>VXCM01000505.1:25823-244762 GCA_014773175.1 Lucifuga dentata | reverse complement strand
TATAGGTGTGTGTGTGTGTGTGTGTGTGTGTGTAGGCTGTAAAGTATCCAGGGCTGTTCTGTGAGTGTGAGACCAGATCGGGATACGTCTAATGGCTTTTCTCTCCGTAACAAAGACACACGATGCCGCAGGTAAAACGGAAAGGGAGAGCTTAAGCGTAGACATACTGCAACTCAATAGGTTCTGGAAACCTCCATTTTCCTTTTTAAAGGAGCATGCCAGTGATTTGGCATATTTGAGCCCAATAAATACTACCTGCACATACAGTATAACCATTGCCAAAAACATAAAACTGTATTTCAGTTTTTTGTTGTTTTGCCAGAACTCCTAATCTTTCAAAATCACATGTTCAGGTGATACACTCACTTTAAAATTCAGTGCCTGCTAACATGTATGTCCGAATGCAGAAGACACAGCCATTTCAGTTTTGTCTGTACAAGCAGTCTTCTCCTGGGACTATTCCCCGGCGGAGAATGTATTTTCTTCTGTGCAGCTCCACGTTGGATCGATTAAATTAAGTATCTTCAACAAAACAATTGGTTTGTTGTGACGATCTTATCTCAAGCACGTTTCAAGTGCCTACAAGTTGATTTTTATAGCATACTGTAATAAACTGAAACAACGGCTGCTTAGAAGGTAGAAAAAACAATTCTAATATTTACTGCTCCAGGAGTATGTTTTGGAAAATGCTTGGCAGTAACGTAACGTGTATGCAGGTTGCATTTATTGGGCTCAAACATGCAAAATCACCAGTATGCTCCTTTAAGAGGAATAGGAACTATATAAAAAAAAAAGTGAGGAAGATGGTAAAGCAGGTGGGCAGACATTTTCTGGTGAAGAAATGACATCATGTGCTACTCACCGGAGCTTTTTTGTCAATGGGCTTGATGATGAATTTCTTATCGTTGAAGGAAATGTTCCTGATCTCACTCCAGGGGAAGCCAATCTTTGGTGTCAATCTAAGGAGGAAATCATCGTCATATTTAACACGAACATCATCTTGACAACTCATCATACCGTCATCCTTTAATCAGAGCTCATTTAAACACTCTTATTCAACAACAGCTACTATTACCGTGGAAGCTGTAATAGTTCTACAGTAATACTTGGTTACAGTTTTATCTAAACAAGAGCCAAATAAAATAATTGAAAGGAAAAAGGAATTCTTATCATGAAACAAATATTTTTCTCAATCGTCCTGGAAGAGGACGCATGAATCATGATGGTTCGAGCAGCCAAAGAATCTCCAAGGATCACAGTAGGAGAATTGCTGATTAGTTGGTTTCGGGGTCAGAAAGTCTCTAAAACTAAGATCAAATGCCACCAGGCTCATTGAGAAAAATATTTGTTTCATGATAAGCACTTCTTTTTTCTTTCAATTATTTTACTTTAATTAAAGGTTATATTTTTGTTAATATTTTGAATGAAAGATCAAGAGGATAAACATAAAGACTTTATTTACCAATGGTGCCAATATTAGTAGAGGGCGCTTGTCTGACTGGACACGTTTCTATAGACGTCAACTTCAAGTTTTGTAAGTTTTACAGTGTTCAACACTACTACAGTGATTCTCAAACTGTGGTACCAGCACCACCAACTGTACGTAGAACACCAGATGATTCTGGAAATTTCTACTGAGATTCAAAATAACTGAAATCTATGGAAATTCTGTTATCATGGCAAATATCCACAAATAAAATGGGTTTCATTTGTGATGAGCTGACTCACGGTTCACACTAATGGAGTGAATACACACGTGCACGCATGTGGTTTTTCTGCGATTTTTCTATGATTTTGTGTCTTATAGGTGAAGTAATGATTTGAAGTTTTGGGTTGTTCAGAACTAGTGCTTTGTTCAAACTTAACTGAAGAAAAACTGCCCTACAACAAAAAAAAAAGGCAAATCAACAAAAAGCATAATAAATTCCCTTTAAAGGACCATACCACCCATTTTGCATGTTTGAGACAAAGGATAAAACCGTATTTCAGCTTTCCTGATATTTTGCAAAATCTCTTAATCTTTCAAAATCAAATATTCAAGTGATAGTTAACAATTGATGTTTTGCCTGCTGATAGTTATGCAGCCTTATGAAGTCACATGACGTTTAAATTTTTTGATAAATGCAGGTCTTCTTTTGAGACTATATTCCCCAGTGGAGGCATACATTCACTCTGCACTTTTTATTGTGCTTAAATGCTAAAATTACGTAACTTCTAAAAAAACCCTGAATATACGTCTTGTTCGCGATGATGGATTATCTATCCCAAGAACGTTTCAAGTATCAACAAGTTGATTTTAATACCAGAATGAACTGAAACCAATGGCGGTCTGGAAGGTAGGAAAAACATTTTTAATTCACTGTTCCAGTAGTATGCTTTGGGAAATGATTGTCAGTAATGTTACATGTATGAAAATTGAATATATTAGGTTCAAATATGCAAAATGGGAGGTATGGTCCTTTAAAGCTGCACAATTTCAGGGGAGTCTTTTATCTAATGGACATGCTGTAACGTTAACATAAAACTTGTTAGCTCTGACTGCAAGCATGGCTCTCTATCAGCAGTCCACGTAGGACAGATGAATCTGGGGCGTGGCCCGTCCTTCCATTGTGCCAGACAGACTGAACGGGTGCCAGTCTCGTTCAGCACAATACAAAGCGGCAGTGCAAACACTGACGAGCCGATAGTGTTGTAATATATCGAGGAAGCCGCCCAGCTCACAGTGAAACTCTGCGCCCAGAACCTACCGCCTAAACTGGAATTTCAGTCAGTTACTGACCCTGACACATGCCTGTGGAACTGAGAAAACAATGTGGATGATCTCTATTGCTGGATTCATGAAAATGATTGATGGAGTCGTGTTGTTTTTGAGAAATGTCTGTGAGATTTCACTGACGCTGGTGTAAAATGTAGCTTCACTTCGTCCGTACGCTACAGGCCAGAAGTTTGAGGCCACCCCCAGATTTTTTTTTTTTTTTTTAAATCATCAATAAACTGTTTATTTTACAATTTATTGCACAGGAAATGGCAAAAATATATAAAATAAATGTAACTAAATTGGTTTTCAAAAAGAATTAGACAACAAGAGCACATTATGTAGCCACTATGGCTTAAGAAATTATTTAATGAAGGCATCAGTCTGTATTAGTGCAGAGGCATTCCAATTGTGTTCCAACTCCCTGCTGATGTGTTTTAACATTTTATTCAATAGCTGCTGTCTGCCTTCTCCCACATCATTTTGGGATTAACTTGCTACAGTCTGCTCATGCTAAATCCTGGGTTAGCCTCAAACTTCTGGCCTGTCGTTTAAATCACTTTGGATGTCTGTGAGAAAGTTTGCTAAGGTAACTAAGTAAGCTAAGTAAGGTTGCTTTGTAGGAAAGAACTACCGAGTCATTTCAAAATAAGAAATTGCAATTAAGAAAATATAAATTGTTTATATGTGCTAATGCGAAACAAAACTGTCTGAATAAATTTTACCTGAAAGGGGACGTACAATACAGATTATCATGTTTGTATTTTCATTTATGATCTATTTTTAAACCTTTGCTTGCTTTAATGAACATAAAATGCATTGATCCACCTGCAACACACCCAGCGTCATTTCAGGTACCGTCTCTTTAAGGTCACGTCCCGAAAAGCCCATGCTGGGCAGCTGAGTCAGGCATGAGCAGGCAACGCCCACGAGCTGTGAAACACGGATGCTAGCCAAATGCTCACATGCTAGTTTTGTATTTTGCAGGTGTGTTAAACCAGGTAAGTGTGTAAATTCAAATGCTTTATGTATTAATGTCAACGTGTTACAGGGGCAAATGGCCGAACAAAAACAAACATTTCAGGCCAGTTTAGGACCTGTGTGTTTGTCTTACTGGACATATTTCTAAATGTGTCTAGTTTACTGCAATTTTAAAGGGCCATACCATCCATTTTGCATGTTTGAGCCTAATATATTCAATTTTTATACATGTTACGTTACTGACAATCATTTCCCAAAGGATAAAACCGTATTTCAGCTTTCCTGATATTTTGCAAAATCTCTTAATCTTTCAAAATCAAATATTCAAGTGATACACCCACCTTAAAAATCCATGTTTCTCCTGCTAATAGTTACGCAAAATTATGAAGTCACAGTTGTTTAACATTTTTGATAAACGCAGGTCTTCTTTTGGGATTATATTCCCCAGTGAGACACACATTCACTCCACGCTTTTCATTGCGCCTAAATGCTAAAATTACAAAACATCGGAAAAACCTGATATATGTCTTGTTGGCGATGATGGATTACCTATTCCAAGAACGTTTCAAGTATCAGCAAGTTGATTTTAATAGCGTACCAGAATGAACTGAAACCAGTGGAGGTCTGGAAGGTAGGAAAAACATTTTTAATTCATCATTCCAGTAGTACGTTTTGGGAAATGATTGTCAGTAATGTTACGTGTATGAAAATTGAATATATTAGACTCAAACATGCAAAATGGATGGATTGGTCCTTTAACTTTGACAATGTACAACACATACTATATAACAGTACAAAAAAAATAAGGGAAAATAACAAAGTATAATAATGTCCCCTTTAAAAGAGTGAATCTCTGTTTGGTTTGGATGGTTGCTAGGAGGAAAGTCTGCCAGCTCGTGAAAATCGGTGCTATAAAAGCAGCAGCAGTGCGGTTAGAGGAACAGCGTGAGGAGCTAAAGCCGCGTCAGACGCCTCACTGAAGCCTCGGCCGGGCTGCTGCATTACGGGCCAGCTGCCCTCGCCAGAGAGACGGCGTTGCAGGCTAGACTCGCATTCTTAAGTGCCGCGCAGCCTGAAAAACCAGTCGGTGTTGCCATGGTTACAGCAGAGGGCACTGTGGAAGAGAGGCATTTCTTTGCTGATCCAGAAAGCATGTAAAGAGACAGACGCAACCAAGGACACAAGGACTCTATTTCTTTCTCTTTCTTTTCCAAGAACTCAGTGTATGGCACTACTGGAGAATATCTTTGACTTTACAGCATAGAAACTAAATTACCAGTTTGCATATAATCTAGTCAAATCTAACACAGCAGCACCAATAAAATCTACCTTTGTTTAGCTTATGGCGTTGTTGACAATGACACATTATGAGCTTCACAAAGTATTTAATGGAGGGTGCTGTACTGGATTGCATTTGACTATACAGGTGAGCCTGATAAACTGGTAACTCAACGTTTACCTGCTACGAGAAGCAACACATGAGCTTCAAAAGCAAACAAAAGTATCAGCCAATAAAGTCACCTCTGAGTCACTTTGTGTCATTAAATGACCACATTTTTGCATGTTTGAGCCCAATAAATACTACTTGCGTACACATTACGTTACTGCAAACCATTTTCCAAAACATAAAGCTGCATTTTAGTTTTCCTGTTATTTTGCCAAATCTCCTAATCTTTCAAAATCAAATGTCAGGTGATGCACCCATCTTAAAATTTCAATGTTTCACCTGCTAACGTTTACGCACAGGTGTAGTTTTAGTCTTCGTAAAAACAGTCTTCTCCAGGGACTATAGTTCCTGATGGAGTCATACATTTTCTTCTGTGCAGCTGTGTCAGATCTGTTAAATTAAGTAATTTTGACCCAAAAAAAAAACAAAAAAAAAAAAAANAAAAAAAAAAAAAAACAATAGTATGGTGTTCACTGTGATAGATCACTGATCTTAAGCATTTTTCAATATTTTATAGCATACTGGCATGAACTGAAACCAATGGCAGTCTGGAAGTAGGGAAAACAAATGTCATTAATTATAAAGACAGTTTCTCTGTCTGTGGCACCAACATCTCTAGAACCCGGCACTGTATGAAGTTGATATTCAGCAGGTTTATTGCTCAGGACCCAAGGACGTGCAGTGTTGCATGTGAAGTTGTTTGGATGATCGGTTCTCGAATTGAGCTGTGATGGTAAAAAGTAGTCCGCAGGATACGCTCTGGGCGCGGCAGCAGGATATGCTCCAGGTGCGGCAGCATACGCTCCTCTCCACGGGCACTTATGGCAGCTGGCAGCACACACCACAAAGTCAAACCCAGGCCAAACAGGCAGGTTTTCAATGGGCACTGCACTAGTTCTAATAAATCTAAAATAGTTGGTAGTAACGGAACGTGTATGCAGGTTGTATTTATTGGGATCAAACATGGAAAAATCACCGGTATGGTCCTTTAACATCCCCCCAGCTAGCTGTATTCATTTCTCCTGATGAAGAAGAGTTAGCAGACTGCGCTGCCTTCAACAGGATCTGGTATGGAAACCCGCACGGCAGCTGATTTAACTTTAGGGAAGCAACGACCTGGTGGTCAACAACACAGCTCAGCAGATCAATGCATGGCGCAGCTACAACCAGGGTCAGTGACTGACAGGCCAGTCACCTGGGATGAAGGCAGGCTCTTCTGTGACACAGCGTGCTTTACTCCAGCAACCCCACAGAGGAGACCAAGAAGCTCTTCCACTTGCTACCCACCAATTTTTTCACCAAATGGAGGGTGATTACCTCCCAAACCATCTGGCACAGTAAACACCGCCTCCACATCACTGGCTGCTTGCTGGTGATGCCATGCAACACATCTCAAATCTCTAAACCGGCTGAGTTTGAGTGCAATGCCAAATATTAAAGGATGACATAAAAGAGAAACTGTAACTAATTTCCTTGATGCCTTCTGCAGACGAACAGGAAAAGTGGGTGGTGATAAACCTGACCCAGCCAGTTTACCTCTCGCCTACCAGACAAAAACAAGAGCAGCACAGATAACAAGAGCCCACACAGACTCACAAGACAGAATAAAGGGCACAATAAGGACAGTACATCAACAGAGTTGTTGTCAGGCTGCTGTCAACAAAAAAAAAAAAAAAAAANAAAAAAAAAAAAAAAAAATACCACTTGAGACATCTTACTTATGTGATCTACAAAAAGATGATAAAATACAGTCACAGGAAATAACTCAAACAGAAGCATCACCCCTAAAATGTGAGATAAGAGTAGATTCTTTCATCTCCGGGAATCTACAAAGATTACTGTTGCGGAACGTTACATCACTGGATCATAAAGTGAACATAAGCAGACTAGGAAATGCTACATTGGGTCTGTTTGAGATACTCTTGCTTAGTCCTGTATGCTGTGTGTTGAGAAACAGGAGAAATGGGTGGTGATTAACTACAGACAGCGATCTGGCCCGGCCAATTTGCCTCCACGCTGCAAGCTCATACCTCGGGGCAGGAAAACAACAAGCCAATGCTAAGAGCAGGGGTCGACCTCCTCTGTTAAAACCCGGTGCTTACTTGTCGTCCTTCTCGTAAATGTTGAGTCCCAGGGCGTCCACTCCCAGGCACAGCTCCGTTCCTTTCTTATTTTTGATGTCAAAGTAGTTGACTCCGTACATTTCTAGATCCTGGGCAATCTTCAGGTATTCCAGCATAGCGTCCTCCCTGCAAGACAGAACTCAGGAAGTGAGTCTACCCATTTGCTACTGATACTTTATGTAGATCAACTTACAGAAAACATGTATTCACCCTGATATTATGATGCGTGTGTTAAAATCACTCACTTCAGCATCCCACGGTGCTCCTCGTGCCACACCTGAATCCTCTCCTCCCACTGTTCTCTGGATAATTTGTGCTGCTCCAGGACTCTACAAAAAGAAAGAGGAGGCAAGCAAAGATCAGCCATCTTACCAGACAGAGGTCAAAGCCAGTGAGAAGACACTAAGGGGATAATTCATAAAAAAAAATTTAAAAAAAAAATCACGCTAACTACAAAGTCATGCCAAATAAGCACAGATATAACCAAAGAATCATTAATTAGCTTGTCCCATTAGTGACACACATTGTTATAAAATGTATCTCAGGTAAAAAAAAAAAAAAAAANGAAAAAAAAAAAAAAAAAGAATATCAAGGTAATAATGACCTGCTGCATATTTAGGAGCCACTTTCTACATTACCTCTGGAGGAGAAGCACAATGAACATATCAAAACAGCAAAGGCAACCTAAATGTTCCACTTTAGCGCTTCGCATTTTAAGAAAGGAGCTTCAACTGCAACGTTTGAAAGAGGAGAACGCTGCAACTTTATTGATTTCAAACTTATTGATCACTAACAGGTGTGAGGGCAAATACAGTTTACCACATCACCCAGCTTTCATACGATGAGATTTACCATCAGACTGAAACTGGTCTTCATTTTTGTGTGACAGTTATCGCTTCTCCTACATGCAAATGAGAAAATACCTCAGCAATGCTTCATTCAAGGCAAAAGATAAAAGAAGCCGGTAGCAGAAGTTTATGAATGAGGGAACATGGCTATGTGAGTAAGTTGCTCTTATCGACACATTTAATCTGGTCATGAATTACTCGCTAATTCTTTTGGTTTCAGTGTAATATTATTATGTGAGCAGTTTAAGCCAAACCATCACTTCAGTGTCGACGCTCCCTCAAAGCAAATGGCTGCTAGCCAAACTCTTATTGTAACCAAGGAAGTCGTTATGAGATGACTCTCCCCTTTTTTGCTATGAATGTTTGTTTCTTGGAGGTTAACCTTTCAGTCTTGGTTATAAAGCTTTGAACTTCCTCTTAAAAGCACCAAAGTAGATTTATGACCTTTCATTTCTCACTTATGTGTGTTCATGTTTATTCAAGACTTTCAGTTCTTATGCAACAAAATCACTTCCTACAAGTGGCCATAACCATCGGCTGAAATAAATTTGGTGCCGTGCTGCAATTCTCACTATGTATTTTTACATTAAAAACCTCCTCAGATACTGTAACTTAAGGATGGTATTTCAAATCTTCAAACATTTGAAACACACATTGTTTTGAAACATTTCGAAATGTTTCGAAACACTGGTTGTGCACAGCCTGCTGGCAGAAATTAACTACAACTCTAGACTGCTGGAAAGCTGACATGGTGGTCACGTGACTGATGTTTTCAGACAGTGTCGTAGACCCCGCTTCAAAACCGGAAGTTACGAACAGCTTCGAAACATATCGATCCTGGGTGCTGAAATTGTCATCTCTACTGTAACTAAGCTTGATCCTTTATTTTTTTTCTCACCGTTGGGGCAGCAGACGGTCAGAAGTGAGGTATCCAGCCTGGTGGACCTCTTTGCAGAAGTCTCCGTGCTTGGCCTGAACAGCGTAGGAGGCCAGCAGCACGGCCGTCTCCGGCGGGCAGTAGACTTCGTCACTCAGGATGCCCTCCTTCACCTGCAGGAAGAAGAGCTTCTGGGTGGTGTCCTGGATCAGCTCCTCGGACACGTCTTCTGGGAAGAATTTGCCCCGAAACTTGAACTGGAGAGGGTTCTCCTTCTTAATGTCCTGGGAGGACACCTGGAGACAAATGAAATTACAACAAGATAACATGACGTGCAGACATTAATATTTAACGGCTGAAAATGACTAAACGTAGGATATTATTAGAGGTACTCAATGCTTTAAAGGACCATACCACCCATTTTGCATGTTTGAGTGTAACATATTCAATTTTCATACATGTTATGTTACTGACAGTCATTTCCCAAAGGATAAAACCATATTTCAGCTTTCCTGATATTTTGCAAAATCTCTTAATCTTTCAAAATCAAATATTCAAGTGATACACCCACCTTAAAAATCCATGTTTCTCCTGCTAATAGTTATGCAAAATTATGAAGTCACAGTCATTTAAATTTTTAGATAAATGCAGGTTGTCTTCTTTTGGGATTATATTCCCTGGTGGAGACATACATTTTTTCTGTGTAGTTCTGCGGTGGATCAGTCAGCAGGACAGATGTCCTGCCNTGGTGGAGACATACATTTTTTCTGTGTAGTTCTGCGGTGGATCAGTCAGCAGGACAGATGTCCTGCCCACAAGTGAATCTGATTTGGACTGTTCCGTGAAGCACACCACCACATTGTATCTCCGAGAGACACAAAGCTGTAAAATAATGCTAAAACCATGAAGTGTGTTGTTCCTTGATGTGAAAATTCTGAACAGCACAGGCTATGGCAAACTGCAATCCAACATCCAGAATATGGTGTCAGTACACTGGTGGCCATAATACAGTTGTTAGGAGTTTGCAGCGATCATTTCACCGTTCAGATCACTCCGCGCTTTTTATTGCACTTAAATGATAAAATTACGTAAAAAAAAACAAAAAAAAAAACACTTGAATATACATCTTGTTCGCGATGATGGATTACCTATCCCAAGAATGTTTCAAGTATCAACAAGTTGATTTTAATAGCGTACCAGAATGAACTGAAACCAATGGAGGTCTGGAAGGTAGGAAAAACATTTTTAATTTACCGTTCCAGTAGTATGTTTTGGGAAATAATTATCAGTAATGTTATGTGTATGAAAATTGAATATATTAGGCTCAAACATGCAAAATGGCCAGTATGGTCCTTTAACTTGTACTGAAACTCAGTCTCAATGCTTCAAGCTTCTCCAGTTTTATTGGTGCGTTGCCTGAAGCAAGAAGGGATCTTATTTGCATTTGGAACTTCAGTGAATAACTCTTAGCCATGTGTTTACACAACATGCCTCTTCCTCTTAGATTTCAAAACAGGAACCAAGCAGTCTTCATGGAGAGAATGGGGGCTGTTTAGGGTCAGGAATATTCCAGTTTGAGCGAAGGATTGTACTGATTAGCTCCTGTGCTTCGTCAGCACACACACACACACACACACACACACACACACACACACACACTGTACTGCTACTGACTGAGGCAAGATGACCTTTTCTCTTATAAAGTGCAAAGACGTCAGTTTCACAATTTCTCGCAATTGTGGGAAATGTGTCAATTCACTCTATTTATTGCATTTTTTTTTTTTTTTTTTTNTTTTTTTTTTTTTTTTTTTTAGTCTGTTCACACTGCACTGCTGCCCATAAAATCCAGTAGAGTCAGGTGTGTATTTACAGTCTGGTCTAAAAAAATAAAAATAAAAAAATAATAATGCGGAAGGGGCTGCTGGATCATGTCGCCTTTTTGCTCCAAAAACAATCCTCAGCATCTGGAATTCTGTTCGTCAACACTTCATTTCCTGGCTGACTTGCTTTGCTGTTGGTACGTCAAGAAGATATTAAAGGACCATACCATCCATTTTGCATGTTTGAGCCTAATATATTCAATTTTCAAACACGTAACATTACTGACAATCATTTCNCCATTTTGCATGTTTGAGCCTAATATATTCAATTTTCAAACACGTAACATTACTGACAATCATTTCCTAAAGTAGGCTATACTGAATGGTGAATATACTGGTTAATTAAAAATGTTTTTCCTACCTTCCAGACCACCATTGGTTTCAGTTCATTCTGGTACGCTATTAAAATCAACTTGTTGATACTTTAAACGTTCTTGGGATAGATAATCCATCATCGTGAACAAGATGTGTATTCAGGTTTTTTTTAGAAGTTATGTAATTTTTGCGTTTAAACACAATAAAAACACGGAGTGAATGTATGTCTCCACCGGGGAATATAGTCCCAAAAGAAGACCTGCATTTAATGGAAAAATTTAAATGACCATGACTTCATAAGGCTGTGTAACTATTAGCAGGAGAAACACGGATTTTTAAGGTGGGTGTATCACTTAAATATTTGATTTTGAAAGATTAAAGAGATTTTGCAAAATATCAGGAAAGCTGAAATACGGTTTTATCCTTTGGGAAATGATTGTCAGTAACCTTACATGTATGAAAACTAAATACATTAGGCTCAAACCTGCAAAATGGGTGGTATGGTCCTTTAAAGTGGGTAGAGTATTTCAATAAACAAATACTTGGTAAAATATGAGGACTTGGGGGGGGNGGGGGGGGGGGGGGCAGAGGGTAACAGTTATTTGCGTACAGGTACTCCACATTTGCTCAGGGACCAGAGCAGAGAAAAACAGGGGCAGTTATGGCGGTTCACACAGAGTTCACGCTCTCGCCAAACAACGGCATCCAGCTGATTACGTGGAGCGCTGTGACACCCAGCAGGGATGGAAAGCAGGTCAGCTCCTCTGCTCGCTGCCACAGTGGAAGCCACACAGCGTGACCACAATGCAGCTTGTGAATATATACACAAGCGCGATGGCTACTGATTGACTGAGCGAAAGACAAACAGTGCAGCACCGGATCCTGCTCTCCCCTACAATAAACGCATTCTTTCTCCATTGTTTGCAGTGTTTGGCTCCATGTGGAAAGGTGTTGCAAAATCCGGGCAGTTGGGAAATACCTGATGAACATTTGAGATTAAAGGTGAAATGACCTTGTAGGAATCAGAAGTGTAGGTTTATTTACGCAGAATTATTACATATTTTAAAGATTTCAATGTTTTTACTTTCATCTAGGGCTCTTGTGTGAAATGCTTTGCAATGCTTTAAAGGACCATACTAGCTGTTTTGCATGTTTGAGCCTAATATATTCAATTTTCATACGTTACGTTACTGACAATCATTTCCCAAAGGATAAAACCGTATTTCAGCTTTCCTGATATTTTGCAAAATCTCTTAATCTTTCAAAATCAAATATTCAAACGATACACCCACCTTAAAAATCCATGTTTCTCCTGCTAATAGTTATGCACCCTTATGAAACCACGGTCATTTCAATTTTTCAGTAAACACTGGTCTTCATTTGGGACTATATTCCTCAGTTGAGACATACATTCACTCCATGCTTTTTATTGCGCTTAAAGGCTAGAATTGCGTAACTTAGAAAAAAAGCTGAATGCATGTTGTTCGCGATGATGGATTACCTATCCAAAGAATGTTTCAAGTATCAGTTGATTTTAATAGCATACCAGAATGAACTGAAACCAATGGCAGTCTGGAAGGTAGGAAAAACATTTTTAATTCTTTGTTCCAGCAGTATGCTTTGGGAAATGATTGTCAGTAACTTTAAGTGTATGAAAATTAAATATATTAGGCTCAATCATGCAAAATGGGTGGTATGATCCTTTAATGTGCAAAAAAACACAATGATCTGCTTCTACTCTTCCTTGCTGCAGTACTGGTGTGCACACTGAGTGAAAACAAGCCATTGTAAAGTACCCAACATGGCAGATGCTAGCCAAACACGTGCTAGCATTGTACTTCGTGGGTATTTAACCCACGAAGTACAATGTTACATTAATTACATTAATTAATTGTTACATGCTGACATCAACATGTTACAGAAGTAAAGGTCAAAGTGAGGACGATGTGTTCAATGTAGCTCAGGACTTCTCAGTTTGCCTTACTGGTTGCATTTCTCCAGGTGTGAAGCTCATTTGCGACTTTGAACAGTGTTCAACACATAATCCCAACTTTATTACACTATAAAAATGTGGGATTATATTATATCATGTCCTTTTTAGCATTTGAAAGATAGAGTCTTGTCTATGTTTTTACTCAGGCTCCATTTCCTCTTCACAGAATCTGAACATTCCAAAGAGAGGAAGAATAAAATCATACAAAATTAAAAAAAAAAAAAATTCTCTTTAACTGGACCTTGATCTTACCTTCTTGTCCAGTTTCAGCCAAGTGTGATAACCTTTGCTGTCCATGTACTGAAGTCCAAAGTACCAGACCTCACGTAAGCCAATGGTTTTCACCACCTAAGAAAAGAAAAGGTTAAACAGGTTCAGTAAACAGGCATTAGTGTCTATTCAGTTTCTCCATATCCAAATACAGTTTTAAAAACTGTTATTAACATAATCTGAACCGTGTTTATTCTCCACAAATTGAAGGTTGAACAACAAGAGTTTGGATGAATCAGTTTTAAAGATAATTGCTGATTTTGGCTACTTAAGCAACAAAAGAGGAAACTGCTGAACTAAATCTGACCATCTAATAATTATCAGAAAGCTTTAAGAATTCACTACTTTCCTGCATTATTCAGCTGTAACTGCTCAGACCTTCGCAAAAATAAATGAGGCAATCTGTCCCGCAAACCGAAATGAATCACTGATGATTTTCTTCCACCGGAGCGAGGATTTGTGAAAAGGCCTTTGAGAGCTTTTCAGAGGCTGGCAAAGCCTGAACAATCTAAGTGACATACTCAGGTACCGGACTAATCTGGTGGAGAACCCTCATAGGATTTCACATTCCCTGGGATGAGTGTGGACTTGGCGAGGAGGACGACACGATTTGCAGTCAACCGATGCAGCGATAAACGGAGGTACGCTTTAAAACAGTACACACCTACTTTCTGCTATGCCAATGTGACGTCCAGAGTGTTTCAGCTAATATATGACAGGTTGGAAAAAGCAAAGTGGTCCAACAGTTTGCAAAAGACACAACCACATCGTCACCAAGTCTAGACTGATCCTTGTAGTTTTTGACTATACTCAGTATATTATAGTTCTATGAATACAAGTAAAAAAAATCATTTAGATTAATTTCTTGGTTTAGTTCAATCTATAAAAAAAGCCAAAAATAATGACAAATGGCGATCAGAAGTTACCGTAGCCCAAAGAGCTAATTATGGCTGATCAACAGGCCAAAAAAACCAAAGGTAGTCAATTCAACAAATATATGAAAATGACATACAGCGCCTTCCATGAATATTGGTATCCATGGCAACCCTCCCAAACAACTTGTGGTTGTGTAGGTGGCGTCTGATCATAGTTTTGGAGACTTTCTGACCACAAAACCGAACTAACGTCTGCGACTAGCTGTGATCCTTGGAGATTCTTTGGCAACTCGAACCCTCCTACTCACTGTGTGTGGACTTAATACACACATACACACACACGTCCTCCTCAAGGCTGATTCTTAACATCTCCAGCTGCTTTAAAAATATGAATTATTTCCCTGATAGTGGAAATGGACATTTTCAAACATTTAGCTATTTTATTATATAGTCATTTCCCGATTTGTGCAACTTAACATCCTTTTGGCGCACATCATTTACTGTATTCTCTGGTCTTTCCCATTGTGATGGATGACTGATTTAGCCTGTGTCACCTCATATTTATTCCCCAGTGAAACAGGAAGTCATGGCTGACCACTTATGGTCCTAATCACTTGGGGGAACTTCAAAATGTAAAATATGAATGGGAAAATACTTCAGTTAGATTTTACTCATATGACTTTCCAGGGGTGCCAATAATTATGCACACATATATTTGAGAAAAATATTTGTTTGTTTCATGATAAGAATTTTTTTTCCTTTCAATTAGTTCATTTCAATTAAAGGTTTTGTTTTTGTTACTATTTTGAAGGAAAGATGAAGAGGATAAACAATAAAGAGATTTTTTCCCATTTTGCTTTTATTTACCAAGGGACCAATATCACTGTAAGCAGCAAAGAAGTTGGAACCAACAAATGATTAATATTTTTACTTTATGACTCACTAGGTTGTTACTGATTATTTTTTGTGGATGGATGCTTTTTCTCCGCTTCTGTTTGAGTTTGTTCACGTTCCTCAATCTCAATGTGCCAAAGAACACAAAGTAGGGCTCGTCTTAAACAAACTGCTCCTATTGTTTGACTGGTGAGGAGGAGTGATACTCCGTGTGACGAGGGCGTGCTGCATGACTCGCATCCTGTCTCACTCCAACTTTCTGGAATGGATGAGGCGGGGGAGTCTGCTCTGAGTTACACTAAAGGGCTGAATATGAGCCTGGTGTTAACTTCAACCTCAATGGAAACGATTCTAATTAGGCTGCAGCTTAGAAGTGATCTTTCAAGTCATCACTGACTGTGAGACTTAAAGGAACATACTGGCGACTGTGCATGTTTGAGCCTAATATATACATTCCACATACATGTTACGTTACAGACAATCATTTCCCAAAATATACAACTTTAGTAGTAAATTTCAGAACTTTTATGTTCCTTCCACATCATCATTGGCTTCAGTTCATTCTAACGCCATTAAAAGCAACTTGTAGAGACTGGAAACACGCTTGAGATATAGGTAATCCATCACAGCGAACATGACTCTATTAGGTCAAAGTAACTTTATTTAATTGATCTAACATGGAGCTGCACGGAAGATGATGTATGTCTCCGCCAGGGAATACAGTCCCAGGAGAAGACGCTTTTTACGGAGAAATTAAAATGACCTTGCCTTCTACAACCATGCAAAAGTGTTAGAAGCCAAAACATTGAATTTTAAGGTGGCTGTATCACCTGAACATTTGATTTTGAAAGATTAAGAGATTTGGCAAAATAACAGGAACACTAAAATAGTTTCACGTTTTGGAAAACTGTTTTTCACTAATGTAACATATATGCAGTTTGTATTAACTGTATATTGGGCTCAGATGTGCACGATTGCCGGTATGGTCCTTTAAGGCAGAAAGTGAAGACCCACTTTCAGATCTGGAATAATCACTTGTGCTGTAAGAGGAGCTACTATTTTCCACTGGCATCTGAGAGAAACCTCAAGGACAAGAGGAGAGGCTCTGCATGACTTTCAGAAAGGCAGAGCAATTTTCCTACAGTGCTGAGAAGACCAGCACAGCCATTTAAGTGTATGTGCATGTGTGATTATACACATTTTCAAGCTGCCAAATTCCCCACCCAGTCACCAGGTGAGGTGCTAAGTTGCTTGTGTGAGATCGAGTCAACACACAGGCGCTCCGGCCAAGCCCATTCCATTGAAGAGCTCCGGCCAATGTCAAAATTCAAATTAAACCTCCTCCTAGTCGCTGGCAAAGATTACAGGTCAGGCTGAACTCATGAGTCCAGAGATAAACAGCTTTGATTCAGGAACCTCCTCTGATAGATGTTGTTTAATGCAACAACAAGCGTCCAGAGTGCAGCTGAAATGAGAGAGAATTCAGACCGCATCTCACCTGTAACGAAACTCCGAATCCTTCGGAACACAATCGGCTCTTTCATGGTGGGTTTTGCTTTGGGGTCCGCAGAGATCCGGGCTCGGAGGAAGAGTGGGCTACCAAACAGACGCCTAAATACACAACTGTTTTTCCTCATAAACCAGAGGGGCTTAGTGCAAATTTAGTGCGACGAAAGAAGCAACCATTTGCCATCCTTTAAAGGAGCATACCGGTGATTTTGCGTGCTAATGGAGTGGTACATTTTAGATTTGTTTTTCCTACCCTCCACACTGCCATTAGTTTCAGTTCATTCTAGTATGTTATAAACAACTTGTTCTTATTTTTTGTCAAAGTTACTTAATTTAACCTGTGCAACACGGAGCGACAATGAAGAAAATGTATGTCTCTGCCAAGGAATATAGTCCCAGGAGAAGATGGCTTTTACAGAGAAATTAAAAATGACGTGGCTTCTACAATCGGATCTGTGTTAGCAGGCAAATCAATGAATTTTAAAAGACCATACCATCCATTTTGCATGTTTGAGCCTAATATATTCAATTTTCATACACATAAGGTTACTGACAATCATTTTCCAAAGCATACTACTAGAACGGTGAGTTAAAACATTTTTCCTACCTTCCAAACTGCCATTTCCATACAGTTCATTATGGTACGCTATTAAAATCAACTTGTTGATACTTGAAACATTCTTATGATAGGTAATCCATCATCACCAACAAGGCGTGTATTTAGGTTTTTTTTAAGTTTCGTAATTTTAGTGTTTAAGCGCAATAAAAAGGGTGGAGTGAATGTATGTCTCCACCATGTTTCTCATGCAGGTCTTCCCAAAAGAAGACGTGCATTTATCGAAAAATTTTAACAACTGTGACTTCATAAGGCTGTTTAACTATTAGCAGGCGAAACATGGATTTTTAAGGTGGGTGTATCAGTTGAATATCTGATTTTAAAAGATTAACAGATTTTGCAGAATATCAGGAAAGCTGAAATATGGTTTTTATCCTTTGGGAAATGATTGTCAGTAACATAACATGTGTGAAAACTGAATATATTAGGCTCAAACATACAAAATGGGTGGTATGGCTTTCAGGTGGCTGTATCACCTGAACATTTGATTTTAAACAATTGGGGGGTTTAGCAAAATAAGACAAAACTAAATTATGTTTGCTGGGATAGGCTCCAGCCCCCCCTGTGACCCTCAACAGGCCAAATGGGTTTAGAAAATGGATGGATGGAAAATAGTTGACAGTCACGTAAATGTATGTTGGATTTAATGGGCTTAAACATGAAAAATCACAATATGGTCCTTTAATAATGGAACTGAAGTGAATACAAATGCAGTTCACAAATAAATCAGATTTAGTAATGTTATATATCTTGTGGATAACATAAATAAAATAAAAGTCTTCATTAGAGGCTGATTAAATTGAAATTTTGATATTTTACTAAATGGTCGATCAGTAAAATGACATGGCAGCAGGTTGGTTTGGAAGTTAATAGTTGTTTGTTCGCTCGGTCCAATGTACACGTCAAGAGCTTCCATCACATACAACACACATCAAGCTGTTCTAGCTAAGATTACTAAAATGTAATCACTCCAACGAAAAACTGCAAGTAGCTCCTGTGAGTGATCTTTGTGACTCTACATATAATCGATAAAGTAAACCCTTAGAGGTGCAAGAAGCTGGAGGTCAAGCTTCTTGTGAGCACCATTTTTTTTTTTTTTTTTTTTTTTTTTTTTTTTAATTGAGTCATTCTGAGCAGAGAGCTCAGGTCCACTTCATTCTGACAATCATTAAAAAAAAACAAACTGTAAACTCAGTGAAACATTTGCAGTCAGGTCGGAGAAGCTAATTCTTCACAGATCCTGTCAAATTCTGTCACCAGCCACTTCGTTAACGGTTTAGGGTGGGGCGGGGGAGCAAAGTTAGGCTCGTGTGATATTTCCACAGAGGAGCAGTCGGTGTGTTTACAGCCTCGTTCCACAGTAATCTGACAGAGTGAAAGTTGGGAGTTTGCTGTGGCGAGAGAGAGAGAGAGAGAGAGAGAGAGAGAGAGANNNGAGAGAGAGAGAGAGAGAGAGAGAGAGAGAGAGAGAGAAACGCCACAGACTGAAACAGCATGACTCACTGCATCCTCCAGTCTGACTAACACGGAGTCCTCCAGTAGCTGGGGGGGAGGGGGGGCTTTCACCCAGTCAGGGCCCCAAACTCAAATAACCACAAAAATGAAGGTGTGTGTGTGTGAGAGTGAGAGTGTGTGGAGATGAGGAAAGTGGGATGGAGGCAGTGGGTGCTGCCCTGAAGAAACTAGGCTTATCATGAATGTGCAGTCTACGCATTCATTTTGGCGAAGACAAGCACTAAAGGAGCATACTGGAGATTTTGATACATCATTATTGACAACCATTTTCCCAAAATATACTGCTGGACTTCTAATGGAAAGTTTTGATTTTTTTTTTTTTTTTTNTTTTTTTTTTTTTTTTTAACCCTACCTTCCAGACTGCCATTGATTTCAGTTCATTCAGTAAACTTTAAAAATCAACATGTAGAGACTTGACACACACTTGAGATAAGTAATCCATCACATCAAACACTGTATTAAAATTTCTTTTGCAAAGAAATGAAAAACTACTGTCCCTCCTATAGTCAGACTTAAATGTCTGTGTCGTAACATGTATGCAGCAAGTACTTATTGGACTTAAACATTTAAAATTGCCAGTATGGTCCTTTAAAGGGAAAATTACAAAACCAGAAAATAATTACTATGACTTAATTTAATATCCAAAAACATTCTGCTACAATACAACTGCACTACAGCAAACATCATCATCATCATCATCATCATNTATCCAAAAACATTCTGCTACAATACAACTGCACTACAGCAAACATCATCATCATCATCATCATCATCATCATCATTTTAACACAAGGATTTGAAATGTGGTTGGGTGGGAGCTTGTTAATTGGATCTGAGAGAGAAATAGTTTCACGTTGGCACAAAATTTGTCAAGCAGATTACATGGACTTGGATTCAGTTCAAACGCGCTCACAGACGATTTAACGCGATGCTGTATTTTCAGCCATTTGCCCAGAAAAGGTGACGCTCCAACAGAACTTCAGTGAAGCTATTTACCAGTGATAAGACTCGACTGACAGGTCAGCAAATACTGTAAAGCCTTTCAAATCCAGCGTGATGCAGCGGAGATTATCTGACTGACTGAAAACATTTACTGTGAATAGCCACAGCTGCTGCAAAAGGCAAAAAACAAATGAGCAGGCCGCAGGCAGCTGGAAGTGGAACTATGGGAGGGCATGTAGGGGCGTGGCCGCCATTTGCGGCATGACGGAGAACGAAGGCTGTGATCAGAGCTGACCACATAGGCCTCACACTCGCTGTGGGAATGAGCTCNGGGCGTGGCCGCCATTTGCGGCATGACGGAGAACGAAGGCTGTGATCAGAGCTGACCACACAGGCCTCACACTCGCTGTGGGAATGAGCTCACTGCCTGTTACTCAGCATTTCCACAGAACCTGTCTGACTAAGACGGTGTGTGTGTGTACTTTGCAGCTGACTGCCACAGACACACGAGTTAAAGGACATACCGGCAATCCTCCATGTTTGAGGGTAATGTAATGTAATATATATATACCATCCACACAACACTGTGTTACTGACAACAATTTCTAAAAAAAAAAAATACTACTTTAGCAGTAAATTTCTGATTTTTTTTCCCTACCTTCCAAACTACCATTAGTTTCAATTAAATCCAGTAAACTATAAAAATCAACTTGTAGAGGCTTGAAACGTGCTTAAGATACATGATCCATCACAATGAACAACATGTCTTTAGGGGTTTTTTTAGCCAAAGTAACTTTATTTAACAATCTAGCAATCCAATTCAGTCCAATCCAACAGAAACTAAAATGACCTTGCCTTCTACAACCATGCGTAAGTGTTTGAAAGTGTTTGAAACATTGAATTTTAAGGTGGAATTTGAAAGATTAGGAGATTTGAAAAAAATAACAGGAAAACTAAAATACAGATGTTTTTGTTTTGGAAATTGGATGTCAGTAACGTAATATGTATGCAGGTTGTAATATTGGGTTCAAACATGCACAATTGCCAGTATCGTCCTTTAAAAATTAAATCAGATTTGACAGAATTCAGGGACGTGCCCCGTACCGGTAAATATCAAATGAGTTAATCCATGCAGCCATTTCTATTTAGAGCAGCGACTGACATCAGATGTGTGGAGAGGCTTGGCAGTTTTCTCAGGCTTGATTTAGAAAAGAGTATCTCTCCTTAAAATAAGACCCTGAACCGCCTCTGACACTATCGCAGGAAGTGAGCGACTATCCCTGGCACACCCCACAGAGAGACATTCTCACAACTAGGCGGGGGAATTCACCAATACCTATAAATACAGTGATGTCACCGGTGAACATCTCCGTTTTCAGCAACGCCTCTTAAATAAAACAGATACGGGCGGCAGCCGAACTCTGCACATGAATGACATCAGTATCACACAAAATGCAACATAAAGCGGGGTCCAAAAGTCTGTGACCACCGTGAAAATGCTTCTATTTTGCTTTCTTTTTAAATTTACTACAAGATTTTTCATTCCAAATTACAATATCATAACAATTTGAGTGAAAAGTTGAATCTTTGAAAAATGTCCATGAATTTCAGAATATCTTAGTATTTGGTACGCCCCCCTTTTGCTTTAATGGCAGCATCACTCCAGCATGGACTCCACAAGTTTGTGCAAAACCTGATGAGCCAAGTTATCCAGCATGATGTGACAATGTTCCAAAGAGCTTCTAGTGATGTCAGACTTTCTGATTATTTCCACATTTACATGGAAACATCACAGATTTTCTGTGGTCTCAGACTTTTGGTCCCTGCTGTATATGTATTTTTGAGTAAAAGTGAATGAGGTAAGCAGGAAGCTGAATGGTGTCTACGCTAACATGCAGCTGTCAAAATGTGCGGTCTGCTAAGCTAGCGAGTGAAAAACGAGTTCTACAGGAAATGGCTAAAACAATGCCTTTCCTCTCCCTGCGCTGTCAGCTCACACTGACGTGTCATCTGTGTTTGGATTTCAGGTATTGAGATTTGCAGCAGCAATTTGCCAGAAGCAAAGCAGTGGAAATAAAAAGAAAAGTCTCAGTTCGCCATTATCATAGGCATCCGGGGCTGCAAAGGGTCAACAGCAAGGCGGACGCCATCGCACCCGACGCTGTGGATAAAAATGATACACTAACTATCTAAACACATCTAAGACCTTTACATTTCAGCTCCAGCCACAGCTGTATGATTTAATTTCTTGATGATAGAGAAATTAAAGGACCATGCCAGTGATTTTTACATGTTTAAGCCCAATAAATACTAGCTGCATACATGTTACGACACTTTCCAAATTCCGTAATCTTTCAAAATCAAATCAGGTGATACACACAACTTAAAATTTCAATGTTTTGCCTACTAACGCTTAGGTGTGATAGTAGAAATTTCACTGCAAGAGCCGTCTTCTCCTGGAACTATATTCCCTGGTGGAGACATACATTTTCTTCCGTGTAGGTCCATGTTGGATTGTTCAATTTAGTAACCTCAACAACAAATGTAATAGACGTTGTGTGATGGATTACCTTTCTCAAGCACGTTCAAATCTCTGAAAGTTGATTTTAATAGTGTAATACAATGAATTTAAACCAATGGCAGTCTGGAAGGTAGAAAAAACAATTCTAATATCCACTTTTCCAGTAGTATGTTTTGGGAAATGGTTGGCAGTGATGTAACATGTTTTTTTTGTTTATTTAACATTTATTTATGCAGGGTTAGTTCACTAAGCATCAAATGCTCTTTTTCAGGAACACCCTGTTCACACACACTCACACACATTCACACCAGGAAGCTGCTCAGTACAACCACAGACTTCTCTGCTGGCCACTGAGCAGCTCCACTGCAGCATCTGGGGGTTAGGTACCTTGCTCAAGGGCACCTCAGTGGTGATAATGAGGGAGGGGCAGGCGCTGCTCATTCATTTCTCCAACACTGATTTCTCCTGCCAGTTCAGGGATTGAATCGGCGACGCTTCGGTCACATGCTGCTTCTCTAACCTTTAGGCCTCTACTGCCCCCAATGTACGCAGGTTGCTTTTATTGTGCTCAAACATCCAATAAACCCCCGATATGGTCCTTTAAGTTACCAATCTGGGTTTCTAAATAACCCTATAACCCTAATAAAAAGCATGTGAGACATAAAAATCCCAAAGTGATTCACTTCTAACG
This sequence comes from Lucifuga dentata, assembly GCA_014773175.1. Lineage (NCBI taxonomy): Eukaryota > Metazoa > Chordata > Actinopteri > Ophidiiformes > Bythitidae > Lucifuga > Lucifuga dentata. The sequence goes on along the minus strand of VXCM01000505.1, from coordinate 221,710 downwards.
CTCGTGTCAGCAAAAATCACCACTGATATCTCATTTGAGTGAATGAGTGCAAGTCTGTGGTGCAACAAAGCGTTTTGTAAAGAGAGCAACGATTCTGAGAGGAAATCTTTGTGTTTGAGTTCCTTTACTGTGACAACTACATGACAACCGTCACTTCCTTACGGACCTCATTCAGGACTTTTTAACCCTTTACTGCCTAAGGTGCTTTTGAGCAATTTCCGCCTAAATGGCATACCCAAATGTAAAGTCTTATTACTCTGAACATATGATAAAGGGAGTCATTTACTTGTAACAATTGGCAGAAAACCTTTTAAATTGTCAGGAAAATTGGTTGGCTTCAAGTTTAGAGTTCAACAATGACAATAAAAGCACTAAAAAATGTAGGCAAACAGAGGATTTTATTTCAAGTTAAGCATTTTTCAAAATGTTTATTTCAGGAACACAACAAGCCAGCTATTAGCATTAACTTTTGTGATGCTAAATAAATAAACTAAATAGGTAAACTCTAATTGCTGAAAGATTTAGAATGACTGAACATACTGAAAAAAAGTTATGGCGTTTGGCNGTAAACTCTAATTGCTGAAAGATTTAGAATGACTGAACATACTGAAAAAAAGTTATGGCGTTTGGCACCGTTGGTGTGATTATAAAACACTGTGAAAGGTACATAGAGGATGTGAGCCCATCACTGAACTTTTAGCACATTTTATGCACAGGGAATGCATGCCTGTTGCCATGGCTACATAAAAGCTGATATGGCCACCGCCCCATCAATCAAATCCTCTGTCTACTATCGAATCACAGTGAGGGACTTTAAAATTTAAATGCCCTTGAAAGTTACGTCATCGAGAAGTAGTGAAGCTACGCTTTAGCTCGGAGGCAATCTGGTGCTTTAGTTACATTTATCTCGGGATAAAATGTCATGTTTGGACTCATTTTGTTCAGAAGAAGCTAAGCTTTCTGTAGATATTTGTATATCTCCATTTTATTGAGAAATGGTGATAATAAAACATCGTGAACGCTACATCCGGGGTGCTGGGCCCGACGCCAGGCCACTCCGGTTTTAAATAAATGTCAAGTTTTTATTTGAAGCCACCTCACTTTGTCTAAATTTTTATGTTAAATTGTACCATAAAAAGTTCAAAATGTTGACTTTTCTCAAACAGTAAGAACGAGCTACAAGAGTTGAACTTTAAGGTGGATACATCACCTGAACATTTGATTTTGAAAGAGTCAGGGATTTGAACAAATAACAGGGGAAAAACTAAAATACAGTTTTATGGTTTGGAAATTGGTCGTCAGTAACGTGAACGCTACATCCAGGGTGCTGGGCCTGGCTCCGGGCCACTCCGGTTTTAAAGGGTTAATGTTATCAAAAACTACCATCTGCTTTAATAAACACCTCAACATTTATTTTTGTATGTAAGCGGCCATCTTTCATGGCAGGAATCTACTGGTAACAAGTCTGAACACTTGCAGCAAAAAGCTCATGTAATCTAGTCTGTGGGAGATAACCTATCAGAGTGGAGTTAATGCGTGGAATGAGCTTGGAATGAGGGATGATAATGAGGACAGACGTTTTCTCTCAGCATAAATCTCTCTCTCTCTCTGTGATGGCAGTTAATTAACATGAATACGGAGAATTCAAAGAGTAGTCGTGTGTGTGTGTGTGAGACAGCGGTATACGACAGGTCAGTATGGACAATGCAGCACGTATCCATTAGCGTTTCTGTGTGTACAGACCTGGTCAAACAGCTGCTTGCCGGTGGTGCTGGGCTGGATGGCGAACTCCAGCTCAGCGTCCATGGTGGTGACGCGAACATTGACCTGCGGAAACAAATGAGACAAGCAGTTCAAAAACGGACAAAAGCAGCAGAAAGTTCACAGACTAAGAACCAACACAAGGTAAAGAGATCCAACCAACCATGCCAGCCTGCAGAGCACAGCTTTGGTGTGTGTGTGTGAGTGTGTGTGTAGGGGGAGGTTGGTATGTGTAGAGTAAACACTCAGGACTCTGTCTTTATCTCTGCTTTCTAGTTGACACAAGGTCAGATTGAAGGGAATTTTGCAGCAAACTCTTAAAACATTTAACATTGGCTCAACCTTCAAAGGACACAGAAACATTAAAGGACCACACCGGCAATTTTGCACGTTTAAGCCCAGTAAATGCTGCCTGCATATACGTTACTGACAAACAATTTTGAAAACATAAAACTGCATTTGAGTTTTCCTGTTATTTTGCCAAATTCCCTAATCTTTTACCTGCTAACATGTCTGTCTGAATGTAAAAGGCATGGTTGTTTTTTTTACATCTCATTAAAAGCCATCTTCTCCTGGGACTACATTCCGTGGCGCAGACATACATTGTCTTCTGTGCAACTCAGATTTGAACCAGTTAAATAAAGTTATTTTGACAAAAAAAAAAAAAAAAAAAAAAAAAAANTTTTTTTTTTTTTTTTTTTTTTTGCCTACTGGAATGAACTGAAACCAATGGTAGTCTGGAAGATAGGGGGAAAAAAATCTAAAATTTACCGCGAAAGAAGTATATTTTGGGAAATGGTTGTCAGGAACATGACGTGCAAATATTGGGCTCAAACAGGCAAAATCACCAATGTTGTCCTTTAAGGAGTGTGGGCCGGGCTGCTTAGCTGTTGCCACCATGACCCGGACCCGGATAAGTGGATGACAATGGATGGATGTCCTTTAAGGAATGTCTTTCAGTTAATGATTGATATGACTGAAATGTGCTTTAAGAGTCAAGAACTCAATACGCGCTTACAGGGATCCGCTGATAAATAAACGATTTCAAAACCATTACAAACAGCATGAGCAAAGCCTAAAGAGAACTAACGTCAGCTGTCACCTGCAATGCAGAGAAACAATATTTGGTATTGTAGGTAAACTCAGTTGTGAGCACATAACGTGTGAATGCAATGATGCACAAATATTTACAGTAGCCGCTTTGAGGTAATGCGCATATTACGTAATACATATTGATTCTCTTCGATGTCAGATGGCTCTGGTATTTACGGTGGTTATGAAAACAAAAAGACTCTTAAAAGGACCATACCGTCCATTTTGCATGTTTGAACCTAATATATTCAATTTTCATACATGTTACGTTACTTTCCCAAAGCATACTACTGGAACCGTGAATTTAAAACATTTTTTCCAGACCATCATTGGTTTCAGTTCATTCTGGTACCCTATTTAAATCAACTGTTGATACTTTAAATGTTTTTGGGATAGGTAACCCATCACCGCGAACAAGACGTGTATTCAAGTTTTTTTCAAAGTTATGTAATTTTAGCGTTTAAACACAATAAAAAGTGCAGAGTGAATGTATGTCTCCACTGGGGAATATAGTCCCAAAAGAAGACCTGTGTTTGTCAAAAAATTTAAAGGACCATAAGGCTTCATAAGGCTGCGTAACTATTAGCAGGAGAAACATGGATTTTTAAGGTGGTTGTATCACTTGAATATTTCATTTTGAAAGATTAAGAGATTTTGCAAAATATCAGGAAAACTGAAATATGGTTTTAACCTTTGAGAAATGATTGTCAGTAACATAACATGTATGAAAACTGAATATATTAGGCTCAAACATGCAAAATGGCTGGTATGGTCCTTTAAGTATTGACTGAAGTTGTAAATGCCTAATGAAAACCATACAAAGAGGTCAATGGAAACAGACTGAGGATAAAGAGAAAGCGCTAACAGAACCCTACAGTGAGATCTTTCATCTCCAGGCCATTGTGAAGCCCCGGCGGTGAAAAAAAATGCAATGACGCCCACTGGGAAAGGATGTCTGGGCTACAGCGGCAAGTCACTGGTGACTCACGGCTCCATTGATTCCTCTCAAACTACACAGGCTACGTCCTGCCAACAAAACAAATCCAATCACGGCGCTGGATGGAAAGAACCTCACTGCCGTGCTGTCCAGGATATTACAACAGCAGTCTAGACAGCAGATTTTCAGGGATGTCCCTTTCTTTTTTTTGAAAGTACATGTACAGTGAGCCCAACAGCAGCTCTAACTGAGCTGTTTGATTATCTTCACTCGTGGGAAACATCTCAAAGAAACAAGTAAGCCATCTTGTAGAAAGATATCTCTTGGCTGTCTTGGTGCTAAGCTGACTCACCTGGGATTTGAACCCAGGATCTTTCAGCTTACCAATGGAGCAGTCAGGTTCTTAGAGTGTTTGGAGCTGCGTTGTACTATGGCACATGTGCAAATAAACCAAACATCCAGCATAGTTGCTAGTCAGAGTTCAAAATCTGGAGAAGGAGGGGAAAGAACTGCATTTAAACAGCAAAACAAAGACCCCCTTTCAGCCGCGGTGCCCCAGCAGCCCCTCACTATCATCTGCATTCTAGTGAACCCAGACTACCAAGAAATACCACAAAACTGCAGTACTGATTAGAAAACAGTTGATGTGAGAAGTTAAGACTTTGATATAAGTGATGGATTAAATTTGTTGCAGCAGCTTTATGGGAAAAGCGAGAAAACCTCCACATAATCAGCAGAGATGGAATGTGTGAGCGGTTCGAACAGACAAGCCAACAGAAACCACTGAGCGAGCGATATTCGATCTCAGACTAAGTCCTCCAACGGTAACTCACAATAAACTGAAGCCATTCAGAGCAGTAAAGAAAACATGACACGTGCTAAAAATATACCAGGCAGGAGCCCAGAGTTCCACAATGAGCAACTTCAGTCAGAGGAAAGTACAGCTATTCATGTTCGCCATATAAGGTCCAGCTTCACAAGTCACGAAGGGATAACGGAATCAAAAATACTCGCTGCTGTAGTCAAGTTTATTTATATGGCACAATATCACATACAATGTCTCAAAGGGCTTTACAGGCCCATTAACGCACATGAACGGTTCCCGACCCAGCCCAAGCTCTCTAACATGAGGAAAAACTCCTGAAAAAAAAAAAAAAAANTAAAAAAAAAAAAAAAACCTTAAAGCAGAAGGAAAAAAGGAAGAAACCTCAATGGCCAGGTGTATGGGGAAATAGGCAAATTTACAAAGACAGAGAAAACAATGAAATATTACAGGATGATAAACCGAAAATAGCAAATAAGCAATGATCCAGTAAGAGAACCCAGAAAGATGTACTGAATATGAAGAAGAGCCCCGGTTCCCAAATTCAGCCACCTCAGCATAATGATAATCAGTACGTTTACATGCACGTAAAAAAGTTAGATTACATTCAGATTAAGGTAACTAGCGCAGTGCCTGTTCAAAATGCCTGCTCGGACCGGGCCGGACTTTATGGAGTGCGCCACAGCCTGCCATAAGTGCCAGTGGAGTGGAACATATGCCGCCGCGCCCGAAGCGTATCCTGGTGCATGCCGTCCACTTTTTACCTGCACGGCTCAATTTGAGAATCGCTCATCCAAACAACTTCGCACCTGCACGTTCTTGGGTCCTGAGCATTATATTTGTTGAATTTCAACTTCATATAGTGCCGGGTTCTAGAGATATTGGTGCCACAGACAGACAGAGATTTCTGGCTTTATAGATAGATTAAGGTAATAAATGTTATGTAAAGACCATAATTAGACTGAAATGTGCATAAATTGGAGTAAGCTTATCCAAGTAGCAGGCCTAGATTATGTAAATGTAAATCAATTTTTTTTGTTTTTGGCTTGTAAACGTTAATCAGAGTAAGCCACCTCTGCACGAATATCCTCACCTGGCAGACTCTCATACTCCAATTTTGCAATGCGTTGTGTATATTCAACGAATCATGGAATCCTATTAATTCCGTCCATGTATATGTCTCATTTGCTTTATTGCCTTGATCGTGGTACAGACAAATAATCAAAGCATAATGTGCATGTAAGCGTGTTGACTGAGAACAGCTGACCAGCACATATATGCTACATTTTCCTGATTTTTATTTCACGTGACACATAACGGATATGCGTTTCTTACGTAAACAGTAAGAAAGCCAGATCTGTCTTGAGCCATTTGGAAGTAAATCAGATATGTATTGGATATCAGCCAATACGACTGATATCTAAACACACAGATCGGAATTTCCTTGACATTCCGACTCGTATTTCATGAAATGCGACACTCTTCTACTCAGTATTACAGTCACGTTTTGAAGGAGGACTTCAGAAAGGCAAAAGCTTGTAAAATTTCTGTCTGTTTTGTGTCCATTGTGGCATTTTCTTTACCTCCGTCTCTAAGACTGAATCCTCGTTTGTGAGTCGTTTCTAGTCTGGATCTCGATGTCTAGATTCTAGACCAGTGGTCACCAATTAGCGGACTCCGGTCCGGATCCAGACCCAGAGAGGCTTTTATCCGGACCGTTGCATTTCTTGTGATACTATATTAACTTATATTTTAAGGTGAGGAGAATTTTCAGCAGGCACAGCATGAGAGCTCAGCAGGAGGATCTAGTCTAGCCAAAGCCTCTTGTCCAATCACATTAAGACTCACCGTGCCTTGAAAATTATCCGAGCAGATGCGCTACCAGACAAACGCGCAACGAAGTTGCCAAATGACTCAAAGATCAGAAAAGTTGACCATGAAAACCGAGACTTGAAGGATGAGTGGATGTATAAATATGTTTTCAATCTTCCAGCAGCAAACGCTACAAGACCCATGTGTTTGATCTGTTCAGTCTGTGACCGTCATAAAAAGAACTTTTATTTTTATCCTCATTTTTTCTGTTTTATACCTCAGTTTACCAGAGGTATGCATGTTCATTTTTTATGAGAATGTACAGGATTTTTTTAAAACAAAAGTTCTTTACAGAACTGAAAGAAGTGTATTTTAAGATAAATTTTTAGGTTATCAAATTCATGGTTGAAAATATACTTGTAACTAAGGAAAGCACTTTAGTCGACAACATTTAATAAAATGTTGAAGTTGATGCTTTATATTATTTCCATGAAGCCTTCTGAATCATAGTTATGTGTAATATCTCGTGATTATGGACCCCACAACAGAAGATAGTGGAGTAACTGGACCCAATGAATTTTAGCTGAATACCCTGTTCTAGACATTGTTACTCAAGAGACACAAAGTCACGCAGGTTATCTTCTTAAACTCGCCGCCTTTTCATTGGTGGGATTAAGGATCAGCTCAGGGTCACGTTAAGAAACCAGACGATCATCACCACAGTAGTTAAACTGTGAACAGCTTCCACAGCACTCTTCAGTGAAGATCATTCAATATTTAACCTCTGCATAGTTTGCATGGCTTTACAAGACTCTTTTGCAATGGCTGTCATCATGGGGACAGCGCTGAAATGCTCATAGTGCAATATAGTCATAAACCAGTGAGATATTAGATGAACCTGACGCAGCAGCAATGAGGGGACGGAGGGAAGAGGCCCCAATGTCCTGTCGTTAAGGTTTAACCCTAACTCCAACTCCAAAAAAAGTGAACATGTTCCTGAAACACAACTAAATCAGTAAAGTAAAATTAAAGAAAAATTTTTTAAAAAAAAAGAAAAAATTAAGTAAAGTAAAATTAGGATGAAAGGAATATTAAAGGAACATACCGGCGATCGTGCATGTTTAAGCCCAATATATACAATCCACATACAGGTTACCGACAACCATTTCCCACAATACACTGCTTTAGTGATAAATTTTAGACTGTTTTTCCTACATTCCAATCTGTGGTTTCAGTTCATTGCAGCATGCTATTAAAATCAACTTATAGAGACTTGAAATATGTTTGGGATACGGAATCCGTCACAGCAAACATGATGCCTATTAGATTTTTTTTTGTCGAAGTAACTTTATTTAACCGATCCAACACAGAGCTGCACAGAAGACGATGTATGTCTCCGCCAGGAAATATCGTCCCAGGAGAAGACGGCTTTTTAAATAGCCATGCTTTCTATAATTGTGCAAAAGTGTTAGCAGGAGAAACACTGAATTTTAAGGTGTGTGTATCACCTGAACATTTGATTTTGAAAGATTAGGAGATTTGANACACTGAATTTTAAGGTGTGTGTATCACCTGAACATTTGATTTTGAAAGATTAGGAGATTTGAAAAACCTAACAGGAAAACTAAAATATGTTTCTAAGTTTTGAAAATTGGTTGTCAGTAACGTAACGTGCATACAGGTTGTATATATTGGGCTCCAACATGCACAATCATGGGTAGAGTCCTTTAACTACATTTTGACTTGTGAATCACGATTTGAGGGCGTTCCAGACATGATGAGTTATTAATTATTTAAAGGAACAAATTCTAACAATAGAAGGGGACGTGAAAAGGAAACACCCATACATATTGGTCCCGGCCACACCTTGTGTGTTTTGTGTCATGGGTTGTAACGGCAAGGAAACAGGATTGTGGGAGAGCTGTGGAGCACGGTCATTCACTTCATGACAATGTTCCATTCAAACAAGTGAAACATGAGTCACAGAAACACCAAACAGGAGCCTCCACAACTCCTCAGATAAGGTCCAGCCTCCGTCCTCCTGCCTGCCGTGCTACTAAATGAGTTTCCGTATTTCAAACTGAATTCACTGGAATGTGAAAAATATCTGAGCTGCATCGTTCAGGCTCTGTAGCGTTCAGGAAGTTCTAGACTTTGTAAGAGCTTCGCATTAGAATTTCACGACTTATACTGCAGAATAATGTAAAACAAGCTTTAAAAAAGTGTTATGACACTTTGCTGTTTTTGCATTTTATTAGCATATTTCAGTGAAGAAACACACAAAAGGCCACGAGAGAAAAACAAGATATGATATCATGATCAGCCACCAGGAAGCCCCAAAATGTCTGACCAATTACGATGAGCCTGATGGATTTCCTATCGGTGCTGATGGCATATGTATATATGTATATAATATATTTATATTTATATATACGCTGGAATATACATCATCAATGGTTCATCAAATCAGAGCTCCTACACTCCCCTTGTAGCTAGTTGGAAGATGTCAAGTTCCCGCAACTGCCTCTAAGCAACGGGAAAACCTCCTTCAACAACGCAAGTGAACTAAACTGATTGTGGACGTGTCCGTTGTGGGTTTGTTTGCAAGAAAAACAAGTCACAGTTTTGGGACCCACAACCTAATTTAATGAATTGTCTTTATTCTATTTGAATACAATGCATTGACAGGAAAACTATACAACAGGGAACCTGTGGAACCTCCCTCCCTTCCTCCTGTTTCTGGCTTCAGGCTTTAAGGACAATATCGGCGATTTTGCATGTTTAAGCTCAATAAATACTACCCGCATATACATTATATTAATTATTATATAACACCCATTTTCCAGAACACAAATCTGTATTAGGTTTTCTTGTAGTTTTGCCAAATCCTCTAATCTCTCAAATAAACTATTCGCCCACCTTAAAATTCAGTGTTTCAGCTGCTAACATGTATATCTGAAAGTAGAAGGGACGGCCGTTTCTAATTGCTTGACAAAAGCTGTCTTCTTCTGGGACTATATTCTCTGGCGGAGACATACATTGTCTTCTGGGAAGCTCCATGTTGGATCGGCTAAATAAAGTTATTTCAACAAAAAGACTTAATAAACATAGTGTTTCCTGTGATGGACTACGTATCTCAAACACATTTCAAGTTTAATAGCGTACTGGAACAAACTGAAACAAATGCCAGTCTGGAAAAAAGAAAAAGCTTCCATAGTGTAGTATATTTTGGGAAAAGGTTGTCAGTAAATGTAACATGTATGCAGGTTGTATATATTGGGCTCAAAGATGCAAAATCGCCAGTATCGTCCTTTAAATCTCAGCTCATAATCTAATTTCACACTCTTCTGGAAACTCAGGACAGCAGCCAGAATATAAATCCTCATTTACGTATCTCACCAATGCTGGAATTAAGACTCAGCATTTCAGGGATTAAGTTGTGAGTGCAAAGCTTTTTTTTTTTTTTNGTTTTTTTTTTTTTTGATACAACAAGCATAAATCAAAGGAAAGAGTTCATTAAAACAGACTTAGTGTCCTATTGATATTTTTCATGCTATGATGTAAGCACTGCCTCTAAGCGCAGTCAGGCATGAGGCCAAATACTAAACACTGACTAAACTAGAAGACAGAAAAAAAAAAAAAGTCAGAGCTTGTCAGTTCTTGATAGCACGGAAAAAAAATCAGTCCGCCAGTATCGCCCAAAAAAGCCGAGGTTTGTGGCTACCAGCGTGGCAGCGCTGTATGGCTATCAGACAGCGATGATGTCATTTCCACAGCAACGTTCATGGCAACGCTGAGGCTACTCTAAACAAACCGACGACACACGTCACACCGCTGGCCAGAGCTTTAGTAACTGACAGCACAATAAGCTGCATTCATCTCCCACGTTAAACAACCATCAGCATTTTGGCATTTTTCCTCTTCTAGTGAAACATTTCTGATTTTGATTCATGTTTTGCAGTTTGTCCCGTGTATTTTTTAGTTACTGTGATTTTCAGGCACATTTCTAATCTTTTTGCTTCCTTTTTAACAAAGACCAGAGGGTAGAGAGAAGGACTTCTATTCAGGGTTGAAGTGTGAAGCACGTTCTCAAAGAAGCTCTTTAGTTTGGGGTTTTTGATGAAGGAAAAGTTCCATTGTGCTTTTTAGGTTAAAAAAAGGAAACGTATTGAATTCACATACATCACATTTTCCTCACTAAAAACGTGTAGGCTGTCATAAGCCGACCAGAATTTTCCAAACGGTGAAGTGAGGGTGGGACGTTTGTCATGTGTGGCTGTGTAAGAGCTGGGGTGGGGCAGAAGGAGTGAGTGAAGAGTCTGAATGCAAAAAAAAAAAAACATGTATGTCCTCGCATAAAGAACTGCTTCATCAGAGTTAATGACTTATTTCTCCTCAATAAAGCTTCGTCATTGATACAATCGTTGACACTGGAATTCAAGTTTTCATTCATTCATAAAGATGACAACCAAAATGGTTGCTATGACAATGCCAGATTTCAGTTTGGATTATAGTCAACTTTGTTTCCCTCCCACTGCCTAAAACAGCCAAATTTCCTAGACTTTTGTTGATGACGTCACAGTCCGAAAATAACTAATTTCTACGAAATAAACTTTTATATTGCATAAAAAGTTTCATAATTCTTGTCCTGAGCTGTGGAGCAAAGCCGCTGATGATCACTAGCACTGGTGGGACACCCACCCCACCCCAGACCCCCCACCCCTTGGGATGTAAGAAGCACATGTGATTTAAGGGGCATTCCCCTTTAAAATAGAACCAAATCAGCTGATATTATCAGCAAATATAGGTTCAATTTTTCTCCATCCATTTTTTTCATATTCATATTACTTTTATTATTTATTGAAGAATTATTATTATTACTATTAAAATTTTTTTTTTTTTTGTAAATAAAAAGAATATTAGCCAAAGTCAGTTTTTTGCAACTAAATATCAAAATCAAAATCAAAATCATCCTAAAATGCTGTATCACTTTAATGACTTAAAAGTATAAAATAATATTGTTCTGTTTGTGATTCAGTCAATTAAGTCTTGTTTTAGGTTCAGTCAAAAAGAGTTTATAAGGAGTGTCAGTAATTAATATGGATGTCAACGTGCCATGTTTCACTGTGTTCAGTCAGCTTAACAGCAGAGGAAAATAAGTCAGTTTAACATTGAAAATTGGTTTCAATTGTTAAAACAACATGAAAAATGCCTAAAACTAACTTCCAAAGCCCAATTTTCTTATTTTATTTGCAACAGTCAAATAAATAAATCAAAGTTTTTCAATTTGCAATCAAATCAAACAAAGCCAATCCTCATATCTGAGAAGGCGGAGCCAGGAAATCTACTGGACAAATGACTACAATGATTAATTCATTAAAACAGTTCATTTTCAAATCATCAACAATAAATTAGCACTAAATCAGTCTTCAGTCTCAAGAAGTGATTTATGTTTTTTCTTTCACAAATGAGTAAGAAAGTGAGCACATCATCTACTTTAAAGCCTTAGTATTAATGTAATCTGGAAAAGTAAAACTATTAGCATTTTATCATGAAACTAGCATCCTTGTAGATCACCGGCATCACATAAAATACATAATTTACCAGCATAAAGTTTACTTTTAATTTCATATCATTCGCATTAGTAAGGCAACAAGGAGTAAAGTGTTTGAAAGTGATTTTTCATTTATAAATCTGCGTTTAAAACAGCTTTTTCAGTGTTAATAAGCGGTGCTGTACAGTAAGCCAAGCCGCTGTGTACTCACCGCTTTGGGCATGTTGGAGTCCTTTTCGTGGCTCTTTGCGCGGAGCTGTTAAATAGTTTTCCTGAGCTCCGTGCGGCTTCTGTCTCTGCGCCTTCCTGAGGAGAGAGAAAGAGGAGAAACGAGTTTCTCTCCTGCTGCTTTACTTAAAAACTCCTGGAGGAGGAGGAGGAACACACGACGAGTCAGCCGGAGAGCGCCGCTAAGCTAACAGCTAGCAGCACGAAAGAGGAAGTTAGCCTGTGTCTCCTTCAAAACAATAGCGCCGTGATGCTCCTTTTTGGTATCGGAGTCGCAGGTGGAAAGTAAAGTACACAGAATTCTAAGCAAGTAAGTAAGTAACTCATTAAGTCAGTAAGTAAGTAAGTCAGTATGTCAGTAAGTTTGTTAGATAATTAGTTCATTCATTAGTTTGTTCCTTCGTTCGTTCATTCCTTTGTTCCTTCATTCGTTCCTTCATTTCTTTATTCGTTCCTTCGTTCATTCCTTTGTTTGTTCCTTTGTCAGTTCATTTATTTATTTATTAATTATTTTATATATATCCTCGGCTTTCATTTTGATGTATCTTGTCTGCTTTGTATTGCCTGATGTTGTACATTGTACATGTTCATGTAGTTCTTTGTTCTCTAATAAAGATTTAAAAAAAAATAAATCCAAGTTCTTATTTTCACTTTGGAGTCTGTTATGAAACCTCTGCAATGCTGCATGTCTCAACGAAAGAAGAAAAAACATATTAGGTTACTACTTCTCCTTTTGCTGCAGCGCTGCTGTGCACACATAGTGAAAACAAGGCATTTTGGGTACTATCTTAAGTCCCAAATAGTCTTAATTTCTTCCTTTTTCTCTTGTTACACCACAACGCAACAACACTGACACAAAAAAAATGGCTGAAAGTTTCAAGAAGAAGGTGATCAAGCAGAGCTGGATAAATTTAATGGCCTCAGGTATCATCTTCACTACCATATTTGGTGCTGTTTAATCTTATGTAAAATGCTCATCTGTGCAAGTTTTACTATCTTTGTTAACACTGTGGGGTAAACTCAGAAGTAGCTTTTAAAGTTTTCTAGCGCCAACCAGGAATGATTAATATTTCTGCCCGCACATCGCAACCTAGAGGATTAACTATTTAATCCTAGACTATTAATCCTAAACTACTTAATCTGATCAATATATACCTAAGTATGCAAGTGAGTGCTGGTATATGAGAAATACCGCTCACTCAGCATTTGTGTTAACGTGTGCATAGTTAAAAACCAAGAATAATCCCTGACCTAAACTGTAGCGTAGTATTATTAACACGTTTCATCAGAAATTGTTTTACTTTGAAATCCTGCACCGGAAGTGGTAGTTTTACTAAGTTGAATTTGTTACTGGTGAATCATTCAGACAGCAGCCAGGTTAAATGTGGGAGAACAGCATGCCTCACCCACTATGACAAAGTTTGTCCCCACCCTTTAGCTGTTTGAATGTGGCATACGATATATTCCATAATTACACACACTCTGGTTTTGATTAACGGAAGCTCTTTGCGACAGTATAACTGCTATCTATCTTTTAATAAAGTCGCTTTTAAGAGAAACAGAAACACTTCAGATAGCCATCGGTAGCCAGAGACACTGCCCAAATTCTCACGATATCCTTTCCACGGCGTTACCACCGATACTAACGGATTATTTCTATGATCTGCGTGGAATGGATTAAGCACCCATGCGATAACTGATTTCCAGTCCAGCAATGAGAATCTTATTCTCAGATTTAAAACTGCACCAAAATCGACAGAAGGACAAGATTTCATTTTAAATGGCTTAAAAGAAGAACAATTAACGGCTTAAAACTCGGGAAGACGTTACTGCCGCTTTTCCATGCGCTCCATCTAACCGATCACACCCTCACTATAATCCCACAGACACCTGTTAGATTTTCCTCCTTTGTGCAGAGGAGCACAAACTGCGCGTAAAAGTGCCCAAAAGTAGCGCGCACAGCCCAGAGTTTGCGTTGCTGTGGGCTTCAATCGGTACATCACACGGTGGTCTACCGGGATAAAGTCTTACCGGAGCTGATGTGGTTTGAAGATGAGATGATTGTGTTCTTCCCGATGCAGATTTCCCCTCCCTCTATTCAGCCTGGTGCAATATGGCGCTCACCCATCCAGCCTGTTCCTGAGCTCACCATTAGGGGGCGTCACTGCTTCTAAAACCTGGGTCCGAGCCGATCATCAGCTAACGGAGGGATAGTTCAACCCTGGAAAATATGTAAAGAGNTGGGTCCGAGCCGATCATCAGCTAACGGAGGGATAGTTCAACCCTGGAAAATATGTAAAGAGTGAAAAATCAGCATAAAACGCCACAAAATCTGGAATAACCCCAAAATTAATCGTGTTTCCCCTTGTATGAAGCTCATTTTATTTCATGCCTGTTGTTGTTGAAGGGGCTCAAGTGTATGTGTGTGTGTGTGTAAGAGTGCACGCCTAAAGTTGGATGTTTTCTTGAAAAGTCACGGAAAATCTAAAATAGTTCCTAAAAGTTGTTCATAGCTGTGAAATGTTTATATAATTCTGAATAATCAGGAAAAGTCTGAAAAAAATAGGTTAAAATGTGATAATTAACTCCCAAAACCACAAACAATCATGTCAGAAAACCAGTATTAGTAATTAGGAAACATCTGGAAGAAATCTGATAAGTATCTGATAAGTATAGCCCTGTAAGTGTTTGGAATTTCCTGCAAAAGTTGGGAATAACCATGTAAAATGTGGAATAAAGCCAGCTATGAAATGTTGGTGGAATATTCCAAAAAGGTCTTGAATAATGTGGAAAAATCAGGAATAATATAGAAAAATGGGAATCAATGAATTTAAATAATTAGAATAGCAGGGAAACTTCTGGAATAACCCTGAAAACTCAGGATATCCCAATAAATGTTTGGAATTTTCAATTTTTAATACAACTGCGCATACATACTACTTTCTGTCATGCTGCAATCACCAAAACTTGGCTTTAAGCACATTAATAGGCTATTTCTTATTAAATTAATGATGATATAACTCAAAGTGTAACTACAGTTTGATTCTGAATAAAGAAATTTAATCTTCGTTTATTTTTTGGTTTTTATTATTTATTATTATTATTATTATTGATGACTGACACCTGAGAGTAGTTACATAAATGCACGAACTTCCTTAAACATCAGAATAGTACTTTTTTTCTTTTTTACTGCTCTCAGTTCCTGTTCAGGGAAGTTGGCCCCGCCCTAAACACAGAAAAGGGTGACGTCACAAACCATCTGACCAATGAGCTGACGGGATTAAAATAGAGCCGTATATATCTGAAGTACTTTTCCCAGCTTTACTCACCTAACTACAGCATCAGCGCCAGGAGGTGACAGAGTTACCTACAACAGCACACATGATTCAACTTTTAGTTCCTTAAATCTCATTTAAAACTTCCTCTTGTCTTGTGCATCATTTAAACCTTTCCCCTATACTCAGCCTAGTGTATTTGGCATGTTTGGAAACTTTGACATCCACAAGAATTTGAAATAAAGTTCTGTGGTCTCCACCATCATCATCATCAGTTTATGAGTATGATATGTTTGGGATTATTTATTAACACTGACTGGGAGTGTGTTGCTGGAGTAAAAAAATGGCAAATAAACAGAAAACAGTAACAAGCAGGTCCAAAGCCAGGATTTAACTTAAAAAAAAAAAAAAAAAAAAATCCCCCAATTGTGATTTTAAAAATCTAAATCAAAGCTTTGTGAATTTTTTATTTAAAAAAAAATCAATCTTGTTTTTTTTTTAAATAAACATTGCCTTTATTGATTTAACCATTTAGCTGTATAGTACTGCATAGTAGTATACATAAGTATACTGCATAAGAAAGACTATGCAGTATACTGCATATAGTCTTTCTTCCCACTAAGTGTCGGTTAACTTCCAGTTCTTTTTCATGTGCAAATTAGATCCTCTATTTCAACTGAAAGATTCACATTACACTCCAATCTGAAAAACTCTTTTTTGTTTAAACACCTCCTCAAATTAAGTCCCTTTAATCACATTTGGTATTTCATAACGTATTAATAGAATGTTTAATATTGTAAGTCTGAATGAATTCATTATATATATTCAATATATAATATATACAATTCTGGTCGGGAAAATACTTATCTATATCTAAATCTTATGTATATATTATATTAATTATATTTTGTAGGACTTTTTTGCCTTTATTGCTGATAGAAAATGAAATGCAAGCACAAAGGGAATGACAGGTCACACATGTCACATGGCACATATCCAAAGCAATATTATCAGCCAGGCCAAAGTATTCTATTTAAAGTACTAGGAATCAACTTTTCAAAAGCTGACATGTGCAGCCATTTAATTGTGGAAATAAAACTCCACCCTCAGTCACTAAAATGTCCAGTAAACATATTTAGGAAGGACCTCAGGGTTCTCAATAGTAGCTACATGTCTGCCTGCAGGATAAAGTTCACAAGGTAAAACAACACAGAAATCAGCTAAAAATAACTTTTTTGTTCAAAGAAAATGGAAAAATGAATTATGAAGCACACAGAGTTACTGAGTAATGAGGTCTGAGTAATGCAAAACACTGCTGAATTTGCCTGAACTGTTTGCAGGCTGATATCAGATGCAAATAGATAAAAGACAGGAAGCTGCTTTGAAATGTTGAATGAACATTTAAAGTTCTGATACAGAACATGTAACTGACTGGGTGAGGAGTATGATTTTCTTTAAGATAACGTTTTTTTTTGTCTGGCTTCCTGTGGTTGGTGTTTCTTGGACCTGATAATAGGCAGAAACTTTCTTCTGATTAGTTATGAGATGGACAAACATGCTGCACAGCTAAAAAAAAAAGGCTGTTTTAACTGGTTAACACACAAATGAGGAACAAGTAGATATTTAGTGAATGTAAATTACCACACTGAAGTAATTTTCTGTTTTTTGGAGAAAAAAAATGTCCATGTATTTATGACTGGACTGTTGTGATTGATAATTCAACCATTAACTGCAAAATTAACCTTAGAATAACAATTCAATTCAATTATAAATTAATAATTGGTTTTATGTACTTAGTACCTCTTCCCTGATTAACATTATTTTGATAATCTGTGAAGTAAGGCAGTTATTAAGGCCAATTTTCATAAAAAAAACATATAAAACTTTATGTACAAATGGAAATCCTTGGTATATGTGTAACATCAGAATTGAAATGTGAAAAAAGATCTTTTTTTCATGACTAATGACAAAAAATAGTAATATTGATTTTAAGGTTAAAAGAAATGAATTGTTTGCAGAAAATAATCCTTATGTGTTCATGTTAGTAATGTTACACATGCTGAGGTTCTTTAAAGAAAATAAATATACACATGTCAGGATAATGGTTTTCAAATAAACAATTCATGTTAGTTCAACCAGTGAAAACAATTTATTTTTTAAGAATATATTAATGTGCTTATCCCTCTCAGTGAATTATTGTTAACGAATGTCTTTATACACCAGGTTTGGTGGCTCTGGCTTCAGGCTTTGCAAGTTCCAGCATTTTCTGAGTGGCATCACAGATGATCACTGAAACAGACAAAGAAAGGTGAAGGTGACTTTCTAACCTGTATAAAGTGTCTCTGTAATTCTTAAATATGACCACTAGATGGCACTCCAACTACATGTACGACCTGAAGAACCTTGTCGGTGCATACTGTATATGAAAAGCCTTTTAGCTGTCGAGGATAAAAATCAACCTGTGGAGCACGTTTAAAGTCTAATAATTTAGTTGAACAGAGTTATAGTTTCTGTCCTCGTGAATGTTCATTTGTCAGTGAGAAATGTCTAAAATTTAAAAATTTAAACAGCCTTCTATATTCATTTGGCAGACAGTTGTATTCTAAGCGACTGACACCTGAGATGTTGATCAAGGAAAGTATAAGAGAAAGGGGTTTGAGGGAACCAGAGCAAAACTAAGCAGACAACATGCAACCCAAGTCAGATTTTTAACTCAGGATCTTCTTGTTAAAGGACCATACCATCCATTTTGCATGTTTGAGCCTAATATATTCAATTTTCATACATGTANTAAAGGACCATACCATCCATTTTGCATGTTTGAGCCTAATATATTCAATTTTCATACATGTAGCGTTGCTGACAATCATTTCCCAAAGCATACTACTGGACCATGTGAATTAAAAATGTTTTTCCTACCTTCCAGACCCCCACTGGTTTCAGTTCATTCTGGTACACTATTAAAATCAACTTACTGACACTTGAAACATTCTTGGGATAGGTAATCCATCATCACCAACAAGATGCGTACCAGTATTCAGGTTTTTTTTTTTCGAAGTTTCATAATTTTAGCATTTAAAGACAATAAAAGGTGCAGAGTGAATGTATGTCTCCGCCGGGGAATATAGTCCCAAAAGAAGACCTGTATTTATGGAAAAATTTAAATGACTGCGACTTCATAAGGCTGTGTAACTATTAGCAGGAGAAACATGGATTTTTAAGGTGGGTGTATCGCTTGAATATTTAATTTTGAAAGATTAAGAGATTTTGCAAACTATCAGAAAAGCTGAAATATGGTTTTATCCTTAAGGAAATGGTTGTCAGTAACCTTACATGTATGAAAATTGAATATATTAGGCTCAAACATGTAAAATGGGTGGTATGGTCCTTTAACACTAAGCCACTGAGCTCAGCTGATAATTTTACCCAAGGAACAGTTAATATAGGTAAAGATGAATGTTGTTTATATGTAGCTGCTGGGAAAATCTGCATTTGATGTGCTGTGTGCTGTTTTGTCAGACCCTTCAAGAGAACTGTTTAAAGGACCATACTGGTGATTTTGCATGATTTTGCATGTTTGAGCCCAATAACTACAACCTGCATACATGTTATGTTACTGCCAATCTGAAAACATATTGCTGGACTGGTAAATTGTAGAATTATTTTCTACGTTATTATGGTTTTCAAATAATAATTATTATTACAATTATTTTTCCTGTCTTCGGCAGCCATTGGTTTCAGTTCATTCCACTACACTGTAAAAGTCAACTTGTAATCAGATTTGAAACCTGCAAAGTTACTTAATTTAACTGGTCCAACACAGAGCAGCATGGAAGAAAATATACGTTTCCACCAGGGAATATAGTTCCAGGAGAAGATGGCTTTTACAGAGAAATTCAGACATACATGTCAGAAGGTGAAACGTTACATTTTAAGGTTACATTTTCGTCACATTCAATTTTGAAAGATTAGGGGATTTAACAGGAAAAACAAAATACTGTCTTAGAAAATACTTGTCAGTAATGTCACATGTATGCGGGTGGTATTTATTGGGTTTTAAATGTGCAAAAACACCGGTATGGTCCTTTAACATCTACAAACCAATGAAGATTGCAGCTTTTGAAAATGCTCGTTTATTTCCTTACTGTCCAGCAGCTCTCTTGCTACACGTCTCTTCTCCAAATTGGCGTGAACTTCATCCATCAGCCACGGGAAGAAATTAGTCTCGATATCTGAAAATCAGAAACACATAAATGTTTAAACGCCGACATCAGCATCTTCATCACAAAGCATCAATATACAGTAGTATATCTTCAATGACCTGTGATGTGTGTCACCACATCACAGGTCTGATGGAGTGAAGATACTGCTGCAGTGATCCCTCCACCTTTCAGAAAGTCTTACGTAAGAGGAAGCTGAGTTTGAATGAAAGTCGTACAGGAAAGCAAGACGGCAAAGGAAGACTGACCTTTCTTCACAGGGTCATAGAAGTAACCGTGGTTCCTCAGCGAGGAAAAGACCATTGGCACAAGATCAGCCAAATACTGCTGGGTGTACGCCTGGGCGGCGATCTTCTCGGCAACCTCTTTCTCTTTCTCCAGCTGCTCCCTCTGCTGGGCAAACCTGTGTTCCTGAACTCAGAGGAAACACATTTTTTTGTAATAAATGAACAAATAAAAGTTTTAAAGAATATAGAATGACAGTGGAGAAAGTGATAAAAAGTCTGATTTCTTGCGGTGGTAAAGCTGTATTCATGACAGCACTGAATGGAGTGTTTTACCACGCTGTGATTTTCCTCTTTGAGTCCTGCAGATGGATTAGTTCAAAGTTCAAACCTTTATTAAATGTCCTAAAAGGAAATTTACTTTGCACAGGCATTGTAACATTTAGTCAACCAATCCAACACAAAACATAACAACCAATGCAAAAACATGCAACAAAATCAAAACAGGGACCAAAAAGACCAAAAAGATGAAGACGCTCCCTATAGCAAGAACTAAACAAAAAAAAAAAAANAAAAAAAAAAAAAAAGAAAATCAGAATAAAACACAATACAAGAAATATTGCTACACTGACATACTTTCTCTTCATTATGACGCCTCTCCTGCTCCTCCAGCCGCTGCACCTCTGCCAGCTCAGCGTTTCGGAGCTCCTGGAAGATCCTCTGCTGGGTCCTCAGACAGGCCAGTTCCTCCTCCTCCATCACCTCCAGCAGAGCCTGCTCCATCGTCTTACCCACCAGAACCTCCAGCACCGGCTGCACCTCCCTGTTAAAGTCAAACAACTGCAGGAGATACGAGTTGATTAGACTTCCTACAGATGAGAGAAACATGCTTCGTGACGGGACTGGGATTGCGTCGTGGGATGATCTGTCTGCCTACCTCTCCCTCCTCTATCTGCGTGGCAACATCTTTGCCAGATTTGGCCGGTATGAAGAGCGGAGTGGATGGTCTGTCCAGGAAATCATCAGTCTGGCATTCGATGTTGCTGCTTTCTATGATGTCGCTTAATTCTTCCAGATAAAGCTCTAAAAATAAAGATCAGCTAATTCATAAAAACATGGAGTCCAAAGACATAGTTGACAAACTTGTAATAAAGCGATGCTGGAGAAAAAATATGGATGTAAAAAGGTTCATTGATACGTTCTGAGCCTAGTGTGGAAAGATCGTTATTTATTTCCAGCATAATTTCCTCTCAACCTGACACATTTCTGCCTATGATGCTGGATTCTATCCCAGTTTCATAGAAGTTCCTTTCTTGGCACACATACAATACTCCACAGCCAAATTGATATCATCATCATCTCGGGCAAAAAAGGTTCTAGCCAAAATCTTTTTCATGTTTAGAAAGAGGTGAAAATCCGAAGACCTTCATAGAACTTTCCAGGCAACAAGATTTTGCAAGGCTGAAGATGTGGCAATTATGGATCTCTGGGTGTTTTCTATTCTGGACCACCAAGATGAACTTTTGTCTTTTCTGTTTCTGATACCTCTCCCTGGCTGTAATGGCTGGTTGCATCCTCGGTAAGGAGCCCAGACGAGCAACATGTCTAAACTCCAGACTTGACTTGACAAAGAGGACAAATTTATCTCCTTTCCATTCTTCTATTTTATTGCTAAATAAGCCACTGCCAAATCCTCCTCATAAACTGTAAGCCTCTGTCTTGACTCACGCCCCCTACTGGCACTGAGTGGCACTAAAAGAACTAAAGTTCTTAAAGGACCATACCACACATTTTGCATGCTTGAGCCTAATATATTCAATTTTCATACATGTAACATTACTGACAATCATTTCCTAAAGCATACTACTGGAACGGTGAATTAAAAATGTTTTTCCTACCTTCCAGACTGCCATTGGTTTCAGTTCATTCTGGTACGCTATTAAAATNCAATAAAAAGCGTGGAGTGAATGTATGCCTCCACCAGGGAATATAGTCCCAAAAGAAGACCTGTGTTTATGGAAAAATTTAAATGACCGTGACTTCGTAAGTCTGCATAACTATTAGCAGGTGAAACATCGATTTTTAAGCTTGAATATTTGATTTTGAAAGATTAAGAGGTTTTGCAAAATATAATAAGTTTCATCTTTTGGGAAATGATTTTCAGTAACTTAACATGTATGAAAATTGAATATATTAGGCTCAAACAAGCAAAATGGATGGTATGGTCCTTTAAGGATTAAGGGTTGTAGGAAATGTTCACTGGCCTGTTCGAGAGTTTTACGTTGACCTTGAAGGGGCCAAATCAGGTGGTGGGTGTTCAACAATTTCAAAGCCACAATTACAGCCAGTAGCCATGGCAACCACTGATGTGTGTTTAGGCACATTGTTTGTCCATCCTGTACAATTCGCAGAGCTTTGTGAGTTATAATCTGAGCTATATCATAGCTCATATACTGTATATATATATATATATATATATATAAACTATAATCTGATTTATAATCTGAGTTGAAACAAATATAGTTGATGTACAATGATATTACTTCCACAAGAAATCTTACAGCCCCTGCTTATTTCTGCATGTTAGGCTCAGAATTTATCAATCAGCTGTTATACACAGCAGTTTTTAACCTGAATGGGCCAACACACCTCATAGTGCCGCTCATTCACATTCATACACCAGTGCTCACAGATGCTTTAACCAAAGTTAGGAGGAGCTAGGAATCGAACCCACAACCCCCCAATGAATGGAAAATTCACTCTTCCACAATCTCAAAGACACGGATCTCTCACACAGAGCAGGTGCAGCTTTACCTGTTTGCACGTCAATGTGCTTTCTGCCCTGAACAGCTTCAGGAGTCATCGATCGGAAATGCTCTCTGGTGCATTTACGGACGGCCCGCCTTCTGAGTTCCTGCTGCCTTTGGAGCTCAACAACATCCGGCAGAGCTACCTGTCAAAGATGAATGTTAAGGCACGTTTTTAAAGATGTGGCAGTCAGAGGAAAAGCAAACCTACAAGGGATTAAACAAATTAAAACAGCTGTGGCATACTTACAATTGGCATTTGTTGGGCATATGTGTTTCCTCTGACAACACGGCGGTCATACATAATGTTTCCATTGTTTACGTGACTGTTTGGGTTCCTGTATTGTCAGCAAAAGATAGTTCATGCAGTTAATTCACAAGCCTGTAAAAATGCTTTTCCCAGTCATCACGCAGTATATTTTGATCATCATGACAATAACTACTTTTTCCATCTTGATATTGTTTTGTTGTTTCATACATTTCATACATAAATTTAATACTAATTTTGCCATCTCAAAGTAAAGACATTCTAATATAACACTGATTGACACCAACGTTTACACATCAAACACTGGTCAAATATGTACATATATACTTACAAAGTTATAAACTTTTAATGGGGAAAGAGATATGTGTGAACTGTCCCTGACATAAGTTTGAAGATAAACAATGGCAACATTGGCTGTAGTCTCATTGCTACGATGTAATGCAGAAAAAAAAATTATATGGTTGTATTTTAAGACTGCGAGGAATACATAAAATGGTTAAAGTCTACCTGTGGTTTGCAATTTTGCAAATGCAAATGCTCAAATTAAAAGCACAAACACTGATCCAAATGGAAATATAAGGCAGCTCTAACAAGCATAAAATACAGAACTGATGGTCCTGTATTTTATGCTTATTTTATGCTAAAATACAAACTGCTTGACTTTATCATTGAGATGCTAAAGCCTAAACAACACAGATTTACATGACACATAAAGGCAGAACAAGTCAGGTCACATGTGGGTGATAATGACTGAATTTTCAGATTTTTTTTTTTGTTTAAATGGATGATAAGGACCACAGAAATAATCACACTGCAAAGAGTTTGAACAAAAGGTTTCTTTTTAAAATAAATAAATAAATATATAAAATTTCTTGAAATTTCTATTTTAATATTGTTTTTTTTTTTTGTTTGTTTTGTTTTACTTGCTGCTTGCTTATGACTTTTACTGGGAATGATTTTTGAAATAAAAAGAATTATTCTCTTATTCTCTCTCTCTCTCTCTCTCTCTCTAGAGTTACAGTTTTTGAACAGGAGTCGGGCTGAAAATGATGAAACAGTGCCCTCTACAGGCCACTTTTAAGACAGACAGGAAATTTCGAATAAGAAATAAGAAGCTGGTGTAAAGATAAGCATGAGGAAAATAAAAGACAAACTTCACTAACTTATCTTAATCAAAAGCAGCCACTTAAAACTGTGACTTGTGTTTATCTACCACTTCTGAACGCTAACATAAACTAGCGTTAGCACTTAGCAGAAGGTAGCATACATACTGCTGGGACGGAGGTTCCCTGTACTTGGAGCGGTTCTCCACAGGTCTGGGTCGGCTATAGAAAGTGTAAGACTCGTCTGGATCCTTCTGGGGTTGGGAAACGAAAGCCATCATTTATAAAATCAAAAAAACTTAAGCCGTATTCACGGTTCATGCACGTTAATAACGCAACACGACAAGAGGTTTAGCTTTTAGCCTAAATGCTGACCGAACGCTTATGATAGCAACGGTATCCAAGGAAGTCTAATGCGGGATGGCTACGTCATTTCCGTTAAAAAAAAAAAAGAGAGCGGAAAAACACTGAAAAAACTAAGCTAATTTAAGTTAAAGTTTATTAAATCAATTAATAATTTATTTATTTATTTATTTATTTATTTATTTATTTATTTATTTATTTTCTATTCACAGAAATGTACCATATTGTAAAATGTGTCATGTTGATTAACAGGTCGTATATTTTATTTTAACTTAAAAATATCTGTGTGTATTTTCCGCAATGGAATAATTGTTATCAGTTTATTGCAAGTTTTTCATTTTAATAACAAAAAATACTTACCTCCCCTAATGTAAATTCATTTCTTTCATGAATTCAGTATCCTTTGCATTCTCTAAGCCTTATGAATAAAAGTAAAATTTCATTACTATTGTCTCTACACAAAGATTTGACCTACTGTAGGAACCTTGTTAAATTAAGAAGGAGCATTTCATATACTTCAACTGAAATTAGTAATATTCAAAATTATCACAGACAAGTAACAAGACAAACTATAGCTGGTAGTGGTACAGGCTTCTGCCTTTTTTGCATACGTAAAGTGAAGAAATGGATTTTGCTTTGCCTCCAGGAAGCGCTGTAACGTGGGTGGCCTCAGGCATTCAGTAAAGGAAAGAACTCAACACAAGATGATGTTAACCACAAACAGCATTTTTCAGTTCTACAAAATGTCTGAAAGTGGCAGAGAAAAATAGGGCAGCGGAACCGACACAACAGAACTGTGTCTAATGACAAAAGTGAAACCTCTGCAGGCAAAATAAAACACTTACCTGGCATTTTGCTTTTTCTGCCCTTTATGGTCGTTTGCATAGGCCAAGTTTTTATTTTCACATTGCACATCTTACATAACAAGTGACACTGACTATCTAAGCAACCTAAAAAAAAAAAAAAAAAANAAAAAAAAAAAAAAAAAAAGAAAGGATGTTCATATAATATTTGTGTACAAACTATGCTTTATTCCCATTACAAGCAGCCAAATATAGCTATGGCAGGAGAAACCTATTTTCAGAATCAGACTTTGTCATTGTACTAGTACAACGAGATTAGAGCTTTGCCTTAAAGTGCAGGACCACATGAAATATAACATACATTGTAAAGTGCATTTTGGAGCTATGTCATCTCTTATTCTTCTTTTATATATATATATAAAGAGAATAATTAAATGTCTGTTCAAATGAGTGCAGGCTTTTTGAGTTGTAAGGGGCTTAGATTTACATCCTCTGTGTGTGTGTGTGTGTGTGTGTGTGTGTGTGTGTGTGTGTGTGTGTGTGTGTGTGTATTATATTGTTTACACTTCAGCTGTCACAAATCATTACGTATTAATAAAGGATAAACCATCCAGCTGGTCGATGTGTTAGCCTCTTCTAATTAGTGCTGACTGTTAGCCGTGGGATCGTGGAACAAGCGGAGCATACACACTTTCATACACACTGCATCATCTTCTTTTTAAAGGATAACCGATGCAACACAACACGATGCACACAGAGGAAGGCTTTTAGGGCTGTAACGTAGACTTTTTTTTTCTCTCTGTGCTATGTTTAATGAAATATTAAGTGCATCATTATGAACATTAATGAAGTTTGTCCACAGGTTTTGTGAAAGTAAAACAATGCTACAATCTGCAACAACCCTTTATAAGACACTAGGTGGTAACTCAAACAATTAATCACCCAGGTGGTTACATAACAAACTATGCAACCAGCTTAAAGGACCACAGTTTTGCATGTTTGAACCCACTAAATACAACCTGCATACATGTAACATTACTGCCAACCATTTTAGATTTTTTTTCCCGAACTTCCAGACTGCCACTGCTTTCAGTTTATTCCTATACACTGTAAAAATCAACTTATAGAGACTTGAAATGTGCTTGTAATAAGTAATCCATCACAGCAAACCAAATGCTGTTCTTGTTTTTTGTCAAACTCACTTAATTTCACCGATCCAAAACACAGCAGCGTGGCAGAAAATGTATGTCTCCGCCAGGGAATATAGTCCCAGCAGAAGACTCCTTTTACAGAGAAATTAAAACAACCATGACTTCTGCAATTGTGTAAGTGTTAGCAGGTGAAACATCAAATATTAAAGTGGGTGTATCACCTGAACATTTGATTGTGAGTGATTAGGGGATTTGGCAAAATAACACAAAAACTAAAATACAGATTTAAGTTTTGGAAAATGGTTGTCAGTAATTACTACCAATAAATAAATACTACTCAATAAATACTACCTGTATACAGGTAGTATTTATTGAGCTCAAACTTGCAAAATCACTGTGTGGTCCTTTAAGGTTATTAATTTAAATCGCATTTTTCCCCCTATGAAAAATCAAAGTACCTGTAAATCTGTGCAAATCACGCAAACAGCCTTAAAGGACCATACCGGCCATTTTGCATGTTTGAGCCTAATATATTCAATATTCATACACGTAAGGTTATTGACAATCATTTCCCAAAGGATAAAACCGTATTTCAGCTTTCCTGATATTTTGCAAAATCTCTTAATCTTTCAAAATCAAATATTCAAGTGATACACCCACCTTAAAAATCCATGTTTCTCCTGCTAATAGTTACACAGCCTTATGAAGTCACGGTCCTTTAAATTTTTCCATAAACACAGGTCTTCTTTTGGGACTATATTCCCTGGTGGAAGCATACATTCACTCTGCACTTTTTATTACGCTTAAATGCTAAAATTATGTAACTTTGAAAAAAAAAAAAACCTGAATACACATCTTGTTGGTGATGATGGATTACCTATCCCAAGAACGTTTCAAGTATCAACAAACTGATTTTAATAGCGTACCAGAATGAACTGAAACCAATGGAAGGTAGGAAAAACATTTTTAATTCACCATTCCAGTAGTATGCTTTGCAAAATGATTGTCAGTAACATTACTTATATGAAAATTGAATATATTAGGCTCAAACATGCAAAATGGATGGTATGGTCCTTTAAAAATAACCATAAAGGTGAATTAATGCATCTCGGAGAAAATTGCTGCAAAACTGAATATTATACGCTTCATAATGGTATTATTTATTTTGTAACAGTGCTCATGCTATTGTATTCGCCTCCTGTACATATATGTGGTCTTACAGTCATACAATGTAAAAAAACAAGCTCTTATTTTCTGAATACACACATGACCCCTGTTTAAGCACCGACACACAACACACTCAAACACCAGTTCACATTAAAAAACATAAATCATATTGTTCCTTTCACTGAATACACTGATTTCCTATTCAAATTCAATGAACTGTCACAATGTATACGTACACTGAAAAGACTGTACAATACGTTTATAGTTACTACTAAACAAAACCAGCTCATTAAAATTTCAAGAGTTGTTACTGCAGAATACATATCTGCTTTAAAATGTTTGTCTTTACTTAAAGAAGCATATAGAAATCTTTTTGACCATTAAATTTTAAATTCATAACTGTTCTGGACCGATGCATGGAATTATATTAATATACCACATTAGTACTGTCAGATCTGTCTTTGTATAAAGCTTTGATGCAGAATTTATATGTTTAAAGGCAAATTTTGAGATTCTGAATTTGTACTCATTTATAAAGAAGCATTCGACAGCGTTCATCATAATTTAAATATATATTGCATTTAGAGCCTCAGCTTCATTTTAAAAATGAAATAAAACTGTTAAGATTCTTTACATTTTAAAAAATTGAAACTTTGGAAAATGCCTCCCTCTGGGGCAAAGAGATCATATACATACATCACAGATTGATAATAATAATAATAATAATAATAATAATAATAATAATAATAATATAGAAACTTTATTTATGTAGCACCTTTATAAAATAGACAAGGTGCTCTGCAATATATCCAAGTTTAACACACAATGAAATGAGTTTCAAACAATTTAAAGCCACGCCATAAAACAATTAAAAATAAATAAAATAATAAAATAACATAAATAGATAGGGGAAGGCCATATGATTAAAATAAGTCTTAAGACAGGTCTTAAAAGAAGATACTGAGTGATCCAGTCTCAGGTCCTCCAGCAGGGAATTCCATAATTTAGGGGCACAAATAACAAAAGGTTACCTTTGGTGACAAGGTGAGATTTGGGAACCACCAGAAGGTTCCTGCCAGAGGATCTCAGACAGCAATCAGGTTTATAAAAAGTAAAAAGATCACTTATTTAAGCAGGTGCCTGATTATGTATGGCTTTAAAAACAAGCAATAAGATCTTAAACTCAATCCTAAAACTGTCAGGCAGCCAGTGAAGGGCAGCGAGGACTGGTGTGATGTGGTCACTTCCTCTGGATGTGTTAAAAGCCAAGCAGCAGCGTTCTGAATCAGCTGAAGCTGTGAATGTTTCTTTTGCTGATACCAGAATAAAGTGCATTACAGTAATCGAGCCTGGAGGAAAAGAAAGCCTGGATAACCTTTTCCAAGTCTTTGAAAGTCAGAAAAGTCTTAATCTTGGTGTCGTCCTTTAGTTGGAGGAAACTTGACTGCATCACGCTAGTCACTTGAGCATCAAAAGAGAGATTTGAATCAAAAATGATCCCAAGATTGTGGGCTTGTTCTTTAATATTAGTAGTTAACCCCTTCTACCCTGAACTCTTTTTTGGAATTTACAGCTAAAGAAGGCATGCACAAATTTAATGTGTAATAACTCCATAACCATAAGGACAACATGCACCATCTTGTACTCTATGGATAGGTGACACTTTGGAGAATTTAGATATAGAGTTAGATTTTCCATCACTATCACCAGAACAGACTGAGAGCTGAATAAATACAACAGAAAAGTGAAAATTTTACTTCCATTTTCTCAAAATTCTAAATTAGAGATGAATATCACTCCTACTGGATTTGTTCTAAAACTTCTGAGCACCACCAAGTTTGATGTAATAGAAGTGAAACAAGCATTTTTCATACATTTTAGTCTTAGTTTACTAGATGGCCTAGAGGACGCCAGTGTGTCAAATGACGTTTCTACATCAGGTACAAGTAATGTGTCTGTGAAATATTGCTTTTCACCAACATTTAACTTTTACCTCCAAAATGAGTTTTTTTTTATTGCATAACATAACAAAAAATAACCAACATATAATAATCAACATATCAGGCTTATAGAAACTGATACTTGTAAAACTATTTTCTAATGCACAAAATGTCAAAACAGAAAAACACCCCACAAAACTATTTACCAGTATTCATAAGAACAGCAAAATAATTCCTGAGAACACAAAAGTCAGGCTTCTGCCATCTTCAAACATCCAGTTCACTCCAACACTCCGACTGTCAACTGCCGTTTCTGTCTCACCAGCGTTAATGTCATGCAGCTACATGCGCTCCGGTGAACAATGTGCCCCGCTGACTTCCACATTATGCATTACGCATGCCTCTAATTCAATGACTATTGGCTCACCGGGCCATGTGACCACTCGTTTGGAACCTCACATGACCGTAAAACTCATGTAGTCAGCTATCGCATTATTTAGTTGACCGATATGCCGTCCGTGAATGGTATTTCATGAAAACATCATTAAAATCCCAGTACCGGGACCGCTCAGGTACAAGGGGTTTTAAAGAGCCTGTACTAGCCATGAAATAAGGAGTGGTATTGCGGAGACCAGGAGGAGTAATTATGATGATCTCAGTCTTAGAATTACTGATCTGAAGAAAGTTATTGGACATCCAACACTTGATATCAGACAGGAAAGACATGATGGAGGACAAGTCATTTATACCAGGCTTTAGTGCGACATACAGTTGCATGTCATATGTATAGCAATGGAAATGTATATTATGTTTATGGATGATTTGTCACAGCAGAAACATGTAATAGTGAATAGCGAGGGACTCAGAATGGAACCCTCATTATAGTTATGAGCCTTAAATAACTCATAAAAATAAATATGCCATATACTGTATTTCTTTGAAGGGAATATGATCAGGTGTTACTTCTACATGCAGCTGATGTCTCTTTTGTAAATTCTTATGACACCCTCTGTGGTGAAAAGTTACAACTCCACCTGTTTACTTTGATTACACAATAATGTACTAGATTGGTGTGCATATACAGTACATACATAAGTATAATGTGTTAATCACGGTGTTGAATGAGGACTGGAGCCATGTTGCCATGTTCATTTGGTGAAATACTGAAGGAATATCGTGTTGAATTGCATTAAACACTGACTTTATGAAGCTTCTAATGTTCAGTTGTTGAGATGATATGAGAGACATGATGCAACCATGTGGTAATTTCTGAGGCTGCAGTTTGTGTTGTTACTCGGCAGCAGTTAAGATGTCACTCACTGTTAGCTGGATTTTAAACAGGACTTCTAAATGCTGTGAGCACTTTCAATGTTTATTAATCTTAATGAAAAAATAAAGCGTATATGCTGTGATGCACTATGAAAAATTGCAGAACGGGATAAGGATGGATCTGGTAAATTAAAGTATGTGCTTGGAAAGACATTAATGGAATTGCTGTATGGTAACAAACAGCGGAAACATGCAATAACCACTAATGCACAGCTGAGATTCTGCTGATTCACCATGCAAACATATCACCTAATAATTACAGATATAGTCATAGATATTATGATTATTAGATTTGTTTCTTTCCTTTTAAGCCAGTGTATTACTAAAACAAGACACATTTTAGGTTTGTTCTCTTTGGTAGAGCTATGAACTCAAATGAGTGCTACTCTTCTAGTTTTGGATCACATTATGTTGTGAGTTTTTAATGTTTTTTTTTTTTTTTTTTNTTTTTTTTTTTTTTTTTTTGTCTCCCCTATAAAAAAGGTGAATAGTCGAGTCAGTCTCTGATACAGTTTCAACTATCATTATAAGCTTCACAAAGTTGGCATTTTTTGCATTTTGTTATTTGTGCAGTGGTTGTTATTATTATTATTATTATTATTATTATTATTATGATTTAGTATAATTAAAGATGATCATTATTTTCTATCCTCACAAAATCAGGTTCTAATGCTGGTTTCAATTTTAGGATGAATTAACTTATTGAGCCAACAAAAGGAGGAAATAATGTGTTAAAGCAGATTAGAAAGGAAGGAAATCGAGGTGGCATCAGCACAGCATCAGCGGAACAGCAATTCAGAGAAAAACCAAATTGGTCATGTGACCACATCTAGTTTCCTTCTGTTTAAACATGTGCCAGAAGAACACACTGTTCTCTTAGCGAGGCCTGTTATTGCAGCTTTACTTATGCAACAGCTCTATGGAGGAGAAGAAGAGCCAAACCAGCCTCTCTCCTCCAGCTGATCATTAATTCTCTCACTAATGGTTTGACCCAGCCATAACTGGTGGACAGCTTCCAATTCCCATTTCCAGAAAAAATTTCTCATTAAAAAGAGAAAGAAGACATTGTTTTTCTATTGCATTATTCTTCCCATTTCCTAACATTGATTTTTTATCAAACATTCTCTTGAAGAACTGAAGGACAAAGACAACCCAAAACAGATCCATTATAATCTGAATTTATTTACAATTGTTTAGCATAAAACTTAAAGTTCATCAGAAAGGTGCTTTAATGTAGTGGAACAATACAGCGATACAGGGTTAAAGGTTATTTACACAGGAAAAAAACTTAAACTTAAAAACCTACTGTACTGTACATACACCTAAAGAAACAAAACTTAACAAGTAAACAACAGAAAATGAAAAGTCATAGCATATTTTTATCCATGGCAAACTGTATTCACATAGCTTTTTGTGCGATAGACCACACATCTATCATAATAACTAAATATCGTTAAAGTTTGTACTTTAAATAGTACTACCAAGAAAGTGCAACCCACAGTGGCAACACATAGCTGACATGCGTTTAAAGTGAAAGAGTGAGACATTAGCAAATTAAAAGTTAATTCTAGGAACGATTGCCTCTTTTCGCAGAAATAATCTCATTGGTTGAGTTAAACCTCAGTGGGTGGAGCTAAAAACAAAAATCAACCTTTCCATCTAACCAGCCATCACAGAAGAAGTATGAAGGAAGCAGCTAATATTAGCTCTTTCTTTAGCTCCTTTAGCTAAACTGAAAACATAAATTTTGACATATTTAAGGAAAATTTGCCTCTTGTAGACAAACCCAGTTTATTCTACTTATCTGGGCAAGAAAATGAAGACATTTGACCAACTGTACGAAATATTAAGTATGTTTGCAAGTAAGCCTAGCTAGCCCTCTAACACCATGAATACTGTCTTGTAGGTAGCTGACTTTGATTTTGCATGCTAAGATTTAACTCAGGATTATTTCCGCCTTTGAGAAATATTTGCCGAATTAAAACTCTAATCTGCGAAACGGTTCCAGAGTCGATCAAATGTAAGACTCCTTAGCGTAAGAAAATTCCTCAAAAACAGGCTGGCTGCATCTCCGCAACAGAGCGTCATGATGGGTGCTGGACACGGACTCGGACATCGCTCTCTGGCGGAAAGGATGACGTCGCTCAACAACGCCGGCTTCATCCTGTGCCGCTTGAGCGAAAAAGTCCGTGTACTGGCTGACAGTGCAGGTAGATGCGAAGTCGTAATTTACGGATGATGGGCGGGACCTTCTCTCCAGTACTTTGGCATCTTGTACAGTCATGGAGCCGTACGGAGGAGGCAGACCCACGTCCTCTACCGCCTTCTCATAAGATGGTGGTCTGCAGGGCAGCCTGCTGTCTACCTGCTTAAATACTTCGATGGCTGACAGGGGGCGTGGCTTCTGTAAAACCTCCGCTGGTAGCTCCGCCTCATTCTGGAAGTCCTCCTGGAGGGTTTCACAAGGGAAGGGAGTTTCTTTCTGAGATTCTGCTTTCTTCAGGCTCCCCCTGGTCAGCGAGAAAGCACCCAAGCTCCTGGTCCTCACAGGGACCTTACCGCCAACTTTCATAGACTTCGAGCGTCTTTTCTCAGCTGAACTGGTTTTGCCAGAGTCCTGCTGAACATTTGCACCCTTTCTGGGCTGATTGGTGGAATTTGTTCTTCTGGGACATGCTGGCGACCCCAGTGGGGAACTTGTGAAAACAGAGCCCTCTGATTGGTTGGAGGCAGCACTTTCTAGTGAAGAGCATGAGCAGTCCTTGACCCGGTAACCTGCAGCATGCACTGCTTCCACATTTGAGCTCCTGGTGAGCTTTGGGAAAGACAGAGCTGACCTGGCTCCTTCCCTCCTTCTCAGCAAG
Source organism: Lucifuga dentata (assembly GCA_014773175.1). Lineage (NCBI taxonomy): Eukaryota > Metazoa > Chordata > Actinopteri > Ophidiiformes > Bythitidae > Lucifuga > Lucifuga dentata. The sequence goes on along the minus strand of VXCM01000505.1, from coordinate 187,989 downwards.
AAGGAGTCATCGGAGATCTGCTTTTTCAGAGGCTGCTCCTCAAAGTCCCGCCTCTCCAGAGAGCAGTCATCGTGACTTCTGGCGAGGCCCCGCAGGCTGCAAATATCAGCGGACTGGAGGATGATTGGCTCAGAGCAGCGACGGTTGAATGCAGGCTTTGTAAATGTGTGGAAGAGCGCGTCGGAGGGCCAACACGGATTAGCCGTGCTGGCATAGAGGAGAGAGGAAGATGACCCGTCCTCTCCCCGTGTGGAGCCTGTGCACTCTCCTGGATCTCCATCTGCATCTGGGTCAGTGCTGTCGTATGCAGAGTCATGCTGATGGGAGGACAGGGAGTCTGCAGAGTGGCAAGAGAAAGTAAAAATTAGCATTTACTAATCTTATTCATCTGTGTAAGGACGTTTTTCAATTTAAAGGACCATACCGTCCATTTTGCATGATTGAAACTAATATATACAATTTTCATGCATGTTACATTACTGACAACCATTTCCCAAAGCATACTACTGGAACGATGAATTAAAAATGTTTTTCCTACCTTCCAGATCGCCATTGGTTTCAGTTCATTCTGCTATTAAAATNAATTAAAAATGTTTTTCCTACCTTCCAGATCGCCATTGGTTTCAGTTCATTCTGCTATTAAAATCAATTTGAAAAGTTCTTGGGATAGGTAATCCATCATCGTGAACATGTATATTCAGGTTTTTTTTAGAAGTTTCATAATTTTAGTGTTTAAGCGCAATAAAAAGCGTGGAGTGAATGTATGTCTCCACAAGGGAATATAGTCCCAAAAGAANAGCGCAATAAAAAGCGTGGAGTGAATGTATGTCTCCACAAGGGAATATAGTCCCAAAAGAAGACCTGTGTTTATCAAACAATTTAAACGACCATGACTTCATAAGACTGTGTAACTATTAGCAGGAGAAACATGGATTTTTACGGTGGGTGTATCACTTGAATAGTTTGATTTTGAAAGATTAAGAGGTTTTGCAAAATATCAGGAAAGCTGAAATACAGTTTTATCTTTTNGTTTGATTTTGAAAGATTAAGAGGTTTTGCAAAATATCAGGAAAGCTGAAATACAGTTTTATCTTTTAGGAAATGTTTGCCTGTAACCTTACGTATATAAATATTGAATATATTAGGCTCAAACATGCAAAATGGCAGGTATGGTCCTTTAACTCCATTGAAAGGAGCAAATACGGATTTGATCCGTATCAGTTTACCTGAGTTGTCTTCGTCTACATCCAGGAGATTCTGGATATTCTCTCCAAGTATCTCGCAGTGCTCGATGAGGAGCTGAGTTAGCTTTGTTACCTACAGAAATCCAGAGGAAGAACAGGGTCAGTGACACTTCAAACTAAATAAAAACTCTAAAAAAAAATCAAAGCTTGCATTCAGATTAGACACAATCAAGATCTGTAAATTTTTCAGTGAGTCAGGGTACACTATGTATATATATATATATATATTTTTTTTACAGCACTTTGCTACAAGAATGGCGGCCAGTTTGTATTGCAACACAAAGTGCAACCTTACTTCTGAAACCTTTTTGAGGTTTTCTGTGCAGTGAGCTGCAAAGCTTCAAAGTGCCGCAGTGAGAAAGTGTATTCATAAGTGGAGTTTGTACCTTCTTCAGCTTATCGTGTTGCTCCTCCAAAGGGGTGCTGTCCAGCTGCAGCAGCGTGGGCGCAATACACACCGCCAGGTTGCTGGCATCCATCTTGTTGACTTCTGCGCTCTCGAGGATATGGTGAAGGACGCTCATCAGGTGCTGCAGCAGGAGTCTGTTGGGTGCTGGGAGCTTGTCTATTACCCTGGTAGCAGGTAGCAACAGGAAAAAAAAAAAACAGGAAGAAGCACAGATCAGCTTGGTGCCCTTTTCTTTTGTTCAAAGCTTCTCCTTTTTTAAACTGAAGACAGGCGAAAACAGAAGTGCTTGGTGTAGAATCTGCCACAGGCAAATAAGAGGAAACTCTGCAAAACTCCAGTTAAAATCCCCGTCTATATTTAGCCACATACACTGTAATGGAAATACCATTTTGCCATTTTCTTTCATTTTGATAAGATAGCTTTAACTTAGCACAATTAGTATTTTTTTAATAGTTTTTACTGTTTCCATTAGTGTTTTGCCTCATATATTTTTTTATCAAAGCCAAGGTCCTTACAAACTTCATATATAGCAGGGTCCAAAAGTCTGAGACCACTGTGAAAATGCTTCTATTTTGCATTATTTTTTAATTTAATACAAGATGTTTCATTACAAATTATAATATCATCTTAACAATTAGAGTGAAAAGTTGAATCTTTAAGAAAAGTACATGAATTTCAGAATATCTTAGTATTCTTAGTTGTTTTGCTTTAATGGCAGCATCATTCCAGCATGGACTCCACAAGTTTGTAAAAACCTGATGACCCAAGTTATCCAGCATGAAGTGACAATGTTCCACAGAGCTTCTGTGATGTCAGACTTTCTGATTATTCCCACATTTACATGGAAAACATCATGGATTTTCAATGTGGTCTCAGACTTGTGGACCCTACTGTATGTACTGTATGGCCAAGATACACGATCAAAAGCTTTTTCAGCTCTAAGGCTAAAATCACAGTTTTCGAGATTAAATCTATTGGCATATTCAATTATATTTAAAGTTCGTCTAATGTTGTCCCCAAGCTGTCTCTGAGGGATAAAACCAGTCCGATCTGCCTCAACAGTAGCAGGTATAATAGCTTTAACTTAGCACAATTAAATAAGAAGTGAGAGTCATGGTTATGGGTAAATAATGTCTAATAATGTCTTACTGTAGCTTACTTTTTCATTTCCAGAACTCTCTGCTGGGTGTCTTCAGTATCCAGAGCTTTCATCCAGTCATCATAAAGTTCAGTCACCAGCAGGCTGCCAGGAAGTTCCTTCAGAAAACTCTGCAAATAAGGAGAGAGAGATGACAAGTGTTTGTTAATATATGATATGACACTCGCCTGTGCTATCAAAGTAAGCCGATAACTCAAATATGTGACTGGTTTGGATGAAGGATGAGGGGATGAAGGAGAAAGAAAATCATACTCATATTGTAGATGTTAAATCTCATAGTTTCTGTACATGATTTCAGTATATCTAATAGTTAAAAGCTAATAGCAGCAGTACTAGTAGAAGTAGTATTAGGAGTAGAAAGAGTATAATGTCTCCATGTTATCAAGTATTTTTATTTTTGTCTATAAAAAGTGGTATAAAAAGTATAAAAACTCGTGAAAAAAATGTACCTCTGCAGTCCAATTATTAAAAATTAACCCTTTTTTAAAAAGAATTTCCTAAAATCAAGCGTCATTTTACTTATTTCAAATGCTGCAATCTCCTTTATTCTGTCTAGAGAGGCGATACATATATTTTTCTTTAAAAAAATTTATAGAGACAAGTTGATTTAAATGGAAAGAATCTGATATAATCTTACTGCACTGGCACATTACTTTGAATTATGAAAATGAATGAGGAAAATGAGCTTTAAGGACTTATATATAGGGACAAAAATGAAATGATAAGATGGAGATCTTGCAGCGTAGAGGCAGTAGTAGCAGTGATAGCAGCATTATGAGTCTGAGGTTGAACTTATCGTCGTGTTCATACTCAAAGTAACCGTATTAGAAGTTCATTTTGTCGCCACTGCTGATTCTGGCTCAAAGAAAGAAAACAGGATGTGAACATACTTTGAGCAGCCCCACCAGCAGAACCACAGGCAGACCCTCCAGGTCGACCTCCAGGCCGCCATTCAGCTGCTCTCTGATGTCCTTCATGTTCTTGCTGTTACACGGTTTCCGAAACACTCCCTCTGTGGACGGGCCCTTCTTCCACAGCAACACCAGCATCTCCTGTGGAAAACGTCAGGGATTACAGAGATCAGGCACAAATCCACAAACACCTAACAGCTTCGTCGCTGATCATGTCATGTTGCTCCTTCTCATCTAGATCGATAAAATTAAATCAATAAGTAATCAATAAGTGAGGGATGATGTCACAGGTCGGCTAATAACAAAGCTTATAGAAAAGAAATGCCAATAACATCTCACATATTATTTTTCTTTAAATGCCAAAGCGGCAACAGGATTGTATTTACTCTCACTGCAGTTTTTTTTTTGTTTCAGGATTTGTTTTTATAAATGAGTGTCAAAATCTTGAAACGAGGCAGAAAAGTATCAAAAATACATCACTAGTACAGTATTAAGAAAAAAAAATACTTGACATTTGATTTGTATTCAAAATGAGTTGAATGCTGTGTTGCTTGTTCCGGAAAAAAAATAAATAAATAACAGAGCGATCAGAACATATTAAAGGGGACATATTACATAGTGTTCCATGTTATTTTAGGTTCCATCTCTTTAAGACCGCATCCACAAAGGAAAAAGCCTGCTCTGCTCTGATTGGCCAGCTGTGTCAGCTGACAACGTCCACAGACTGTGAAACGCAGATGCTTTTCCAAAACAGTCCACGCTGCCTCCTACTTGGTGGGCATGGCTAAGCAGGTGTGTAGGCGGTTAAATTAAAACGTGTTACATGTTGATGTCAACATGTTACAGAGGTGAAGGACCAATCAAAACAAAGCTTTCAGGGCAGGTCAGGACATAAGAGTTTGTCATAAAAATAAGGAAAAATAACAAATATCATAATATTTTCCCTTTAAGACAGCAGTGAGTTTTGTTTTCATTATGCGAATAATGAATGCTAATCCAATGCTAATGCAAGTGACTGAAGTTCCCTCTCAAGGCCAGCTGAGTATGTATGTGAATTGGTTTATGCCATCTAGAGTTTGGCACCAAGTATGCCAGTAGTTGTGGTCTTGGCCTTGCTCAAGAGCACATTGACCAACGATGAGCTAATGACATCACACTAAATCTGGCCATTTAAGGTGGAAAGACAACTTACTGCGATTGGTTTGGGAAGCGAGCGGTCGTCGGGGCAGATCTTGCAGAGTGGCCGTCCAAACAGCCGCGTCTTGCTTTCGATGTCCAATCTGGACAATTTGTTGGCAAGTCCCGAGCCTTTTCTCAGCCTCCTCACCAGGTTCCACTTGGTTCCGTTGTTGCCTGATATGAGCAAATAAAAAAAAAGTTTCATCCATTAGCTTATTCCACATTCAATATTTACAGTTTGGCATTTATCTCATGCTCATATTGAGAGCGAATCAGAATTGGTGCAAAGCAGGAAAGAGTGCAAGACTCAGAGCTGTGTTACCAAAGACAAGTACAATAGCAGTGCTGACAAACTGTCTGTAGGTCAGTTTCCCCTTTTCTGTTCCTGTGGTTGCTCTAAGCTTTGCTCTGATCTCTGTCTGAGCAGCAATGGCACCCTAATTGAGCACCCACCCACTCTCCTCCATCAAAACTGCCGCCGAGAGACAACGTTCAAACTCACCAATGGGCTGCATCACTTTCTCCTCTGGGTTATCCGACGGCTTCGACGGGGCAGAGATCTTTGCATCGCCCTGGTAACAAAATAAAGAAAAAAAAAAGGGATGTTGAGATGAACATGTAAAGGAATGGACGTGTCTGCAGAGGATGGGAGGGAGAAGGTATGTTTCCTGACCACACAAGACCACACACACACACCCTCTCTGGCCATGCTGACATCCATGTGACTGAGTCATACTACAAAAATAACTATTTTTTCGGCTGCTGTAAACTCATTTCTGCTCCACAGCCTGAATAAAACCCAGAAACAGTCTAAACCTCAACGTCAAATCACTAAGACCGGCCGGTGTGTTTCCCAAATTGTTTCACTTGAACACATTTAATTCCAAGAAGCCATTTTTACTTACATCAAGTGGAAACTCAATGAAAGGTTCCATGCCACCTTCTGTTAGAGTTTTAGTCTGAAGGAGAGATCAGAGAGGGAGAGAGAGAGAGAGAGAGAGAGAGATTTAGTAACAGCTCCATTCTAAACATTTAGATCTCTGTTGCTCGTATCAACGTGGACTTACCATGACGTTGCCGCTCAACACCTTCATGAGGTCGTCTGGAGGAGAAGAAGTACAACCAGCCCTCACTTTTGCGTCTTTAATCTTCCTGTGATCATAATAAAACAGTATCTAGTCACAATTTGTCTTTACATTACTCTATGAACTCTATTTTACTGGTTTTAATTTGGTCCATTCAGGTTTTTAGTCATAATTTTGTTCTTACAGAGAACATTACCGCATATTTAAAGGACCATACTGTCCATTTTGCATGTTTGAGCCTAATATATTAAATTTTCATACATGTAACGTTACTGACAATCATTTCCCAAAGCATACTACTGGAACAGTGAATTAAAAATGTTTTTCCTGCCTTCCAGACCTCCACTGATTTCAGTTCATTCTGCTATTAAAATCAGCTTGTTGATACTTGAAACGTTCTTGGGATAGGTAATCCATCATCATGAACAAGACGTGTATTCAGGTTTTTTTAGAAGTTATGTAATTTTAGCGTTTAAGTGCAATAAAAAGTGTGGAGTGAATGTATGCCTCCACTGGGGAATATAGTCCCAAAAGAAGACCTGCATTTATTGAAAAATATCAGGAAAGCTGAAATACAGTTTTATCCTTTGAGAAATGATTGTCAGTAACGTGACATGTATGAAAACTGAATATATTAGGCTCAAACATGCAAAATGGGTCCTTTAAGTGATAAAATTCATTAAATTCTCACTTTACATTGAACCATCTATCATGTTGATGATTAAAAATAATTTTCCTCAACAGCTTTGAAACATACAGTAACTTTATCAGGAGAATTTGGATGTACACAGCGCTTTGTGTAAATGCCTAAATATAAGAATGAAAGTGTTTCTTACCTGTGAAGAGTATCTAGCCAGCGTTCTTTCACCTCAGGCGAGCTGCAGGCAAAATAACAACATGGTATGAGTTACTAATCCACAGACAGAGAAACCAACAGCCCAGCAGCCTCTGTGGGAGGATCTGAGACGAAGAGCGCACCCACAGTCTCTTTTAACAACTGTGGTGGAAAGTGTTACACAGTCATAGGAAGAGGAAGCAGCGTCATGGCGACCCCAACCAAACACCTTCCACTTCCTCCTGGACTAGACCTGCTGCTGCGTGGTGTCCATCAGTGGAAACACAGTGACAGAGACATACACGTGTGTGTGTCTCTACCGTACCTACTATATGTCCACGTCTTTACCTTCTGATAACCTGTAAGACAGCACCAAAGTCCCACTTTCAGCTAGATGATCACCTCCATGTGCACGAGAGACTGATAACATTCATATGATGACTGATTGACAGAGACAAACAGTCAATCACTAAAAAAATCTATCATCTGCAACAATCTTTTATGTTAAAGATCTTAAAACTTTTATGTTTTTAAAAGTTTTTCACTAACACTGGTTCTGGTTTCTGGATTCTTAGCATTTGCTAATTCTTGGGTTATACATTGACATATAGATGTATACACTACAGGCCAGAAATTTGAGGCCACACCCAGATTTTTGTTTTTACAAATCATCAGTACAGTTTGTTTTGCAATTTATTGCACAGGAAATGACAAAAATACATAAAATAAATGTAACTAATTAGTTTTCAAGAAGAATTTGTCAACATCAAAGCACTTTGAAGTCATTTCAGGCTCAGACTTTGGTTTTGTCAAAGTAACTCCTTTGGCCAAGTCAGAATTCTCAAAAGCTTTTGCTTCTTTTTTGAATGGATGTAATTTTGACATAATTTTGATGAATGTTTTGGATGGTTGTCCTGTTGAACAATGAAATTTTTACCAATAATTGGTAAACTGGATGGAATCACGTGTTGTTAAAGGATGGAATGGTAATTCTCTTTCTCCAGTGCACTAATACAGACTGATCCTTCATTAAAAGTCATCTCTGTAGCCATAGTGACTACAAAATGTGCTCTTATTAATTAATTCTTCTTGATTAATTGCATTTATTTTCTATATTTTTGTCATTTCCTGTGCAACAAATGGTAAAATAAACTGTATTGATGATTCTTCCGGNACGACTCAATCTTCTGGCCTGGAGTCATGGTATGTACTCTGTGTGTGTGTATTTATGTGTGTATCATCATGATATGAATGTTTATATATTTGTAAATATATTGTTTTTAACATGCTACTTTAACTACTGGAAAGCACCCTTGAACCCTATGAAATGTGCTATATAAATAAACTTGAACCTGAACTTGAACAATTGAACAAATTGCACCTGTTGGATACACAGGATACACCTGCCTGCTTTTTTTCATGAAAGGACCATACTATTCATTTTACATGTTTGAGCCTAATATATTCAATTTTCATACACATAACATTACTGACAATCATTTCCCAAAAGTATAAAACCGTATGTCAGCTTTCCTGATATTTTGTAAAATCTCTTAATCTTTCAAAATCAAATATTCAAGTGATACACCCACCTTAAAAATCCATGTTTCTCCTGCTAATAGTTACACAGCCTTATGAAGTCACAGTCATTTAAATTTTTCGATAAATGCAGGTCTTCTTTTGGGACTATATTCCTCGGTGGGGGGATACATTCACTCTGCGCTTTTTATTGCACTTAAAACCAAAATTATGAAACTTTGAATAAGACCTGAATATACGTTTTGTTGGTGATGATGGATTACCTATCCCAAGAATGTTTCAAGTATCAATAAGTAATAGCATACCAGAATGAACTGAAAGCAATGGTAGTCTGGAAGGTAGGAAAAACATTTTTAATTCACCATCCCAATAGTATGCTTTGTGAAATGATTGTCAGTAACATTACGTGTATGAAAATTTAATATATTAGGCTCAAACATGCAAAATGGNTGAAATGATTGTCAGTAACATTACGTGTATGAAAATTTAATATATTAGGCTCAAACATGCAAAATGGTGGTATGGTCCTTTAAGACTGGTGTCTTAGTTTCTGAGAAACAGGAAAATATGAACAAATAACCCATACCTTTCTAATCAACTCTTCCTTGACCAAAGTCTCACCAACCTGCAAAATGTCCTTGAAAATCTACACATGTAGTTTTTGAGAGTTTTCCTGCCAACAGACAAACATGGTACAGCATCGCCTCTTTGTTTGCAGTAACACAACAACTCAACACCCACTCTGGGCTTCATTTTCTTCTTGTAATGCCATAGCAACTCAGCAGCACGGCGTGGGAGTAAATGACTCGTGCCTGTTTGTGACTTTGATCAGTCAGCTGACATGTGACAGTCACTTTCATTCCATTTACTCATCCACGTTTACAACAAACAGACAAGTTTCTCCCTCATTTCTGCTTTATAGTAACGCTTCTATTTCTGGATAAAGTCTCCTGGTGTTATTCCCCTCACATGATCGGTTTGGGAGGCGACTCCAAGCTTCCTGTTTCTCAACCTTTAATCTTGTGACGATACAAAAAACGATTTTCTCTGCTACTTCCCTATTTTCATCAAGGCCACAGAGCACATGACTACTCACTACATGTCTGGCTGTTCCATTGAAAAACACTCATTTCATTGACCCAATGAACGAGACGGAGCCTCGGTGTGTGTGTGTGTGTGTGTGTGTGTGTGTGTGTGTGTGTGTGTGTGTGTGTGTGTTGAGACCTTTAACCTTCTGGAGTCTGAAGGCACTTTTGACACATTGTTTGCTGATTTTTGGAGACTTTCTTTTATTTTGTTGCATCTTATCGAATTGAGTAGAAAATTGACAACTTTTTTATTATTTTTTTTTTAATTTTTTTCTTTTTTTTTTTTTGCTAAATGCTTTTAATTTGATTTTTTTTTTCTTGAACAAAGAATTTTCCTTGAAAAATTTATTTGAGACTCCAAAGGGTTAAAGCATGCCACGAGATTTTGTTTAACATATTAGTTAGAAAACTAATTCAGTAAATCAAAGGTCTTCACAGTGATGCTTGAGCATGTTTTTCCATGCACGTGTGCATCTAATCGCTTTGTGTGCTGATCATCAGCTGTGTGTCACCTCACCAGAAAGACACCAAACAAAAAGTGAGAGCCCAGGCCAGGATGAGGGTCACCCTGAGGTCCATGTCTCCTGCTCCCTCTTCTTCCTCTGGCTCATCATCGAAACCACAAAGCCAGACGACTCGCAGACTCACTCTGTGCTTTAGGCGGTAGCTGGTGTCCGACCTGCTCAAACAGAATCAGAGAGTAAGTTCATATAAACTACCGTCTATTCACTGTCTTCAGTTCATGTGTCTCTAACAACTCTGATGACCAGGGTCGGATTGGCCATCAGGAAAGGTGGGATTTTCCCAGGTAGGTCAGAGCCATTGGTGGGCCGGCCAGTGACCTTTGCCCTGCAAAATTAACTTAAACTAAGCAAACATAATTTTTTTCTTTCATAATTTTCTTGTCACTGAGAAAGAGTGGACAGTTACGGACTAATTTACCATTATATACCACCCAACCCCCACCCACCCAGACACCTTAAATTCCAGGTAAAAATTAGGATCTCAATCTGACCCTGCCGATGACCCTCATAAAGCACCCATATGACCAAGGAGGTCACCTGGTCCAAGGCGACCAGAGGATAAACGTCATTTTACTGACTCAGAACTGAAGAAGCTACTTGAACGAGTAAAAGGTCTTCAAGACTAAACAGGAAGTGAAGTCCAGCTGCCTTGAATGACTACAGTTAGATATCCAGCAACTTCATAGATGTTCCTCTGAACAGGGATTTAACTAGTTAGTGAATTAGCTAGCGACTAGATAGCGATTTAGCCAGTGATAAAATGTATTTGTTTTCCTCTCACTAGCATCGTCCATCTATCCATACATTTTCCACCGCTTATCTCGGTCCAGATTGCAGAGGTAGTATGCTAAACTAAGTCACCCTAACCACATCCTCCAGCTCTTCCTGGGTGATTCCAAGATTTTCCCAGGCCTGAAGAGATATATATATATACACACACACACACACACATAGATGGATGGATGGATGGATAGATAGATAGATAGATAGATAGATAGATAGATAGATAGATAGATAGATAGATAGATAGATAGTTAAAATCCCTCCAGCATATTCTGGGTCTTCCCTGTGGCTTCCGCCCTGTTGGATGTGCCTGGAATACCTCCCCAAGGCATCCAAGAAAGCATCCCAATTTGATGCCTGAATCACCTCAGCTGTTTCTTTTGATGCATGTCCAGTGTTTGGACATCAGAGCTCCCTCCTGATGTCCAAATGTCTCCCTTTATCCCTACAGCCTTGTTTATGCTTAACGTGGATGCAATGCAGATGAACATGGATGTGTGGACGCAGATGCCTCTGAGATGGACCCTCCATGTGTCCTGGCATTTATGGTTCTTGTGCTTTCATGACCACTGCGCATGATGACCGTGCACTTCAACTCCAGGACTTTTAGTGGCGCTGTAGGACAAAGCTGCTCTTAACTGCTGTCAAACACGAAAACAAACCCAGTAGAAACAGAAGTAGTTTCCGTTTCAGACACCCACAACAAAACACGGAGGCAGAAAAGAGAGTCGTCGATTAACGAAGAGGAGGAATTGCTGAAAAGTTGTTCGCCGTTGTTTGTTTTTCCCATCCCTCTGTCTCCTTTGCTGCACACCTACTTCACCTTTCCGCACCTCTTCCTTTGGCCAAAAAGGTGTGAAAAAAGGTGTGTTTAGGTCCTGCAAACACAGTCCACGTTATTTCAAAAATCAAGTTTTGCATGACAACACAAGCAAGTCTCAAAAGTGTAACTGCATCACATTTTTGCCAGAACTCATGACCAGGTAAGAGCTGGAACGTAGATCGGTCGGTAAATTAAGAGTTTGCCTTCAGGTTCAAATCTCTCTCTCTCTCTCTCTCTCTCTCTCTCTCACTCTCTCTCTTCACCACAAAACATAAAACATCCACCTCACTAGCAGCCTACCCTTCCCATTTGTCAGAATGTTGATGCAGAACTTAAAAAAGACTGTGTCTCATAAGAGCTTCCTCAGAAATTTTCCTTACAATTGTCCATGTGTAATATGTATGTAATGCCCCCTCATAGGCGACTGGAAAATAGATTTTTCTAGATTTAACAGTGACAGGCCTCTTACACAGCAAAAAGTCCAGTGCAGAATTAACTCTCACAGCGTTGATTTCAACACTTTTTCAGAGTTAAAATAACATTTTCAAAATAGTTAAACATTTAACACTATGCCAGAGTTTCTTAAAGGGATTTGGAAAAATAACACTGTTCAGAGTTACGTAGGACCTGGTCAGTCTTGAACCCAGGACCTTCTCACTGTAAGGTAACAGTGCTAACCACTGTGCCACAAACTCCATACACAAAATAATTTTCATAAACAACTTGCTTATTTTTGCCTTTTCTCTTTTCCAGTCCGTTATATAGTTGAATTAAAACATTATGAAAGAAGGTATGTAAAAAATGTGAAAACCCATTCACAAATCTTAATATAGAATGGAAACGAATAAATACTTTAGCCTAAAATAGAGAGTATTTGAGTCAACAGAAATAACAGTTATGAACACGATTAAGGTGCTTCCAAAAACCTGTATACTGTATGTTAGGAACCGATGCCATTTACATGCCAAACAGTGCCATTTAAGCTGTATGAGACGAGGACATTGTCGCCAATTTTTCCAACTGAAGAACTGAAATGTGTGGGCGGAGCTTCATTACATCTCTACAGAGTTGAGCTAACACCGATGTGATGAACTCTGTCAAATAACTCCAACACTGAACAACATTTAACTCTGAATGTGTTAAAATTACTCTTTGGGAGTTGAAATCAACTCGGAAATGTTTAACCCTGAAATTTCAACACTCCAGTTTTTGTGGTGTAGGTCTCGAAGCCCGTCCTGTGAGTGCTCCTTCTACTGATGGTTTTTGTCTTGGCAGGTATCCTCCAGGTATAGAGTTGGGAGGAGTAATCAGGCTAGTTGATCCTGTTTGGGAGGCCTAGAAAAGCCACCTCCTCATGTCTCTCTGTGAGAGAACTATTCTGTCTCTCCCTCCACAGCTGTTTGATTTATTTGGTTGAGTTCTTTCTTGTTTTTCACTCTACCAACACCTTATACTCATCCAACACCACACACGTAATAGCATTTCTCATTACTTTATTTTGATTATCATTTGAGTATTGTTTAAAATAAATTATTATTTTCTTGCTCAAATCCTGCGTGGGCTCCCTCTTTGTCCTTCTCTTTGAGCTGGAGCTGTGACAAAATGGGGGCTCGTCCAGGATCTGTGGGAGCTGCATTTTGTCATTGCTGATCATCAGGGATCATGCAGTGAAAACGGTGTTCTTAATGGCTTGCTTATGGTGCATTGTGCTTTCTATGGGAATTTGAAGAAAGCTTCAAATGAAGCTACATTCAAGGTTATTGAGTGCCTTCATGAATGACACTCGCTTTGAAAACACATCCTGTTAACAAAGGGGAGGCAATCAGGAGAGGCTAAGTGGTTTGAAGATGTAATTTTCAGGGGAAATCACTCTTTGCCTGGAACGTCTCCAGAACATATACAGACTTCAGCTTCCTACAGCATTTGATCATGACCCCTGTGACCTTTGTGTGTTTGCAGCGGAGGTCTGCTGCCTACATCCTGCAGTGCTAATGGATCGGATGGAAACATACAGAAAACGACAGGTTAGAGAAAGAAAAAGAGGAAGAGTGTATGATTCAAGATACAGACTTTATGCTATTCTCCAACTACAAAGAGAGATGTAGAAATAACATGAGAACATGAATAAAGATTGAAATGGAAATAGAACAGATGGATAGACATTAAGATTTTTTTTTTTTTTTTTTTTTTTAAACCCAATGAGTGTTTGAGTTTCTAGGACCCAAAAGCCGTGACTAAAATGACAAGTGTTTGAATGATTCTCCCAGCAAATGAAAAACAACAAAAGAATACATACATCATGTCAGTAAACGCTCAGAAAAGTTCTCTATGTACGGCGTTCTCTATGTACGTTACATACTGTAATCCCAGCTGTGTGCATGTACTGGAAGTGGGTAGTATTTGCTACAGAGATGAATTTGATTTTCCTCCCACTCAAAAGCTTTAAAACTTCCACAAGCTTCCACCAACAGTGACTGTCTGACATTATTCATTCTTTTGTATAAACTGTACAGAAGCCTGGAAAGCACTTTTTTTTTTTTTTTTTTNTTTTTTTTTTTTTTTTTTTCGCACCGTGGGAACTTTTCAGGAAGTCAGGAACTTTTCTTTGTTTTGCACTAAGGAACCAGGAAACATTTTGGTCAGAATTATAGTTCCTGATCCATTTTTAGTTCCTACTCCAGGGTTGTTAGGGATGGTCAGGTGAAGTCTGCAAGACTGATCATTATTTAGCCAAACACAAGCTTCCCCAGCCCAAACAGGTGGACAAACACGACTTTTTGTGCTTAAGGGAAGACCAACAGAAAAGTTGAAGACTAAAGGCCTTTACACAACAAAAGTGACAGAAATAAATGACAGGAAATTGTGAATTTCTTGGAGGCAAATTTGTTAAATAGTCAGCATCAAATGATGATGATTTGGTCTTGATTTTCCTTAAGAAAAGGAGGAAGGAAAAAACCCACAAATCTGTGTGCATCCCAGAGGCAAGAGCATGGACAATTTCATTGTTTGATGCAGGAATTAAAGGTTTATTACAACTGTTTTCAGACAACTATTGAGCTGGGATCAGTCATAATGAAGCTCTTTAGCTATCCTCCTCCACTCGTTGTCTTTACAATCATTGTCATTTTGTCCCTTTTATCCAGAAATCCACCACGTTGAATGCTTTGAATGTGACGTTACCACAAACGACACTTTGATTGGTCCGATGAGTTGTATTTGCGGTTGAAATGTTGGAAAAATCGAGTTTTATCCGAAAAAATATATGCCTCAATTTCCTTGTGAACCCAAAAGAATATTACTAGCGTGTGAAATACTCAAATTATTCATCTCTGGCGAGTAAAGAATGTCAGTTTATGCAGATCAGGTGGTACAGACAGACTTTGAACAGCCCACTCAAAATGAAAAAGACCCTTCAAAAGACCTCAATGTGTTTATCGGAACTCAGAATTACTCATAACACAAAGCGGGGTCTGAGAAATGAAATGAAATAAAACAAAACTGCAAGAAAATATCAAAGATGTAACTGAAGCGGCTCTGATAAACAGAGATGTCACCAGTTTAAATTTCCATATGGATTTGAAACATGGTGGGAATATGAGGGAGGATGTTGCTGAGGGAATCGTGTATTTCCTACTCCAGATTGTTCTGGGTAAGGCAGTTTCTACTTTAGATCAGAATTTAGCTCCAAAATCCCTAAAATAGAAACAGAGACTGTTACAAACATCTAAGTAAGTGATTAAATGTGATCATATAGTCCTAAACAGATGTCCTGGTTTTTGGCCCTGAACATATCTCTAACACTCTTCAATCCATCCTGGGGCCACTGTCAGTAAATATCAGTCATTCTGCTAGAAGTCTTGGTGTAATTTTCGACTCAAACCTCAACTTTGATCAGCATGTTACTAAACTTGTCCAATCCTGCTTTTTACAACTAAGGAATATAGCTAAAATTAGTTCTTATCTCCCTAAAAATGTCATCTCACAAATTATTCATGCCTTCATCTCTTCTCGTCTTGACTATTGTAACTCCCTTTTCTCATGTCTCACTGCTTCTGCAGCTTCTCGTCTTCAGATGGTTCAGAATGCAGCAGCTAGACCTCTGACTCGTACTAAACGTAGAGAGCACATCACCCCTGTCCTGGCTTCCAGTTCATTTCCGAATTCAGTTTAAAATTCTTCTTATCACGTTTAAAGCCACTCATGGTCTGGCTCCCACCTATATCTCTGCACTTCTAACGCCATATATTGCACCAAAACCACTTAGATCTGCTGACCTAAAACTATTACATATCCCTCAGTCTAGGTTCAAAGCTAAGGGTGATCGTGCATTTAGTGTCGTTGCTCCAACACTGTGGAATCAGTTACCCCTTAATATCCGCTCAGTCGAGTCAGTGCAGCATTTTAAAAAATTGGTAAAAACATATTTATACTGTATAAACAGGCTTTTATGTAATCTCGATTGGTTTCCATAAGTGAAATCCAGGTGGATCTCTGTATTGGTGTGCAGAGCTGATGTTTAACTANTTGGTTTCCATAAGTGAAATCCAGGTGGATCTCTGTATTGGTGTGCAGAGCTGATGTTTAACTACAGCTTTTGTCTTTTACATGTACCTTGGTCATTTTTAATAGCTTTGCCTGCTTTTTATCTTATTATTTATTTTATATTATTTTAATTGTTTTGGACTACATGTGCTCTTCATTATCATGATGGCTCCAGTCTTGATGACTTTATGTAATGACTTTCTGTAATGCACTTTGTGTGTCTGGATTCCTGCTCAGGTTACACGTTTTGGTGTGATCATGGTGATTAATTAATATTTGTTTTTCGCTCTTTGTGAAGCACTTTGTAACTTATGTTTTGAGAAGTGCTATATAATAAAGTTTATTATTATTATTATTATTATTATTATTATTACATAGTCCTAAAATACTGATCTGGTGAGGTTTTCATCATATAATGACTGTATCTGCCTGATTTGGCTTGTAAGTGGTGCAGCTGCACTGAAGAAAAATGAAACTTCGACCCAAAGAGACCAAAAGATTTGTTAAGATGTAGTTTTTTGTTTTAGACTGGTGAGTTTGCCCATGTGACTCCACATGGAGGGAATCACCGTGCTTTCTGTGATTTGAGGTCACAGTGACCAAACACAAACAGAAAGACTCGGAGTTTCCCTAATGGTCCCTGTGTAAAAACACACGTGTAGTTTTCACTTCCCCTTTCATATTCCAAACATAAAACGTATTTCAGTTGAAAGTTACCAAACAAAGTGCTGCATCAGCATGACAACAGCCTTTTCTGCTCGTTTTTGATTTCCTCTCGGCAGATACGGTGTCATTCCAGTGATTTTCTTTACATTTTAGAGAAAATAAATGACTGTAGGCATGTAACGGGACAGAGTAATTTAAAGGACCATACCACCCATTTTGCATGTTTGAGCCTTATATATTCAATTTTCATACACGTAACATTACTGACAATCATTTCCCAAAGCATACTACTGGAACTGTGAATTAAAAATGTTTTTCCTAGCTCCCAGATTGCCATTGGTTTCAGTACATTCTGCTATTAAAATCAACTTGTTAATACTTGAACTGTTCTTGGGACAGATAATCCATCATCGTGAACAAGATGTGTATTCAGGGTTTTTTAGACATTATGTAATTTTAGCATTTAAGTGCAATAAAAAGTGCAGAATAAATGTATGTCTCCACCGGGGAATATAGTCCCAAAAGTAGACCTGCGTTTTTCGAAAAATTTAAATGACCGTGGCTTCATAAGGCTGCGTAACTATTAGCAGGAAAAAAAACACTGATTTTTAAGGTAGGTGTATCATGTGAATATTTGATTTTGAAAGATTAGAAGATTTTGCAAAATATCAGTAAAGCTGAAATACATTTTTTTTTTTTTTTTTTTTNTTTTTTTTTTTTTTTTTTTGCTTTGGGAAATGGTTGTCAGTAACATAATGTATGAAAATTAGGCTCAAACATGCAAAATGGATGGTATGGTCCTTTAAGCATAGAAATGTAGTTATAAAAGTAACCAGACTAAAGTGTTTAGTTAAACCTACATTAGTTCCAGAAAAAATAAATAAATAAAATAAACTTATACGCACACACACACACACACACACACACACAAACACACACACAGACACACACACATACAGAATATTTGATGTATATCCATATCTAGATTCCCTACTTGAGTTTAGCGAAGACGATGGCATCATTAAAGAGGAAGAGACGTCTCTCTCTGGTCTTCGTGCCCTCGGTGACCTGAACGCACTAGTCCAGCAGCAGTTCTCCATTCTTGCCGCTGAGGCCGAGGACGAACGGACTCTGCTCCACCGTGACACAGCAGGAAGCCTCCTCCCTGGACACACGGAGGGGGGGACACAGATTTATTTAGTCTCCACGTGTACGGTGTCCAAAGGGGAAACCACCAACTAATCAAGAATCAAAACTGCTTGACAGAAGTGAGACCTGAGTAACAACACAGGGCCAGCCTTAGCCTTTTTGTGGCCCTTGAGGAGACTTTTCTTTGGGGGAGGGGGGCAGTATAGGCTTCCTCAAAGAGTTGGAGGGTGGTGGAAACCCCTTTTCCACAGTGTTACAGCTCAGTCATATTGTGTTTTATTGTACTGGATGTGCCTGCGTGTGTGTGTGTGTGTGTGTGTGTGTGTGTGTGTGTGTGTGTGAGTGTGATTGATTGTTCTGCCTACAGGAATCTGTTCCAGGTGGACTGGCCAGCAGAGTGGGTGTGGCTAGAGGTGTCCATTGCTGATTGGGTCCCGTAAATGTCGCCATCAGATCGTCATTTCCAGGTGAGGCGGTCTGGTGGCTTGCGGCATTCTCCACCCAGTCTTCAAACTTGTATTTTATGGCTTGTGCTTTATGTAATTGTTTGAAATCTCAGACTGTAAATATCATAGAGACAGCTTGGACAAACGGCCTTCTCTTTTTTCTTTTTTTTTAATGTTTTATTTTTGTTATATTGTACATTTGAGCACTGTGTAAATAAATTGCACAAACAGCTGATCCTTGGTGAATGATTGCTTTGGGGATCAGGAGAGAAAACATCCTACTTTTATGTTGTGTCTTTTTTACCCCTAGACAAGGGGCGTAACACACAGGTATGCATCCAATAAAATTTGTAACTCTCAGACACGCCCACTCCACGCAACATTTGGCCAGGTGTGGTGAAGTGTGAAAGTGGGGAGGGTTTTAGGCCTAGTCCACACTAATACAGATATTTTTTTAAACGGATATTTTCCCCCACCGTTTAAAAAAAAAAAAATTATGTCCATACAAGCATCGTTTTACAAAATATCTCTGTCCACACGAGAACACTCAAATGGCTACAAACGCATGGTGATAAAGGCGATAAAGTCTGAATCAACGACAGGTCAAATAACAGAGAAGAACGTTCTGAGCATGCGTACTTAACGTGTTTCTGTTGGCGATAGTAACTGAAAAACAAAAATAGTTGGAGGCAGTTGTATCAAATTTGTTGTTCTTTTTAATTTATTTATTGTGCTATGGCGAAGCTGAAATCAAAATGCGGGTAAAGTGGTGCAGCAATGCCTAGTTAAATTGTAAACTTGCGACTGCTATTGCTAATCAAACGTAAAGAAACCATACACGGCTGCCGCCATTGTTGCTGATGTTATTGTTTCTGGCACATGAGATAATCCTCAAACCTAACAACCCTAAACCAGCCTCATCCTCCTCCAGAAGTAGTAATAATAATGTAAACTATAAGATCGGCTGTGTTATGGTGCATTAACTGAAAAGATGGTGGATGAATTATTATTCTTTGCAGGAAAAACAGCAGGTTCATATGAAGTGAGCTGGAAAAACACAGCAACTCTTTTGAAAAAAAATTTGCTGACTTGCTGTAATCAATAAACTTTGATGCTGTGATCCTTCACTAAATATCACAGTGAGGATGGAATTATGTTTTAGTTTTGAGGAAAAATGTCACAGCCATGTGCAAAGGCCTTGCCTACCCCACCAGCTCAACGTACATCAATAAACTGGATCTGATTTCATAATTATTTTAGTATATCAATATGAACAGAGCGGCCAGAGTTTAGAGATGTACTGAGCTGAAATGTACAACAGGAAACTCAGTCTTAAAGGGGAAATATTCTGCTTTTTGTTATTTTTACCTCATTTTATAGTATAAAATAGTTTGGAGTATTTATGCTGTCAAGTCCACCTGGAAAGTTCTGAATTGTGAGTCGGGAAGTCGTAGTTATGATGTAATGTGAGTTAAAGTGGTTTTAAGTCGGAACAATATAGATGCAGTGGGGAAGCTGCTTTTTATTTTTATTTTCTTTTGGCAAAGACGGCTCATTTTTGTAGAATTACTGGCATTAGGTGTGTAATTTATGGGGTTTTTTTCTATTATAAAATGTAAAATTAAAATATGTATAATAAAAATATGTACTGTAAAAATGTAAATTTCCCGTTTTTACATTGACTTATTAAAAAAATATTTAAAATACTACCGACATTGTTTCCATCATATTATCTTTTTTAAGGGCACGCTCCTGTCTTGAAAAAGTTCTAGATTTTCAGAAAGTTCTGAGTTTTCCCATATGTACTTATGCCCTCATCTTAAAATTACGATACTTCCAATATGACCTGAAGGCACCATGTGTGTTTAACAAAGTCAAAGTGTCAAAATTTGAGGTTGATGCGTATAGAAATGCATCCAAACAAACTCATAGGTTCTAAACTGCACTTAAATCTTCATTTTTGATCAGTCCTTTAATCCTGGGACATGTTGATGTCAACATGTAACATGAAAATTTACCCACCTAGTGAGCGTATGTTTGGCTTCCATCCATGTTTCACAGTCTGTGGATGTAGCCAGTTTCAGGCCCGGACACAGCTAGCCAATCAGAACAGAGCAGGGAGATGGCCTAAAAGAGACAATCCCTATAATGAGCTGTTTTCACTCAGTGTGCACAGGGAGAGCAGAAATTAATCAATGTGTTTCTTTTCCACATTAAAGCATTGCACATGTTTCAAAATGACCTAACTATAAATAAGAACGCTGAAATCTGTTTAATATGTCTCCTTTAAAACCAAAATTAAGACATTAAGCTTGATTACATTATTATCCTCGAGAGCAAGTTTACATTTTATATTTGTGTTGCTTTTTTTTTTTTTTTTTTTTTTTTATTCTTTGTCACATCTCGGAAAGATTTTCTGTAACATAAGAAA
Source organism: Lucifuga dentata (assembly GCA_014773175.1). Taxonomy (NCBI): domain Eukaryota; kingdom Metazoa; phylum Chordata; class Actinopteri; order Ophidiiformes; family Bythitidae; genus Lucifuga; species Lucifuga dentata. The sequence goes on along the minus strand of VXCM01000505.1, from coordinate 167,176 downwards.
CAATCAGCGGCTTCTGCCTTTTATTATTAACCCTTGTGTGGTCGTTTTTTTGTTATTCACGGAGTCCTGTGGGCCTGGTGGATACACAGCATTGTTGGGGCTTTAAACCAGAGCAATTTATGTACAATCACTTTACATATATTTACTTTAGCTCAATTACAGAACACATTTATGATTAAAAAGTGCTATTTGTTTTTTGTGATTGAATGTGATTTTTTTTTTTTTTTAAAGAACAAATTAGGCCATTGTAAAGACATGGATGACATGGATGTGTCCCTCCCCCATTTTGGAGCTGGAGTACAGAGTACAATGCGAGAAAATACTGAATGCTTCCAGTGTGTTGAAAATATTACACAGGCTCCCGTAAGAAAAAAAAAAAAAACAAAAACACACCTCAACAGGTGTGATGTGTGAGAACATCATGTGTTCCAACATCATCTGTGCAAAGTTTCCCGCAATACAGAGGGCAAAGAGTACGGGAACAGGCAGGTATTCCTGCCTGACCTGGTGTATGTGTATGTGTGTGTGTGTGTGTGTGTGTGTGTGTGTGTGTGTGTGTGTGTGTGTNGTGTGTGTGTGTGTTGAGAGTCATGAGAGCTGATGGGAGTAGGCTTGGGACATTTGGAAATCATGCCTATTACATGCCTAGTGCAGACCTGCACACCTTGTATGTAATGTAAATGTGTGTGTGTGTGTGTGTGTGTGTGTGTGTGTGTGTGTGTGCGCTCAATGAAAATTTGTTCGTTTACTTGTTCTTTACAGAAAATGAACCAAAGCTAGTGAATCTCAGGTTAAAATAATAATTTGTTGTAACATTTTCCTTTTAGTAAAACATTGAAAATGTGTCTCAGAGACCTGAAAACCTTACAGAGCCTCTTTCATCTACGCAATAGTCATCCAAGATTATTAGGCAATACTCAGTATACTTAAAAATCTGGTCATGTTGTTGTTTCCCAATCCTCTCTCCTAACGTTCAGCATGCTGTACATCAAGTCATGCAGCTTAAGGTATAAACAGTAAAATGAGCTGTTTATGAAACCATTTTTGGTCATCTCTTCCCACTCACTCTGGATTTAGGTCAGACATTCAAATGGTAACAGCACAGGTACTTTCCCTCTTCTAGTTTACTGCAGGTGACACATAAAATGCAAATAAAAACGTTATGATTACCATAAGTGTACAACCAAAAAAAAAACTACAACATAAACCAACTAAAAAATTAATAAAAAATAACTATAACATCAATTTAGAGTGTGATGTAAGGCCTGACTGATACTGATTGTTGAGGCTTATACATTCTCAGCATTTGAAATGATGAAAAACCAAATAACAACATATTGGCCAACAACATAAATACAAAAGTATATAAAACATTAACAACAAAAAGAATCATTATTTTTTGGAAGTATCTCCCAAATTTTGTTATTAAAGGGGAATATCATACAGATTTCTGTGTTCTTCTTTGAGTTCATTTTGGGGTTTGTTTTGAAACGTTTGCATTTCTTTAACCCTTTAGAAAAATTTTTTGAAATTTTAGGGTTTTTTTTTTTTTCATCATTTTCCATCTTAAAAGATGTCTAGAAAGTTAAAATTGAGTCACTAGACTGGCAAAAAATAGTTGTTTTTTCTAGTCCAGTGACTCAACTTTAACTTTCTAGACATGTTACCAGCTGGATGACTGATTTCTGTGTAAAAGCTGTTCTGAAAAAAAAAAAATACAGTTTCTACAATTTACTAAAGTTTTGGTAGCATTTTTACGTTCTGGAATCAATAAATTTAGATATTTCTGAACGTATTTTAATTATTTTCTTTCTTGATTTTCTTTCACATTTTTTTCTAAGGTCAAGAATTTTGTTGGAAAAGTAGAAAAGTGGCAAGCTTGGTTTGCAGGAATATCAACGTTTTTACTTTAGTTTTGATTTTAAATGTGCAGAAAAGACTGATCCTCCTGTATTCTCCCTTGTAGCAGCACTACTGTGCCTAATGAGTGAAAACATTTCATTTTAGGTACTGTCTCTTTAAGGCTCCCTCCCAAAAAAAAAAAAATCCTGCTTTGTTCTGACTGGCCAAATGCAAAAGCCATCAGGCTGCTAGCCAAACATTAGCCTCATTAGCCTCATACTTGGTGGGCGTGCCTACCAGGTGTGTAGGCAGGTACAAATCCAAATATGTAACATGTTGATGTCAACATGTTACAGAAGTGAAGACTGATTAAAAAATGAAGCTTTGAGGGCAGCTGAGGACCTGGATTTGTATTACTGAATGCATTTCTTTTGGCCTTACCTCAATTTTTGTAACTTTGACAATATTCGACACAAACTGTTCAGATATTCCACCATAAACATGAAGGGAAATAAGAAAAAATCATCAATGTCCCCTTTAAAGCGAAATGCCAAGGCAGCATGTTACACTTCAACAATAAAGATTATTATTAAAGATGATGTTATAGTTAAACATGAAAATAATACATTTAATTAACAAATTAAATTTGAATTACACAAAATGCAGCCTGTAACATATATGCATGTCTGCTACCATACACAGCGATACTGATATATTTGTGATAAGCAAATATAAGCCAATAATATCAGCTTGCCATATATAATCAGCCTCTGTTATGCTATAAACGTTACATTATTTTAAAACGTCTGTCTGTGTCTGGATCTGAATAATCTAATGACAGAGCTGTTGTCTTGCTTTGCAGCAGTGACAGTCCCACTGCAGTGAAATTAACACCGGTGAAATTTCCCCTCAGTGTGTGTGTTTGGGTGGAAGTGTGAAGTGGGACGTGTCTGACATTTCTGGTGTCTCTTTGATGGACTTGCCCACCAGCTAATCCAGTGGTCTTTGCGTAAACTAATGTGATAGATTGTTTTAAAGGTTGAAAAGGTCATCACACATATAAGAGGAGGTGATGAACAGCCTACACAGCATAACGTGTATATATGTATATATATATATATATATATATGTATATATATATATGTACACACACGCAGACACTTTAATGTGTTCATGCAATGCTAATAAGATAAGACAAGATAAGATAAGATAAGAGAAGATAAGATAGACTTTATCGTCATTCAGCTATACACGGACAGTGCACAAATGAATGAAATGTTGTTGCATTAGCTCAAGTACTTATGGATAAACAAAGACTATATATATATATAAAATATTACTCATTATAAAAACTGGAATAAATACAAATGCTAAAAAAAAAAAAATGGGTGTATTGCACATAAGGATAGCAGCAAAAGTGATGATATTACAGTTAAACAGCCAAGGTGACAGTTCTTAGGATCACAGTGCTGATGAACAGGGGATAATGGTTAGGGTTGCAGTCTAGCGCCAGTGAGTGTGTGTGTGTGTGTGTGTGTGTATGTGTAACTGTGGTGGGAGGATTAACCCGAGTTCAAGAGTCTGATGGCTTGGGGGAAGAAGCTGTTGCAGAATCTGGTTGTTCTACACCTGATACTCCGAAACCTCTTGCCAGAGGCCATCAGAGCGAACAGATCATGGTGAGGATGGGTCAGGTCTTTGCTGATCTTATACGCTCTGGTCAGACAGCATTTGTCTGCAATGTCCCGGATGGAAGGAAGTGAAGTCCCAGTGATCTTCTCTGCTGTCCTCACCACTCTCTGCACAGTCATCCAGTCTGAGGCCTTGCAGCCTCCAGACCATACGGAGATGCAGCTGGTCAGGATTCTCTCGATGGTCCCTCTGTAGAAAGTGGTGAGGATGGGAGGGGGGAGATGTGCTCTTCTCATTCGANTCTCTCGATGGTCCCTCTGTAGAAAGTGGTGAGGATGGGAGGGGGGAGATGTGCTCTTCTCATTCGATGCAGGAAGTGCTGTCTTCACCAGAGCAGCAGTGTTGAGTGACAAGGTCAGATTGTCTGTGATCTGTACCCCCAGGAACTTAATGCTGCTGTCTGCCTCCACTGTGGAGTTGTTGATGAGGAGTGGTGTGTGACTGCGCTGGGTTCTCCTGAAATCAACGATGATCTCCTTTGTTTTGTCAACATTCAGGACCAGGTTGTTTAGGTTGCACCTTTCCACCAATTGTTCTACCTCCTCCCTGTAGGCCAGGTCATTGTCATCCCTGATGAGGCCCACTACCATCATGTCATCCGCATACTTCACAACGTGGTTAGTACTGAACCTGACACGGCAGTCGTGGGTCATCAGGGTGAACAGCAATGGACTCAGGATGCAGCCCTGAGGGGAACCGGTGCTCAGGGAGATGATACTGGAGGTGTTGTTCCCCACCCGCACAGACTGGGGTCTGTCAGTGAGGAAGTCCAGCAGCCAGTTACACAGGGGTGTGCTGAGGCCCAAGGGGACCAGTTTGCTCATCAAATGCTGGGGAATGATGGTATTGAATGCTGAACTAAAATCCACAAACAGCATTCGCACATGCGTGTTCTTCTCCTCCAGATGTGCCAGGGTCAGGTAGAGTACAGAGGAGATGCCGTCCTCTGCGGAGCGGTTTGGGTGGTAAGCAAACTGGAATGGGTCGAATGAGGGGGAGAGTCTGGAGACAATATGGTCCTTGACCATAATGTTGACTGATAAGTTCTGAGCCTAGCATACAAAGATCAACTCAGAGGCATTGCAGGTTTTTTTTATTTCAACACAATCTCCTTCCAGCTGGACACACCTTTCCCTCCGATGCTTTTCTCTTTTTTGAATTTTTTTTCTTTTTTATTTATTTAGTAATGCAGTGACAAACAACAACAGCAACAAAATAAATCATCACAGACAATAAGAGTCCAAGAATATTAAGTAACAAATTCAGAAAATGAAACCAAAAATTACAAAAAAAACAAACACAAAACCTGAAACAACAAGAAACAAGAAACAAAACAAGACAGAAAAGGAAAACAAACAAAAAAAAAAATTCAAAAAATATTATATTCCTTCTCCTGTAAGTTCTGAGCATCGAGGCAACAATAACGCACTTTTGCTTTTCTCCATTTTAAGAGATTCTTGAGTTCTAACAGAATGAAGGCAAATGGGGATTTACCAAATTTATTTTTTGTGAATATAAATATTTCCCTCCGGCGCTGGAGACATTTTGCATCAGTTATGGCATCATCATCTGGGGTCAATCAGGTTCCAGCTAAAGCCTTTTTAACGTCTGAGAAGAGGTGAAAGTCTGAGAGAAGTGTATTGGCGAAGCAGGGAACAGAGTTGAGATGGTTCTCTACAAACAAAGGTCAGTAAAAGACCAGCTTGTCAGAGTTTGTTCTGTGTAGATATGTTTCAAAACCCCACAGTGTAAATTCCCACCACCTGTGACATCTGTATTTGTGGCTAGAACAGAGTGGGCTGAGTGGCCCACACACACACACACGGCTGTGCTGATATGAAGGTGGTATGAGGTGACACGGTTTAGTACGTGGAGTCGTTGGGGGGAAGGGAAACAAGGCGTGTACATATGTAGATGTTTTTAAAGTTATTTTGTTATGTACGCTGCCATCTGCAGGCCGGGGGTGGTATTGAAGAAGTGCAAACAGGAGGAAGCTCATGTCTCCTCTTTTCTTTTCTTTCTTGTCTGACACACAGGAGTGTTTATTATTAATTCATATTGAGTTCATATTGCCAAATATTCAGGCCTCGTCCTCAGCAGCTGGAACATGGATGCTCACATTCAATCAGGTTGGCTACATTTACACTGCAGGTCTTGATGCTAAATTCCAGTTTAGATTTATTTGGACAGCATATTTATACCTTTTTTTTTTTTTTTTTTNCTTTTTTTTTTTTTTTTTTAAAGTGGCTCATATCCGATACGTGTGTTTACCTGTAACACCTGGATGCAGAAACATGGGTTTGCGCATGTGCACATTTGCGCGACAGATGTAAACAACAACAACAAAAATATATAGCCGCAAGTGGGGTCCAAGCACCCATAGCGCCCCCATCAGGTCAAGTGGTGTTTAATTTTTTTCTCACCAAATTTGGTTACAATGTACTTATGCATTCACGAGATGTAGCACATCTTGTGAAATAAGCCACACCCACTCAACTTTGGCAGCCAATTGTATCAAAACGATGAAGAATATAAAAAAAATGAAAAAGTAACTTTTTTCCGACTTGGTTGAGACATTTTATAAACTAAAATGGACAGAAATGAGACAAATATTTGTATATATATATGATCAGTGGGTTTGTAACTTTCGAATGCTGAGAGACAAACATTCGATGGGTTGTTGCCAAGACTCTCGCATTGGGATATGTATTTTCGTCGGGCAATAACAGCACAGAAGTAGAAGTAGATCACACAGATCACACAGAAGTAGATCACACACACACGCACACACTAACACATCTGGTGACATAAGCACCACATCACTACGTCTGATATATACAGTATGTTCTCCATTTCTGTTGATGGAGAGTGTTCATCGTGTTGAACGATTACATCACATGCGGATAAAGTCGAGCAGCGATTTCATTACATCATGGCAAATAAATTCAGATCTGTGTATTTAGATCACAGTCGCATATCTGATTCATATCAGATTTATTTCTACAAATTCATGAGGCCCAAAATGGATCCGTGAACATCCAATTCCATGTGCTTTTTTTTTTTTTTTTTTTTTTTTTCACATTTACATCTTAACAACACAACCAATACGTGCCACATGTGGGCAAAAGATCTGAATCAGGTCACTTGTATGTGGCATGCGGCCAATCTCAAAAACAACAGCTGAGTTTCATTTTGCAATCTGTGCAAAACAAATGGCCATATTTTTTTCACATTTTTTCTTTTTTTTTTTAAACCTTAACTTTTACTTTCAGTAGTTGATTCATTTACTATCAAACTAATACTTAAGTAAATCTAACAGTAGACATAATTTTACTGAAGCATGATTTTCTAATGGGCAAATTTTGCTTGTAATTACTTGTACTTTTATTCAAGAACAACTTTGAGGCACTTTATTCACCACTCATCTCTGTTCTCCACTAAAAATGAGACGCTGACTCTCACTGGAATCACATTTGATGATAAAAAATAATAAAGAAATACACTTTAAAGCACCACTCCTGAATTACGTCATAGGTCGGTGATGAATAGGTGCCACAGAGTTCAATAAGTCCCCTGGTAAATGTTAAAAATCCAATTCACAGTATGATCCACCCCCTGCTGAAACATTTCATTACTCTGAATCTCTAGAACATATAATTTTCGTCCTAAGAGCAGCTCAGAGGTTGAAACAGAATGAGGCTGTAATGCAGCTCTCTGCTGTGTCTTAGAAACAGGGAATTACAGAGACCATACAGATTCATCAGCATTCAATTTAAAAAAATGTTTTAAAAAATGATCCACACCTGATTGGAGACCACGGCATCCCCAAAGCCTTCCCAAAAACCAGAGACGGAGCAGAGCATCGCCTCTGAGCCAGCTGCCTGAGGTGCTGGAAGGAAACATAAAGCATAAAAATATATGTAATGTAGAATGTTAACCTGTAGGAAACATAATCCTGATGATGGCACTGTAGTAATCAGCAAATTTTAAAGCTTTCATTTTTTGAAAAGCCCTTTTTGTGAGGATGAAGAGTTAACCTTAGCCATGAATTTCCCATTGCTGTACAGTGTCTAATGATCAATGCCATGTAGACATCAATTCCCTTTCATTTTCACAGTCCTCATACTTGAAGTAAAGCGAGATGCCCATCGACGTCTTCAAACTGCTTATTTTGTCTTAATAAGAGTTTTATAAAAACCAAACAAGTTCACTTTATAAAGATAGAAAGCAAAGATGAGGTTAAAATCTTCCCATGCAGTTTGATTACCATTTACTGACTTCTCATCAATTAATTTTTGGGTCAATAGACTGATCGATATGAGTCGATTCAGCTCTCAGTCACGCTCAGCAGGTTCTTCCTCACCTTTTCCACTGAGAAGTCGATCAATACTCACCGGACGTAGAGAAGCTACAGCATCGTCATAGCTTCCTCTCCTCAATGCCACCACTCCGTGATCTGGACCCAGACCCTCCATGTTGGTGTGACTACTAATAAAAACGTGCAGGAGTCGTTTCAGAAGCTGTCACTGCCCTGAAGTCCTGCTGGACTTGAGTTTTTAAATCAGAGAAGCAGCAATCTGAGTCCAAACGAGCTGCAGAATGATGCTGCTGCACACCAGCTTCTCCTCACTGCTGCTAATGAGGAGGAGAACAATGGAGGCCTGCTGGTTCTCAAAAGAGAGTGTGGGGAGGTTCTGCTTGTCCTGGGCATGCAGTGACACAATGTTCCAACCCCNAAATAAAATAAACCTTCTCCTCCATCCCAGCCTGTACTGTTATGCTTCAGCAGAATGGTTTCCTCCAATAATTGAATCACAGCGAGTCCAATGAAAGCCAACTCGTCCTCATTTCCAGGATAACAAGGGTGAGATGAAACAAAACAGGGTCTCACAGATCCCCACCCAGAACCCCCTTGTACTCCATGTGTATATGCGCACACACACACACACACACACAGATACAAATGCAAATGCAAATTCTTTTTTCCATCCCTTTAACCTATTGTTTAAGTCACTTAAACTTAAGTGTTTTAAACTTAAAGGACCACACCGCTCATTTTGCATGTTTGAGCCAAATATATTCAATTTTCATACGTTACATTACTGACAATCATTTCCCAAAGCATACTACTACAGTGAATTAAAAATGTTTTTCCTGCCTTCCAGACCTCCATTGGTTTCAGTTCATTCTGGTACACTATTAAAATCAACTTGTTGATACTTGAAATGATTGGGATAGGTAATCCATCATCACCAACAAGACGTGTATTCAGGTTTGTTTTTTTGTTTTAGAAGTTATGTAATTTTAGCGTTTAAGCGCAATAAAAAGCACAGAGTGAATGTATGTCTGCACCAGGGAATATAGTCCCAAAAGAAGACCTGCTTTTATGGAAAAATTTAAACGGCTGTGACTTCATAATGCTGTGTAACTATTAGCAAGTGGAACATGGATTTTTAAGGTGGGCCAGAGGGGGTTACTTTGACGAAACCAAAATCTGAGCCTGAAATTACTTTAAAATGCTTTGATATTGACAAATTCTTCTTGAAAACTAATTAGTTACACTTATTTTATATATTTTTTGTCATTTCCTGTGCAATAAATTGTAAAACAAACAGTGTATTGATGATTNTTTATGTATGTATTTATACACAGATCTACATTTGTAGTATGTCTCCAGTTTCTGAAAAATGTACTAACAAAGGCTGTCTTTAATGGGATTTTTGCAAAAAAAAAAAAAAAAAATTAAAACGCTAAAATAATGCAGCATTAGATTTGTTTTTGTTTTTTTTTTTACAGGAAAATGTGGGAATATAGAAGTGTACTGCTGTCATTTGGGAGGGAAAGGTTGGGGAATAATGAAACATGTTAAAAAAAATAATAAAACCTTGGTCAAAAAGCAAATAAAAAGAATAATCTTGCATTATATTAGAATTTTAATTTTGTCTTCAAAGATCCCACTAAAGACAAAACCAACAATGAATTTATCAAAAGACTGGTCAAGGTGCTTTGGAGCACATTCCTTCAGTGACAGCATCCTCCACATATATTGGCAATTTTGGTAAATAAAATCAAAATGGTTGTAAAAAAAAAAAAAAAAAANATAAAAAAAAAAAAAAAAAAGTCTTTATTGTTTATCATCTTGAACTTTCAATCAAAATATTAACAAAAATATAACCTTAAGTTAAAGTACAATAATTGAATGGAAAAAGAAATTCTTGTTAAGAAACAAATATTTTTCTCAGTCAGCCTAGTGGCGTCTGATCGTAGTTTTGGAGACTTTCTGGCCCCAAAACTGACAGAAATCAACGTATATCAACAGGAAGTGGAAGTAATATGTATGAAAACGTTATAAATTCAATAGAAAAAAATTCCGAGCTGTCATAAAAACGCAAAAGAAGGCATTTGGATTTTTTTTTTTTAATGAGGTAGGAAATAAATTCACATATTTTATAGGTCTTAAGGAAACAAAGTGTGTTTATAGTGAAAATGGTGCAGCTTATGTTTAAATCAGGGCTCAGCAACCTGCAGCAAGAGTGCCAGAGGAAACATTTACACTCGACACAGCTAACTCCATCAGCTTGTTTTTGAAATTGCTTGATGAATAAATAACGTCAATTTCATGTTTACTGATAAAGAGGGAGGATAAATGTCTGCGTCACTCTCTTTGATTTGGGCCGCGCCTCTCTATCAACCTCTCTATCGCCTGTCTATCTATCACTCGGTTGATCGGGTCGCTCTCTGGGATGTCCTGAGATTATGTGGGATCTGCAGTAAGTTGCTGGATGTCATGGATGGCCTGTACTCTGGCACTGTAAGTGCTGTGTGGAGTGGGGGCAGACTCTCTGACTTCTTCCCAGTGAATGCTGGGGTTCATCATAGATATGTTCTGGCTCCTTCCTTGGTTAATGCTTACATGAACTGGGTGGTTTGGAAGAGGTGTGGCATCCAGTGACGAGGGTGCATTTATCAGTGGGGAAAGGTTTACAGACCTTGACTTTGCTGATGATGCTGTGATCTTTGCAGAGTTAATGGATGTTTTAGTTGAGAAGCTGAGCAAAGAGTCAGAGTGTCTGGGTTTGTGGGTGTCCAAGATCAAGAGTAAGAGTCAAGCTTTCAATGACTTCTTGGACTCAGCTGTCAGCAGTGTGTCTGTATGCAGGGAGAGTGTCGAACTTGTTGAGAGATTCACCTACCTCGGCAGTGACATCCATGTCTCTGGGAGTTCATCCTATGAGGTCGAGAGACGTCTGGGGTGGGCCTGTGGGGTCATGGGGTCACTGGACAGGGTGATTGGCACTGTTGATATCTCTGCAAGAAGACAAAGGTCCAAGTCCTTAGAGTCCTGGTGCTCCCGGTCTTACTTTATGGTTGTGAGACCTGGACGCTAACCAGTGACTTGAGATGACGACTGGATGTCTTTGGTACTCGGTCTCTGGAGAATTCTTGGATACTGCAGGTCTGACTTTGTGTGGAACAAGCGGTTACTCCAGGAGGCCCAGATGAGATGATTACCAGCATGGTGAGGGAGCACCAGGTGCAACACTATGGCCATGAGGCACACTTTTCCAATGATGACCCAGCACATGCCTCATTGCTGAGGACCCCAGTGACTGGACCAGGCCGAGGGGACGCCCATGTAACACCTGCGGCAAATGGATGGGAATGGACTGCATGTCTGCCAGGTTGGTTGCCAACGGGGACCTGGGACATTTCCATTGCATGGCGGATGCGGCAATGCTGAGCCCAGCACATGCTACTGACCTGACTCCTGACTCTCTATCAAGGCAAATACAAAAGGATATGTTCTCACATGGGGTGGGGCAAAGTGGACAAACCGCTTTTTTTTCAGCGTTTGAAGGTGTTTTTGGAATATGTGAAGGAGGCGTGGTCAAGCTAAAACATGCGGGTTAAATTGCTCTTTAAATAAATAAGGATGATGATAAATTAGGACAATGTTTCTGTCCCCAAGTAGATAAAGTATTTTATCCCCTAAACATAAATTATGCAAAAGAGTATTTGAGCAAAACTGCTAGCATAGCAACGTTGTGTGCAAGTGTATGCATAATTAAAATTCAGGCCTAAGAGGATGACTTGTATTTGGATTCATACTGGCAGGATAATAAATAGATACATGGATAATGGCACCCAGGCCTGTCACGTGGGTCTGTGTATTATTTGGAAAACATTATGACATGGCAGAGGATTATTATAAAAAAGGTTGCCAACCCCTGATTTAAATGGTTCCTTGCACCACTTCATATGGAGCCGGGCAGGAACTGTTTGGCTCTGTTACTGTCCACAACAGAGGTTATCACCTTAAATTTGGACTCTGCAGCAGGGATAAACGGCCTAACGTGAACATAGTTGTTGCTGGTGTTCCTGCTGTTGCTCTTATTCCTGCTGTGAGTTCTGTCCTTAGACAAAGTAAAGCTTTTCCTTTGACCGTGGCCTCGTTCTTGCAGCTGGATGTGGATCGGATGAGCTTGGTGGTCTGAGGTGAGGTGGACTCCCACTTGGTTCGAGCCAAACCTGCAGCAGAGGGAGCGGAGCAAACAGTTCACTTCCTGTTGGAAAGTCTTGTTAAAGTAGAAGTAGATGAACGGGTTGTAGATGTGGGAGCTTTTGGCAAAAAGTGCGGGGAAAACAAAGCCCTCGGGAGCCATGTGCCAGTTATCCTGATGGAAAATGAAGAGGAAGGACACCACGGCGTAGGGGGCCCAGGCGATCACGAACCCCAGACTGATGCAAAAGAACATCTTGGAGAGGAAATAACAGGATTACAGAGAAGTAGTGGAAATTTCTCAGCCTTGTAAAGCATATATATATATTATACACTACCACTCAAAAGTTTAGTCACTTGTCATTTAAGTAGTTCTTGTTATTTTACTCAATAATTGTGTTTTTAAAAATTATTATGTATCAGATGTTTTATTAAGTATTTCCTTTTTGGGGGGGGNTATGAGGCATCAGTTTCTAGAGCATCAGGGAATAATCTAGAATTTCCTAATAATCTCTGGAGCCACATACAGCTTCTCTACATGAATCTGGAATCATCTTCAACTCGTCATGATTCTGGATTCATGATGTAAATTATATCATGATTCATGATGTAAAATATCTTCATTTTTTACAGCTTCTTGTAAATTATTTTAAACTTATGTAGGTGCATAATATTAACAGACATATAGAATCATTTTATACATATATATGAAACAAAACTAGTTTTATATGACTGGAAACTTTGATTCTATATGAAAATCACTAGTGATTCCACACTTTGGAGCGGTAGTGTATTTCTAAGATACGAAGTAACAGAGGAGAATTAGCTTTTCTCTTTTTTTTTATCCTCCTACCTTTATTACAAAAGTATGGAGCCCTAAAGGGACATGATAAGATATATATTTTTTTAATTTCTAGTTTCTCGTTTGCATGCAATTGGTTCTGGTGTGTCCGCAGAAGTATCTTGTGAGCACCAGAAACTTTCTCATGCTCATGACAAACTTTCTCGTGAGCATGAGAAAGTTTGTGGTGCGCAGAAGATAGCATGAGGTGCGCACCAGAAACCTTTCAGGTAGAAATTCTGGTGTAACTTGATGAGGTGTAGAAACACAGAATGGCAGCAGACCTTTTTGAGATCCTAAAATATATCAGAGTATCATCAACCAGTTAGAGGAGGATATGCAGTTACAGGAAAAGGTTGCTTGTGCGCACAAGAAACTATCTCATGAGCACCTGATATTACAGGAAAAGGTTTCTCATGCGCACCAGATATCTGATGCGCATGAGAAACTAGCAATTTATTTATTTTTTCTCATGTCCCTTGATGAGCTCCGTACACCAGCTCACCATGGAGAGGCGTTTCTCAGCATAGCGCAGATTGTTACGGATGCCTCTGGCAGACAGCGAGTAGGAGAAGTGGTAAACCTTGTGGAGGATCAGGCTCTGCGACACCACAATGAGCAGGACGGGGACCAGTGTGAAGCAGGTGAAGGAGCAGATGACGTAGAAAGCATCCTTCACCGAGGTGTGGTAGCGTCTCCAGGCGATGGTGCAGGACAGGCCGTAGGGCTCAGGGACGTATTCGCCCCAGCCAAACAGAGGGAAGCTGGACCACACCGCGGCGACCAGCCAGATGATGAAGCACACCAGCCGGATGTTGGTTCCTTCCAGCCACGCAGCTGAAAAGGCAAGGCAAATTTAGCACCATTCAACACAAAGGCATTCAAACACAAAATGCATTAAAGCAACATTTAAAAGACAATGACAACAAAATAAAGCAAAATAAAGCAATAAAGTAAGAAAAAAAGAAAATAAAGCAACATTTAAAAGACAATAAGAACAAAAAAAGCTTTAAAAGACAATAAGAACAAAAAAAAAATAACGTTTAAGACAAAAAGAACAAAAAAGCAACATTTAAAAGACAAAAAGAACAAAATAAAGTAACATTTAAAAGACAATAAGAACATGAAGCAACATTTAAAAGACAAAAAGAACAAAATAAAGTAACATTTAAAAGACAATAAGAACAAACAGCAACATTTAAAAGACAATAAGAACAAAAAAGCAACATTTAAAAGACCATAAGAACAAAAAGGCAACATTTAAAAGACAATAAGAACAAAAAAGCAACATTTAAAAGACCATAAGAACAAACAACCTGAACATTTGATTTTGAATGATTAGAGGTTTAAAAAAACAGCAAAATTAAAATATGGTTTTAAGCTCTGGAAATTGGTTTGTCAGTAATGTAACATGTATGCAGGTTGTACATATTGGGCTCAAACATGCACAATCACCAGTCCTTTAAGGATGTTAAAGGACCGGTATGGTCCTTTAACATTGACACGACAAAACATTGACACACCACTCGAAATTTGACACAATGATGGCGTTCAGACATAAATACGCCTTAATCAATGATTAGCCAAGCGAAGAAAAACAACGAACAACTTTGAAAAGCGACTGGCTTGAGGAAGTAACAACACCTCAGTGATTCCTCCACGATGGGTTATAAAGACTGAAAAATGGCTGCCAATTCCTGGTAGGAGATAGCCCACCATCTAGGGGTCCAAGGAATGTTTTTGTCAGGTGAAGTGGAAAAATCTATGCGACCGATACGTGAAGACTAGAAAGAAGAACAAACCAGGAAGTGGGGATCCTGGTGGAGCTAAAGAGCCTCCCTGATTCTCACAATTCATGATGCACAGAGGATACAAAGACAAACTGTCCGTTGTCATGAAAGCGCAAAAATCATGAATGCTGCTCCATGTAAGAGTCGTGTCCTCACGGCGTCCATGCTAAGCACATGCCACAATTTAAATTTAAAGTTTAATTTTTTTGATAAATGCAGGTCTTCTTTTGGGACTATATTCTGCGGTGGAGGCATACATTCACTCCGCACTTTTTATTGAGCTTAAACACTGAAATTATGTAACTTCTAAAAAAACCTGAATACATGTCTTGTTCATGATGATGGATTACCTATCCCAAGAATGTTTCAAGTATNAACCTGAATACATGTCTTGTTCATGATGATGGATTACCTATCCCAAGAATGTTTCAAGTATCAACAATTGTTTTTAATAGTGTACCAGAATGAACTGAAACCAATGGCAATCTGGAAGGTAGGAAAAACATTTTTAATTCACCATTCCAGTAGTATGCTTTGGGAAATGATTGTCAGTAACGTTACGTGTGTGAAAATTGAATATATTAGGCTGAAACATGCAAAATGGCTGGTATCGTCCTTTAATGTATCAATTATGAAAATCTTCCCAATTCGAAGTTTTTCAGCATACAGGATGACAAACTTGTGTCTTCACTTTTGGAGAAAATGGAAAGAAATTACACTTATGGAATAATAGAAATCCCAGAATTTCATCTGACAGAGTCAGATGAAAACCTGATCCTGTCCAATGCATGAAAACCCTCAAAATCTCTAACTTCTGCTGTTGAAATGAACAACCAATCAGCAGCCTTCACCGTAAACCAAGCTGCAGCAGACTTTCAGGTAGTGGAAGGTGCTGATGGCGGCGATGGTGAACATGCCGCACAGGCCAAAGATGTAGCAGCCCAGGCCGTAGTAGATGCAAGTGACGTTCTCTCCCAGCCAGGCGTGGTTAAAGGAGGACAGGATGGAGAGCGGGTAGAAGCAGATGCAGCAGAGGAAGTCCACCACCGCCAAGTTGACACAGAGAAACTCAGAACCAATCATCTTCTTCCTCCTCCGGTATGAGATCACCAGCACCAGCCCGTTACCCGGAACGGAAAGCAGGACTATGCAGGAGGGAAAGCATTATTTTCATTATGGGTAAATTAGGTTTACTTAAGTTTTTGGGTTTTTTTTTTTTAGCAGAATTACTCAAAAACCTGTAAGCCGATTCTTACAAAACGTGGCATTGCTGTAGAATATGATTCAGGAAAAAGCCCATTAAATTTTAGTTTCTCGCTGAAGAAACTTTATTTAACCGATCCAACACAGAGCTGCATGGAAGACCATGTATGTCTCCGCCAGAGAATATAGTCCCAGTAGAAGATGGCTTTTACCAAGAAATTAAAACGACCGTTGCTTCTACAATTGTGTGCATTTTAGAGGCGAACCGTGACTTTTAAGGTGGTTTTATCATCAGAACTTTTGAGTTTGAAAGAAAGAAAGGAGGAATTTGGCAAAAAACAAAAAAACAAAACAAAACAAAACAAAACAAAAAAAAAAACAGAAAATAAATAGGGTTTTATGTTTTGGAAAATGTCAGTAATGTAGTGTGTATGTGGGCAGTGTTTATTGGGCTCAATCATGCAAAATTTGGTCCTTTAAAAAAAAAATCATCAACAGATGCTCAAAAGGCACAACAGAGGCAATATAAGTATAGAAATCATATTTTAGTTGAAATAAGTGTAAAGGGTTATTTCACTGGATTCCAATAATTTGATATATTAGAAGAAATATTTCTCGCTTGTTGCTTGTTTATTCAAAGTCTTAAAAAAAAACAAACAAAAAAACACCTCAAGTAGGTTTAGATTCAGTTATATTAAAAGAAAAATCAAAATTTTCTTTTGAATTATATTTTACTTCTTCAGGAAAATAAAAAAATAAAGAAATAAAGCGATAAATGGGATGAAACGCACCCATGAAGAGGATGGCCAGTCCCACATACGTGTCAGCAGCAGGAGTCAGTTTGGAGGTGAACTCAGACACCGTCCTGTTTCCTTCTGAGGAATTCAGAGGCATTTGTTGTTGTTGTTGTTGTTGTTGTTGCTGTAGTTTAGTCGCTGGTGCTGATGCTGTTGGAGGAAATAGTCCGCAGCGTTCCCTCACAAAGCAGAAATGTGACTGGACGGAGGCTGGGCTTTTATGCAGGCAGACATCACCATGGCAACTGAAAGCATCAGATAACCTGCTCTGGAAGTGATCAGGTTTTAATAATAATATTGATAATAACAATAATAATGGTAGAAAATTAAAAAAAAAAAAAAAAAAAAAATACAACATTGGTGAAGAACTTCATGGAAAAAACCTTGACAGGAAGAAATTAAGGAAGGTTGAGAAGAATGAACAAAAACTAGAGAAAGAGGAGAGAACATTTTGAAGGAACGAAGGAAACCAAGAAGGAGGTAAAGAAAACTGAACAGAATGAGTAAAATAAAGAAGGAAGGATGAAGGACAAGTCAGAAGAAAGAACAAGGAGGAAAGATGGGAAGTAGTTTTTAAGGAGTGAAAGAAGAAAAAACTAGAGGAGGAAGGAAAGAACTGAAAGGAAAAATGTAAAGGAAGGAAAGAGGAAATGATGAAAGGAAAGAAAGAAGGAAGGAAGGTTGAGGAGAAAGAACAAAGGAGGAAGAAAGAGGAGAATGTTTTGATGGAAAGAAGAAAACCAAGTAGGAAAATTAACAGACTGACCAGAGGAACGAGTAAAATAAGGAAGGCAAGAAGAAATGAAGGACTAAATTAGTTAACAAAGGCAAGGAGGAAGGATGGATGGATGGAAAGAAAGATGAGCGACTTGCACAAGATCAATCAATAAAGCTGGTGTGTGTGTGTGTGTGTGTGTGTGTGTGTGTGTGTGTGTGTCTCCCCCAGGAATCAAGTCTTATGGTAATATGTTGAAGTAATTCACGGTTTATTGCTTTGAATTTGTCAAATACATGTAACTAATAAGCGGCTGCATTCCATTTAGCATTATGTTTCAGTAGTGCTGAGCATGTTGACTACCTAGCAGAGCTAAATGGAACACCACCGTCCTCATTGCTTTTTCCTGTTATGTCAAATGGCAAATAAAAGGCCCATTTTCTGTTATCAATTTATGTCACCTTTATGTCACAGTTACGTGGCTTTTAACGTCAACCATGGTGTGGAAAATTCCACAGACGTAACGAACATTTATCCTTTCCTCTCTGATCCAAAACAAAAAGGATGCTTCTGTTCAGATAATAATTCAGTGTAAAATGATTTCCTTTCTGATGACTTGTACAGGAAGTCATGTGGTGCTACCTGCTGGCCTTCAGGATGCACTACAACATCTTCCACAAAGACAAAACCAGACAGGAAGTGGTACTTTGACTAGAAAGATAAAGTCGACTTTATTTGATGGTGTTCAAAACCAAAACGATCTATGATTACAAAACAGGTTCCCCCCACACACACGCGCACAGAGAGAGAGAGAGACTGGAATGCTGTACAAACAGGAAGGCATCGGAAAGAGTCGGGAACGTCGTTCAGTTTTAATTTAATCACATTCATAAGTTCTATGATCTACTGGCAGTCAGAGTTTGAGAACAAAAACGGAGTCTAATCGTTGCTCTCTGGCGTTGTTTACATTCGCAAACACTGGCTGCTCTTTCTTAAGACCGCAGAAACAATATGCTGTACATAAAAGCTTAAAGGACCATACCGGTGATTTTCCTGAAGCATGAAACTGCACTTTAGTTTTAGTGTTATGTTGCCGAATCCTCTAATCTTTCAAAATCAAATGATACAACCCTAAAAATTTAATGTTTTTCCTGCTAGCATTTATGCACAACTGTAGAAGGCATGGGCATTTTTATTTCTTGGTCAAAAGCCATGTTCTCCTGGGACTGTTTTCCCTGGCGGAGACATACATTTACTTCTGCGTAGCTCCTTGTTAAATCAGTTAAATTGAGTAGCTTTGACAAAAAAATAAAAATAAAAAAAAATAAAAAAATAAACAGATGCCATGTTTTCTATGATGGATTACATCTCAAGCACATTTCAAGTCTGTATAAGTTGATTTTTTTTTATAGCATACTGGGATGAAATGAAACCAGTAGCTGTCTGGAAGGTAGGAAAAACATTCTAAAATTTACCACTTCAGTAGTTTATTTTGGAAAATGGTTGGCAGCAACATAAGGTGTATGTGAGATGAATTTATTGGCCTCAAACATGCAAAATCACCTGTACTGTCCTTTAAATTGAGTGGCATTTCCCTTTAAGTAGACTCCATATGCATATACACACAAAAACACTTAAGGGTTTCCTGCATCTCGTCATATTCCATCTGCAAAACTACACCTGTTACCATCATCAAAAATATCTTGGAAAAATAAACGGCTCATATATTTTCTCTCTGCTAGAATAAATTCCAGGCCCAGCTTAAAATACGGAGAACATCTTTTACTTTAGTTTTAATAACCATATTTAAAAAATACCGACAACTGAAGCCCTCACAGATATGTTCACGTTACTGTGAACATAGTTTAAATTCATAAACTCAGAATCAATATGGAGAAATCAATCTATATTTAGTTTTATTCTTTGTTTTAAAGGATTTTTTTTCCCTTTTGTTCGGCCATTTAAAAGACTAAACGGTGGTTTTGTACATGTGAGCCTATTATAAACTACCCACATGCATGTCACATACCGTTTTTTTCAAAGCATACGACTGGAGCGCTAGATTTTTAAATTGTTTTTCCTACCTTCCAGGCAGCCATTGGTTTCATTACTTCCAGTTTGCCCTAAAAATCAACTTGCGGAGACTTGAAACGTGCTTGAAACAAAAAGGAACCACACATGTTGAAGTTACTTAAATTTAGTGTTTTAATGCCGTTAAAAGCACATAATGATCTGAAATTTCTTCTTGGTGGTGCATTCAGGTGCTATGGTGAAGAACTGGTAATAGACATTTAACATTCGGATGACAAATGACAAGCACAAGCTGAAAATGAAAATGAAAAAATGAAAACTGAACTCGCAAGACAATTATCCAACATGGATTCAACATGGATATCTTAAAAAAAAGATACCATGAATTATGCTGCGTTCGAGTTAGCTCGGAACTTGGATTTTTTCCGACCTCCTGCTTGGAAAAAAGTGTTGGAACGGTGCTTGAAGTTGAATAAAGTGTTTTTTCTTTTTATTGTGTGACATAGAAATAAAAAGGTCAAAATATATAGCTAAGTTAACTATCTACAGTGTATAATAACTGTATGTCATTGATACATAAGTGTAAATAAGTTCAAAATATTTAGTTCTCTGCAAAATGTTTAATACTGTCATTAATATCACTGTAACACAATCCAATAAAACAGTAGTCTAACTTTTGCTTGAGTTAATATTTATTACTAAGTTTATTTAATTTTACAGTATTTATTGGCGTTTTTTTGCTTAGATTTGGCTGGAACAGTTTGAGGTCGGAAGTTGGAAATTCTGACTGGGAAATTCCCACTTCCCACTGTGATTGGAACGCAGCTTTAGAGAGTTGATTAGACTGAAGATGCAGCAGAAATCATTTTGGGTAACTTCCAAGTCGTAAGATTGTTGTTCAATCTAATTTATATGACAGCATTGAAAGCATCTGTCCTCAGCATCAAACTTGGAAATACTTTACACACTTTCATGCATTAAAAAGCTAAAATTAAGTAAATTTGACAAAAAAAAAAAAAAAAAAAAAAAATGTGATGTTCGCTGTGATGGATTATTTATCTCAAGCACGTTTCAAGTCTTTAAAGTTGATTTTTGTAGCGTACTGGAATGAACTGAAACCAATAGCTGCCTGGAAGGTAGGAAAAACAATTCTAAAATGTACTACTCTAATAATATGTTTTGAAAAATGCTTGTCAGTAACATAACATGAATGCAGTTAGTATTTATTGGGCTCAACCATACAAAACCACCGGCATGGTCCTTTAACTCCCATTTATTCCTCCTAAAGATGGCTGCTTCCTAGTTTTAAGCTTTATACATGGTGTATTGATGGGTCTGGTCCCAAACTTTGCGCTTCTCTTCTCCCGTACGGTTTGACGGCGATAACAAGGATAACACGTTAAAAAATAGACAAAACTTGTGAAACAGTTGTTCAGCTTTTCTAAGTGTAGCAGAATCGGAAACATTAATTTCAAGTCATTATTTTACGCCATCCCGTTTATCATACAATGAAAACAAAACAAAACAAAAAAAAAAACAAGGGTTATAATTTTTCAATTAAGAAACTAAACGTGAGAGAATAAATCTTTGANCAAAAAAAAAAACAAGGGTTATAATTTTTCAATTAAGAAACTAAACGTGAGAGAATAAATCTTTGATCGGACAAATAAACAGCCACACTGTAATCCAAAAATAGTTTTAAGTTGAAATATATATTTTCCTGCCAAAGAAATGCTGGCATTCTACGTCGCTAAGCAGATTTAATATACTGATGAGGTGTCATTTGCGTTTTTCCATCTTTTTTTATCCTCCCTGACAGTCCCAACAACTCTGATGGAATTTAAAAAAACTCAAATCCTGCGTCATTTGGCACACGAGCTGCTCTCGCTGGTTTCCGCGGCAATGTCGGGATCTTTGTCGTCTGTGGCGACGTCGGGGCTCTCATCCTGGTTGCTGCAGGGAGGACTGTTGCTGTTGTTGTTGTTGTTGTTATTGATGACGCTCTGAAGCCCGTGGCTGTTGTTCTGCACCGTCACGGCATTACTGAGCCTCAACTCCTCCAGCTTCTTCCACAGCTCGTCCCTCTCCTGCTCTTTCTTCTTCTCCCTGGGCAGGTACACACACACACACACACACACAGNGCTCGTCCCTCTCCTGCTCTTTCTTCTTCTCCCTGGGCAGGTACACACACACACACACACACACAGTTAACTTACTGAAAAAACTTCATACCCATCGTCTGAATCGGTGCCCTGATGTTTAATAGACGATATGTGTGATTTAGTCAGTATTTTACACTTAAAGGATCATACCAGTGGTTTTCCATATTTGAACCCAACACTGTATATACAACCTGAATACATGTTATGTTCCTGACAACCAGTTTCCGAAACACGACTGGAGCAGTAAATTTTAGAATTGTTTTTCCTGCCTTCCAGACTGCCATTGGTTTCAGTTCATTCCAGTATGCTATAAAAATGAACTTGTAGAGACTTGAAACCTGCTTGAAATCAGGAATCCGTCACAGCTAACGAGACGTATATTACGTTTTTTTGTTGAAGTTACGTAATTTAACCGATCCACGGAGCTGCACGGAAGAAAATGTACATCTACGCTAGGGAATATAGTCCCATGAGAAGATGGCTTTTATCTAGAAATTTAAAAAATGTGCATTGGTAATTGTACATAATTGTTAGCATGCAAAATACTGACTTTTAAAGTGGATTTATCACCTGAATATTTGATTTAAAAGATTAAGAGACTTGAAAAAACAACAGCAAAACTAAAATATACTTTTATGTTGTGGAAAGTGGTTGTCAGTCATATAACGTGTATGCAGGTGGTATTTATTGGGCTTCTCCCAAATTTTGCTTTGAGGACCAACATAAACCCCTGACTTAGGGCTGGACACCCCCACGTACAACACCGTGTGAAGACACAACAAGAAGACTCAGCCTCTGGAAGTTTTCATGTGTAACAAGCAGAAAATGAGGTTTGCTCACCGCTGCCTGTCTGCTTTGTAAGAAGCTGTCAGCTCATCAAACAGCGAGCTGTTCATCTCCATCAACGTCTTCAGCACGTTGTAGACCAGCGCCACGATAGTCCTTCAACACAAAACACACACGCTCATATCAGCAACACGACTACGAAACGTAACACACGCTAACAGTGTTTTACTCACAGCGCCGTCTGGGTGTGTGTGTGTGATATGTTTTTTTATTGTTTATTGGATCCCCATTAGCTTCCACAAATGCAGTTGTTAGTAGTCTTTCCATTGATACACATAAATACATAAGAAACAAATGAATCAAACGCATATAAAATATACAAATTAAACAAGGTATTACATAATTTTAAAAACCATTAAAGGACCATACCGACCACTTTGCATGTTTGAGCCTAATATAGTCAGTTTTCATACATGTAACATTACTGAAATACATTCAATTTTCATACATGTAACATTACTGACAATCATTTCCCAAGCATACTACTGGAACGGTGAATTAAAAATGTTTTCCTACTTTCCAGACCTCCATTGGTTTCAGTTCATTCTGGTACGCGATTAAAATCAACTTGTTGATATTTGAAACATTCTTGGGATAGGTAATCCATCATCACCAACAAGACGTGTATTCAGGTTTTTTTTAGAAGTTGCGAAATTTTAGCATTTAAGCACAATAAAAAGCGTGGAGTGAATGTATGTCTCCACCAGGGAATATAGTCCCAAAAGAAGACCTGCGTTTATCAAAAAATTTAAAGGCTGCGTAACTATTAGCAGGAGAAACATGGATTTTTAAGGTGGGTGTATCTCTTGAATATTTGATTTTGAAAGATTTAGAGATTTTGCAAAATATCAAAAAAAAGGAAAGCTGAAATACAGTTTTGGGAAATAATTGTCAGTAACATAACATGTATGAAAATTGAATACCCTAAGGCTCAAACATGCAAAATGGGTGGTATGGTCCTTTAAACAGTTGAGTTACATCTCATTTGGCAACAAATGCATAAAACCTCTAAACAAAATGATATGTGAAAGCAGCTCAAAAAGATGGTCACAAAGATCAGTAACATGTTAGTCACTAGTTGGAGCGTTTGGCCGAGTCGACGTAGACTCGGTACGTACTGGTTCCAGTGCTCTTTGGAGATTCTGTACAGGCTCCCGAACATGATGGGGAGGATCTTGTCGATGTTCTCCTCTATGAGGCTGAGAATGTACTCGTTGTTCCAGAAGTACAGCGCTCGCTCAGCTACCTGCCGGCAAAAAAAAAAAAAAAAAAAAAAAAAAAAAAAGCAGTGTGGTCAAAAAGTCATGTAGAATGAAAACATGCATCATTTTAAAACCAAAAAGCATGTGTATGAAGGTGAGGACTCGGGTGGTTGAAGGATTTGATGCTTTGAACAGTAAAGCTACCTGAAAGTGAGGACTGGACACACACTTTGAGATCTGCTTGAACAGCAGCTCCTGGATTTTCTTGAACTGCGTGGGCTCAATGACATCCAGAATCTCCTCGATCTCACCGAGGAACATCACCTAATTAGATAAAAGATGCAGAATGATTGAAGGGTTCTGGGTACAAAGCGTACTGTATTGGGTACATATGCGGGCGTAGTACCTCTTTCTGGCTGCAGGTTTTAGGCCAAAACTTCAGCAGCCCGCGGATCACCTGAACAAAGCCAGAGAAGATTTGTATTTTTACACAACGACAGAAAAACCATCAGCAATTCGTGCTGAGTGGGCGGCTGTTGGTTTCCACTACACATTTCTCCGCAGTGCATATTAAATTTGAACTTGAAGCTCTGTGCTTTGAGTGGGAGGAAGGATAAAAGTAGTACCGGCTCGGTGAGTGTGGGATCCTTCTCCAGGAACTGGACAATGCAGTACGCCAGCTGAGTGACACAAAATCAATACTGTAAGTGCAAAATTGACACCAAATGCTGACAAGCTGTTCTACAGCAAATTAGCTCAAGACTCACACAAATTCATAAGTTAAAAACCGTTATTTCTAATCTTTTTGCTGGTGATTCCCACCCTGAAAATGATCTGGTGTTTATCAGTATATTATCAGCAAACGAGAAGTTATTCATTTCAAAGCCACTAGAAGGCGCTAAAGTCCACAGATTCCACCATGAGAGCATTTAAAGGACCATACCAGCTATTTTGCATGTTTGAGCCTGATATATTCAATTTTCATACGCGCAAGGTTAATGACAATCAATTCCCAAAGGATAAAACCGTATTTCAGCTTTCCTGATATTTTGCAAAATCTCTTAATCTTTCAAAATCAAATATTCAAGTGATACACCCACCTTAAAAATCAATGTTTCTCCTGCTAATAGTTATGCAGCCTTATAAAGTCAGGGTCATTTAAATTTTTCAATAAATGCAGGTCTTCTTTTGGGACTATATTCCCTGGTGGAGACATACATTCACTCCATGCTTTCCATTGCGCTTAAATGCTAAAATTACAAAACCTCGGAAAAACCTGATATACGTCTTGTTGGTGATGATGGATTACCTATGCCAAGAATGTTTCAAGTATTTCAAGTATCAACAAGTTGATTTTAATAGCATACCAGAATGAACTGAAACCAATGGCGGTCTGAAAGGTAGGAAAAACATTTTAAACTCACCATTCCAGTCCAGTTGGAAAATGATTGTCAGTAACGTTGCATGTATGAAAATTGAAGATATTAGGCTCAAACATGCAAAATGGTTGGTATGGTCCTTTAATCCTGCCCTTACCAAACTCATGTTGAAACATAAAAACATGTTACAGGATATGAAGCGAGACTGGATGACGAGGATGATGATTTCTACCTGTGCGTGGAAAAGGGAGAGTGCTTTAGCCGTGTGCAGCGGCATGAGCACCTTCATCAGGAACTGCTTGTGCTCCGCCTTCAGGGGCAATGCAAACCCGTTGATGATGCTGTAGAAAGACGAGCGAGAGCACCGTATTCATGCAGGTACAGATAAAAAATAAAGTATCTTGCTGCGTGAACCACAGGCTGTAAGATCAAAACAAGATGTAGCTGTGAATAGTTGTTTGCTGAAGTGAGGAAATATGGAAAGAATTCAGCGCAATAATAGCAGCAAATGACAGTCGCCTGAAGGGAGATTTAGCTCTGCAGGAGAGCGAAAGTTCTCTGAATCCTGAGACAAAGGTGAGATTCAGCACAAAGACACTTTAAGACCATAAAGTCTGGACTGTCTGCAGCAATACTGACAGAATGTTATGACGCTGATGTTAAAATAAGATGAAAAGTTCATTTGTAAAGGTGATAAAACAATTTGTGAAGCAGTGAGTAAAATCTAAAAGTGTTAAAAATTTGAAGGACAGTGGAAGAAATTTATGACTTCACGCAGCATTTTCATTTACCTTCCCAGGATCTCCAGCAGCTCAGCGATGCCGTTGAAGCGCTCGGTTTCATAGATGAACCTTTGCAACAGAAACAAAATGTCAGCATGAACGCATTAAAACTACACAAATTTCACATCTCTCAGAACCCGAAACAGAACCGTGATCCTGGTTTCTAACGCAGATATGACTTTGTGCCAAAATGGATACCAAACTGTGATCTACATTAAAAAAAAAAAACAAAAAAAAANGACTTTGTGCCAAAATGGATACCAAACTGTGATCTACATTAAAAAAAAAAAACAAAAAAAAACTTCCATTCCTACTGCAGACATGTTCATATGACGCCATTAAAATAATGCAAGCAGGAAAAAAAAAAACACGGACTAACAAAGCCAGCAATCTGCTCATGTTTGCACCGCCAAACAATACCATGTGTGTCATTTGAGCCATTTAAAGGACCATACCACCCATTTTGTATGTTTGAGCCTAATATATTCAATTTTCACACATGTTACGTTACTGACAATCCTTTCCCAAAGCATACTGGAATAGTGAGTTAAAAAACGTTTTTTTCCTACCTTCCAGAACACCATTGGTTTCAGTTCATTCTGGTACGCTATAAAAATCAACTTGTTGATACTTGAAAAGGGATAGGTAATCCATCATCACAAACAAGATGTGTATTCAGGTTTTTTTAGAAGTTACATAATTTTAGCATTTAACACAATAAAAATCGTGGTGTGAATGTATGTCTCCACTGGAGAATATAGTCCCAAAAGAAGACCTGTCTTTATGAAAAATTTTAATGACCGTGACTTCATAAGGCTGCATAACTATTAGCAGGATTTTTGATTTTTAAGGTGGGTGTATTGTTTGAATATTTGATTTTGAAAGATTAAGAGATTTTGCAAAATATCAGGAAAACTGAAATACGGTTTTATCCTTTGGGAAATGACTGTCAGTAATGTAACATGTATGAAAATTTAATATATTAGGCTCAAACATGCAAAATGATGGTATGGTCCTTTAAATATCTGTGATCAAACCGTATGATTATGCCTAACTGAAATCTCCTCTCACTAGCTGAGCGATGACTGGTATGGAAAAGGCAAAACATTAATTATGAACTGTCACCTCCTCTTATGTCACTTTATAACATCCTGCATCTTTCACCCCGTACGGTTTAAGCCTTCCAGCCTTTCTCGCTGTGCGGCCACAAACCGAGCCTGACTGCTGCGGCACTATTTTTATCTGGAGTGGCAGATGGTCAGAGTGGGTGCGTCTCTCGTCACCTCGCCCATTGGAAACGACATCAAGTGCCACATTTCAGTCATCTGAAGCTCATTGTCACGCAGTGGCCATGAATAATTAACACCCTGAACATTCTAGTGGCACTACGTCTCTTCCTCAAGCTAATCCACTGTGCTCCGTGTCTCTCTCACACACACACACACTAAACCCACTCCCGGTGCACAGGACTTCTGGTAGTGTTTGTACCTTTCTGTCCCTCCTCTCCTAAAATGTGGAGCTTTAACGTGTCGATTTGACATTGACACGTTAAAGCACAGAAAGCAGCAAAAAGCTTAAATACGATAATACGACGCTGATCTTCGTTGGTTTTTACGTGAGACACAGCTTACAACAATGTGCCGCTAAAGGGGCGATGGTGCTGATTAATGTACGAGAAGCTTTGTGAATGACATGCTGGTGCTTAATTAACGTTAGGCTTTTTATGAATTACCCTCACTGTTCATGCACTCTGGAATCTGGGAATCAGACCGTTGTGTCTACAAAGCACAAATGTAAACTGGGACCAATGTGAAAATGCTGCAATATTCAAACCCCCCATGATAACGTTCACTTTATAAAGACTGCCTTAAACCTGTGCAGGAATCCTCGCTGTGGATGCTGATGCTCCACAGTGGGCCAGAAATCTTTACAGATCCACTAAGCTCTTACTGACTGAGACTCGAGAGGTGGGACTCGGGTCAAACAAGTAGAAGTCACAGTGAGTTGGTTAGATCTAAAGCTGCAGGCGACAGGAACATTCTACACATTAATAAGGTAATAAACACCTTTTACCCAACCGTTCCTGCTGTACTGTGATCTGTGATCTGGAACGACATTTTGCCTCAAAACTAATCTGGACACTCGCATCTGTCTTTAAAATAAACAGGTGTTTGAATCTGGAGCCTGGTTGGTTTGAGGAAAGCACGAGGCCACTCAGGTTTTCCGCTCCTGCAGCGTTTTTAACAAGCACTTGTCGACTTCCCTGCTGCCATCTTAAGTGCTGTTCCATTCTGAAAACTCAATTATTAGTTCTGCGAAAGGGCGAGCTGGTTTGATTTTCGATTCCTTCCATGCTGAGAGGAAGTGGAGGAGGTTCAAACCATTATTTCAAACGCACTAAGGGCTGGGATTTCATTTAATCTGCTGATTATTATTTAAATTATATTATATTGCTATTTTTACATACCTGGCCACAGTTTAACTTACACATAAACGTCTTCTTAACATCCTTAACATACTGATACGATATGGCAACGGAATTCATTTGTGTAGCGCTTTTCCTCTTTCATCTCACACACACACTAGTCTTCAGAAGTTTGGAATCAACCTGAAATTTTCACGTTATTTGATAGAAATTCATACTTTTACTACATTAAAACTATCAATTTCTACACAAAACGTGAATATTTCTGAGTGATTCCGATCTTTTGAGCACAAACGAGCATTTCACTCACCTCAAGAAGATGTTGTTGACCTGCTTCCTGATGAAGGCTCGCAGCCCCAGGAACTTCCCGTAAATTCGATGCAGGATGGTCTTGAGCAAGTCTCTCTCCCGCGGGTCCTCGCTGTCAAACAGCTCCAGGAGCTGCAAGGACATGCAAATAAACCACGTTTACGTCATGTCTCTAGAGAAGAAAGTTTAGTCAGAAACTGGCGGTAATTCGATATTATCGTTTAACGTCTCGTTAACGTCTCTGCATGTGAGTAAATTACATTTGACTAAACAAGTCT
The DNA here is from genome assembly GCA_014773175.1 of Lucifuga dentata. Classification (NCBI taxonomy): domain Eukaryota; kingdom Metazoa; phylum Chordata; class Actinopteri; order Ophidiiformes; family Bythitidae; genus Lucifuga; species Lucifuga dentata. The sequence continues at coordinate 138,382 of VXCM01000505.1, read as the reverse complement.
GAAGTAGGAGTCTGATGTAGAAGAACATCAAAGTACCTAACCTGTTGCTTTTAATATTTTCACAGTGTTTTTGTATAATTTGCAAAGGTTTTGACCATTTAACTGCACTGAAGATAATCCCTGCAGACTAAATGAGATGCTGGACAGTATTAATTCAGATGTGCAGGTTGCTGGAGATAAGGTCAATATTCAATCACAACACATCAGCGCTGAGTTTTTTCTGACTGCTGCAAGTCCCATGATAACACGTTAGCTGGTTTGTAACTAGAGTTTAGAAAAAATAATCATTAATGTCCATTTGTGGTTTTGCACAAGACAAGAAAAGCAGATCTTAAGCGGATACGAAGAAAAGGCTAAAAACAAAAAATGTTACTATAGAGACTGCCAAGCAAAACAGCAGCTTTCTATTTATAAAAGCTCCACTGAGACTGGGTGGAAAACGTATTTTTGCGAGGTTAAGGTTCATCTGTCCTATATAAAGCCCTGTTACCAAACGCACAACACTTTAATGACGTGCTAGCAGACAAGATTATACATAGCTTTAGCCAAAGGGTTGAGGGAATTTGCCCCAAAGGGTAAAAATTTTCACATCAATATTCTAATAACTGAAAATAAACACACACACACACACACACACACACACATTTCTACCAGCAAGGGATGTACTTTTCCCTGAAGATGAAAAAAAAAGCCAAAAATACTCCCTGAACCACATGTTTGCTCTTACTGCCACATATGGTTGTTTTCCCATGTTGAGAACCATTTTAGAACTACAGCAGAGCTCCTCTGCTAGTTTTCATTTGAGCTAAATAAGTCCCAGAAAAATGCAAATAACCAGCCATGAAGGTAGAAAACCAGGTATAATCTAGTCCCTCATGACCATTTCTGCAGTGGACGACAGCTAATAACCGAATAACTTAACAGCAAATATCACTTACTAATATCAACTTCTTATTGATGGTCACCACAGGATTTCCTGATTTGCAAAGTGCTTTAAGGGTCAAAAATATGAAAACAAAAACCAATTCCTATTATATAAACCACAAAGTTAATAATGGAACACACACACAAGCTAGTAACTTTTGTACATAACAAACATGGACACACACACGGCATCGGGCCGTATTCTGCAGGAATGCTTTCAAATGCACTCGGCTGCAGCTGTGCTCATTTACATCGTCGGCGGTAAATACCAGCTTAAAATGAAAACAGCCGCAGTGTAAATTGCAGCCCAGGCTGTAATTTGCGGTAGACGTAGTAAATCTGCTGCTTCCCCAAATTAAAGACAGTGAGCTGAGGGATGATGAGGACGATCAGGATATGACCGTGGTGACTTCCTGCGGAGGCGTTGTTTGTGTGACGGGCAGGTAGAAGAACGTGGAGGAGAGTCGAGACGGCTGGAACGACTACATCCGCATACACCGATCAGTCACAACATTAAAACCACTGACAGGTGAAGTGAATAACATCAAGCGGTGGGATATATTGGGCAGCAAGTCAACAGTCAGTTCTTGAAGTTGATGTGTTGGAAGCAGGAAAAATGTGCAGCGTAAGGATCTGAGCCACTTTAACAAGGGCCAACTTGTGATGGCTAGACGACTGGGTCAGAGCATCTACAAAACGACAGGTCTTGTGGGGCGTTCTGGTATGCAGCGGTCAGTATCTACCAAAAGTGATCCAAGGAAGGACAACTGGTGAACCGGTGACAGGGTCATGGGTGCCCAAGACTCATTGATGGTCGTGGGGAGCGAAGGCTAGCCCATCTGGTCTGATCCCACAGAAGAGCTGCTGCAGCACAAACAGCAGAAAAAATGACTGCTGCTATGATGACAGGTGTCAGAACACACAGCATGGCGGCGTGCTGCGTATGGGGCTGTGTAGCCGCAGACCACTCAGANCTGCTGCTATGATGACAGGTGTCAGAACACACAGCATGGCGGCGTGCTGCGTATGGGGCTGTGTAGCTGCAGACTGCTCAGAGCTCTACGCTGACTCCTGCCAGGCCCACCCAAAGCGCCAACAATGGACACGTGAGCATCAGAACTGGACCACAGAGCAATGGAAGAAGGTGTCCTGGTCTGATGAATCAGGTTTTCTTTGACNCAGAACTGGACCACAGAGCAATGGAAGAAGGTGTCCTGGTCTGATGAATCAGGTTTTCTTTGACATCGTGTGATGGCCGGGTGTGTGTGAGTGGTTTACCTGGGGAAGAGAAGCACCAGGATGCATTATGGGAAGAAGGTGGAGGAAGGGTGATGATGTGGGCGATGTTCTGCTGGGAAACCTTGGGTCCTGCATTCATGTGATGTTACTTTGACACGTAGCACCAACCTCAACATGCTGCAGACCAAGTCCAGCCCTTCATGGCAGCGGTATTCCCTAATGACAATGGCCTCTTTCAGCAGGATAATGCATCCTGCCACACTGCAAAAATTGTTCAGGAACGATTTGAGGAACATGACAAAGAGTTCAAGGCGTTGACTTGGCCTCCAAATTCCCCAGATCTCAGTCCGATGGAGCATCTGTGGGATGTGGGATGATTTTTAAAAAATTGTTCTCAAGACACTCTTGCAAAAGAGATCACGACCTCTTTCCCCAATAAATAAAATAAAATAAAAACATCTCCACTCCTAACTGGAGTCCACTTGTTCCTCTCCTGAAGAGTAAACACCAAGAAGCTATTTAAAGCTCCCCCACGACTCGCTTGCATCATGGAAAGTCAGCCCAGGCACCTCAGATGTGGTGGAGCCAAAATTCCAGCCCTGTGTTGTTAGCTGGAGAAGTGAAACATTCCTGCTGTAGGTGGGTACTCGGTCATGATGGATGTAACCTAGATACGGCAAATTAATGGTTCTGTCTCGTCTAACAAAACATACTGTATATGCTCGCCTCCAATTTCCAGATCATGTTTTGACACCTGACATAAAGGAAAAAAAAGATTTTATTCTAAATTAACTAAACATTAACTCAATCATTAATACATGAATACTTTTTTTTTTTTTTATAATAGTGTACTTGGTAGTGTGCATTAAATTGGCCAGTTTTTTGTGCAGCATAGTGTTTCTCTGTCAGCCTCCAAACAGGCCTGAACTAATGCACAAGGATGATGTACACCACCGCTCTAAAGTGTGGAATCACTAGTGATTTTCATATAGAATCAACGTTTCCAGTCATGTAAAACTAGTTTAGTTTCATATATATGTATGTATAAAATGCTTCAATATGTCTGTTAGTATTTTGCACTTACAGGTTTAAAATTATTTGCAAGAAGCTGTAAAAAATGAAGACATTTTATAATTGTCCAGAATCCTAACATGAGTTGTAGATGATTCCAGATTCATGCAGAGAAGCTGAATATGGTTCCAGAGATTATTAGGAAATTCTAGATTTTCTTTCTTTATTGTAGATTATTCACTGATGCTCTAGAAACTGGTGCCTCATATTTGCAAAGAGGAGATTAAATCTCACGGTGGATACCATACCTGTCAACACTCCTGTTTTTCCCGGGCTTCTCCCATATTTTCACCCCTCTCCTGTTTGGTAATTTCTCCTGTAAATCTCCCGTATTTTGACAGTTATAGAGAATCGGAATTGGACCAATCAAGTTGCTTCGGTCATTATGCTTCGGTCACGCTCCCCTGGTGGGGTGTGGAGCTTACCAGGAGACCAAAGTTGATTGAAACAGTTTCTCATGGGAGCAATAAACACACACGACACCATCATGCTAGCAAAGCTTTCAATGAGGGAATAAGATCGGGGTNTGGGGAGATCTCCGGTATTTTCAAAGCTCAATGTTGACAGGTACGGTGGGTAATTTGATGAGAAATCACTAAAATAGTGTTATTTATCATTTAAAACCTTTTTTTCCTCCCAAATATTTGAAATACTAAATAAAACATCTTAAAATACATTTTGGCGTTTGTTTCATATAATTTAAAAAGCACTATTTTTGAATAAAATAGCAAGAACTACTTAAATGACAAGTGATTCTAAATTTTTGAGCAGTTATGTACATGTGATATCAAACCTGCTGACATGTTTACATGATCAATACAATAAAGTTCCGACAGAATAAAAGGGAGGATGCTGCACTTACCTGCAAAACAAACTTCTGATCAATGTGGCGCTTTGCAATGCTCGGCTGGAAGTCCGGATTCTCCAAAAAGCGCAGCAGAAATTCATAGACCAGCTGGGAAAAGCAGGAAAGTGGAACTAAATAAGCAGAAATATGCATCTTGTACCAGATGAAATAAATAATGTAGGAGTTAAAGACGAAAGACCAAGTATAAGAACATCCTTACTTGAACGTGAGGCCATGAAGCTTCCAAAGTGGGTTCGTCTTCTTCTGGGTCAAAATCGGGGTTGTCGCTTGGTGGCAGCGTCCGGAATATATTGGTGGTAATCTGGGAGGCAGAGAGTCTCGTTACCGAAGTAAACAAAGAGTTAATAAATGCAGCAAAGCTAGACTGTCCAATCAGAAGGAGAGTTTTTACTGAAGACACAGCAATAATCTATCAACAAGTGAGGAATGACTTGAAGGCAGACATGTTGGGCAGAACGCTGAAAAAGACAAAGGGAAAAATTTATAAAACTCATTGCCAGGCTTGATGCTTCATTGAGAAAATATTATACCGCCATGTTTTCTCATTCATAAACACCTGTTACTGCATCTTTTAGCATTTGCCATGAACTTTCCTTATTTACATGCCGGGGAAGTGATTTATAAAACACACAAAAATGAAGACCCATTTAAGTCTGGTGGTAAATTTCAGCAATAAGAAATCTGGGTGATGTTTTAAACTATGTCTCACGTGTTAGTGATCAATACATTTGATATTTAAGCCCAATCAGCTGATTGATCAGTTTATTTAAATGGCGTGCTGTGATCCATGCACACATTCTCATGGCGCCGCGCCTCTTCCTTAAGAGCCATCCGCTGTGCTCTGCGACTCTCTCTCTCTCTCTCTTTCTAACGCACACACACAGACACACCTCCGACCCATCCCATACAGTACTACTCCCCATAGTGTATGGACAAGGCCTCCAACAAGGGGAGACAACCGGATCAGTTGTCCTGGGCCCTGGACCAAGGGGGGGCCCCCAAGAGAGCCCTTTGCTGTCAAATAATTTACTAGGATATTATTTGCCAAATATGGTCATTTGTGAAAACTTTATTTAGCATATGGGAGTCAAATAAAACCTATAAGTTGCATTTCCATATTTTTCTTGACAGAGAGCGATCTAAAATAATTGAATGTTCCCTGTTAAGAGGAAAATGGTTTAGTTCGCTGTGTACAGCAAAGTCAAAAGTTTACTCTCACTTGCTGCCTGTAAACTCTTGGCTTGATATCGATCTTGTCCAAGATACACGGCAGGCCTGTGTGCAAATCTCTTTCTCTTATCTTCGTGTCAATCTCTTAAAATGTGCAGCACTAAAGCAGAGAATATATATTTGCTTTGCTGATTTAACATGTCAATTCTGCTTTGACACCAGTCTCAAAAATGACGCTGCTCATTAATATGCTGGCTGTCATTTTTTACCTGAGACACACCTTACAGCAGGACACCGGTGCTCTGATTAACCTAACAGAAGCTTTATGAATAAGCTTCAATTCTCAGGGTTTTTTTTGTTTTTTAGTGTGACTCTATGTTAGTGTGATTTTTTTAAACGAATTCCACCCAAATTGTACTGCACCTAGACAGTTCTTCATTGCAATAAAGGGCCGTCTAGACAACTTTATAGTGTCTTTGTAGAACAAATAAAGCTCGGAACGGTTAGTTTTTCTCCACACCAAATGCAGACAAGGTTATTAAGTCTGTACCTAAAGCGAGCCGCTGCGAGCCACTTCTCTGGCTGCATGTCCGAGCCGTCGGCATTAAGCAGAGGTCAGTTTCCCAGAGATCCAATTAAACGAGGGCGGAGAAGCAAAATTTAATTACGTGTGGTCATGAGGGGTCAAGAAGACGCGTTTCAGAGACACTCCAATGACGGCGGTGAATTAAAAGATCCAGAAACACAATCTGGATCTGTCTGGATACAGGATGACTTGTTACTCTCCAGGGATGATGAACCGGTACGGGAGGGACGTCTTGTGAGCATTCCTCCGAGAAGGAATGCGGCTCGGCTTCTCCGAGCATGTTTCTTTGAACTGAAGATGTTCAATCACATTCCAGACAGAGGTCAGAGGTCAGATAATACCAACAACAGGTTCTACATGAGGCTCATATTAAGATTCTGTTCTGAAGGCGGCCATTGTAGAAGGGTCACCACCACATAATATCACACCCTGTCATTTTCAGACTGGGTAAATTTGAGAGATACAGGGATGGCAAAGGGGAGTGAGAAAGGCTGGTATTATCTGTGTGTGTGTGTGTGTGTGTGTGTTATGCAGAGCAGTGAGAACGGCAGCATCTAATTACCCACTGGCAGCTGGAAAGTCTAAATGACACTAGTGGACAAGGAAACTGGCAGAGGAATTATTTGAACCTGACAGCGGGCCTGAAAGGTCTGACATGCTGAAAAGCCACCAGCGACACTTTTTTTTTTTGGAGATTCCCAGGATGGAAACTGTCAAAGCAAAGTACGGACAGCAAAGATTAGTGATAGTATTTATGGCCTGCTGACACATACGCACACGCTCAGAATGATAGAAAAAATAGTTTTGGTTAATTCTAATTCACTATTATGCATTTCACACACATTTCAGTCGCTTGCTTAGGCTGCTGACATCACTATTGTGTTGACATGTGACAACTGAAGTAAGTTAACGTTGATGTTAAGTTCCTGAAAGCATCCTAAGGCTGGTTCATGCTTTACAGGGACACAATGCGAATGTTCTCAGACAGCTCCAAAAATGGACTGTGCATGTGTGTAAGATCGTAATGGTGGGGGATTTTTAGCTATTCCGAAGTGCAGAGGTGGGTAGAGTAGCCAGAAGTTGTACTCAAGTAAAAGTATTGTTACTTTATGATAGTAGTGACTCAAGTATAAGTAAGAGTAGTCACCAAAATAATTACTTGAGTGAGAGTAAGAAAGTATCTATTAAAAAGATTACTTGAGTAGTGATTAACTTTGATCAAGTTATTCTTTAGAATAATTAACAGGCTATAAAGTGCTCATCTGAGGAAAAAAAATGCAAAGTAGCCATATGTAGCTTATATACAATCCAAATCATATCATATAAAGAAACAGTANAAAAAAATGCAAAGTAGCCATATGTAGCTTATATACAATCCAAATCATATCATATAAAGAAACAGTAGACAGTCATAATTCAAATATTTACCATATAACAAATCATGACAATTTTGGTCCCAAGACAGTTAGCTAGGTTAGCTTCATGAATTTACTCAGAANATAACAAATCATGACAATTTTGGTCCCAAGACAGTTAGCTAGGTTAGCTTCATGAATTTACTCAGAATAGAACAGGAAACCTGAGTTAGCATTAACAGCAGCAGGTAGTTAAGACATTTAGCTAGGTTAGCTTCATGAATTTACTCAGAATAGAACAGGAAAACTTGAGTTAGCATTAGCAGCAGCAGCTAGTTAAGTAGCTAACATAGCAGCTTACTGCCACGTTTCCTCAGGCTCCATGTTGATTCTTAGAAGCTGAAATGTCACAATTTTAGCTCGACAAAGATGCAACGCATTATGTAGCTGTTGGTTTTAGTAGACTGAAAAGAAAACAGCGTTTGAATGTGTGGCCAGGGATGTGCCTCTTCTAAACCTCCAGTTGTTGATTCTGCCATGACTGTTNAATGTGTGGCCAGGGATGTGCCTCTTCTAAACCTCCAGTTGTTGATTCTGCCATGACTGTTCTGCTCTGGGTGAAATCATGGAAACGGAGGATGGGGGCGTGGCTACTTCAGAGTTGAAGCAGACAGTGTAGTGTCTGACAACGACAGAAAAACTGAACGTGCTGAATTCAAACGGTGAAATCAAAAGTAACGCAAAGAGTGCGACCAAATTAACAGAGTAAAAGTATATTTTTTCTTCATAAATATATTCAAGTATGAGTTGAAATTATCCTGCAATAAAACTATTCAGTAAAATACAATTTAGTGAAAAAAGTAACTATCCACCTCTGCCTAAGTGACGGCTCTAAGCAGAACTGGTGTGTTCATAAGACTTGAGACAAGAGGGAGGCTGTCGTTTTGTGTGGAGTCAGTTTGATGGTGACAGTAATGGCCGCTAACACCGAGCAACATGTGAGATGGCAAGCAGATTAATCCTAAGAGTAATCAGTAGCTCTGTATTTGGCGGTGGAATTGATAATGAGAGAGAGCAAGCGCAAGTATAGTTCTCAACATGAGCACAAAGGATAAATTGAAGAGCAACAGCTCATTCCAACAACCCTCAATGGAACAATTCAATCAAAACCATTTGAGGGAAGCTAGTTTTTTTTTTTTATATAATGCACTAATAACATTAATAATAGAGTTGGTGAGAGGTAAAATGTCCTTTCATGCTGATGAGAACGCTGTTTGTTTGTACTCTCAATAACCTCAGTGATCAAAGCCGGCCTCGCTGCAGTGGTATAATGAGCCGCACTTTACACACTCAACTCTTCATTATCGTCCACGCGCTCTGTTAGCCAACACAGCTTTCTGATAGCGCAGCTGTTTATTTGTCTAACCTCCTTCATTTAGCTCTGAACTGCATCCTCCCTTTAATTGCGTCCAGTGGCCCTCTGTTCTACCTCAGATGAACATTTAAAAAAAAAAAAGAAAAAAAAAAGACAACTCACAATACCTGTGGACCATCGTTTTTCATCCAAAAAGTGCCTGTCAGATAGTCGGATATCGTTAGAAACCCTCAACCTGCTTTTACACGTTAAAGTAACATGTTACATCATGTAAGTAAGGAGGAAAAGCAGCAATTCAGTAAGGAAGTAGTCTAAGATGATGTTGTGTAAATTTACCCAAATGTGACCCACATGAACAAGCTTTAGGTTTTGAAAATGGGTTTTAATGATATCCACGATCTTCCTCGACATGGAATCTCCTGATTCTTTTTTACTGTTAACGTATTATTGCACCCTATTCTATTATTGTTTTGTACTGTGTTTATACTTTTTGTACTAGTCTTTTATGCAGCAAAGTAAGAATCTCACTATACAGTACAACTCACTTGTCTGTGTATACAACAATAAAGTCTTTGAGATTTGAGACTGAGATAATTTAACAGCATGTAGTGTTATGTTATGGCTATTGATTACTAATTTAACTAGAAGTCAAAGATCTTTATGTGCATAGCTATGCTCAGATACTTTAGCTTTAGCTGTTGAAACAGGCAGGTTTAATGCTACACCAGAGGAGAGACTGAGTTATGTGTGTTATAGAAAATGAAGTTCATTTTATGTTTTATTGTTCTTTATATGATGATTTAAGGGCTGTATTTTTTTTTTNTTTTTTTTTTTTTTTATAATAAAATGTCTTCAATCAAAGCAGATTTCTTTTGGCTGAATGACTATCAAAGGCTAGATTTGTGTTTTAGCTTTTTTGTTGCAGATTTTCTGTGTAAATCTTGGGGCAGAAGACGAAGTTCTCTGCTTAAAGGACCATACTGACCATTTTGCATGTTTGAGCCTAATATATTCAATTTTCATACATGTAATGTTACTGACAATCATTTCCCAAAGCATACTACTGGAACAGTGAATTAAATTTTTTTTTTTTTCCCTACCTTCATGACCGCCAAAATGCTTCCTAATGGTGCATTCAAGTGCTGTAGTGAAGAACTGACAACAGGAAGCATTTTCAGATCACTCCAAGTTTTTTATTGCACTTAAAAGCTAAAATTACCTGAATACACATCTTGTTGGCGATGATGGATTACCTATCCCAAGAATGTTTCAAGTATCAACAAGCTGATTTTAATAGTGTACCAGAATGAAATGAAACCAATGGCGGTCTGGAAGGTAGGAAAAACATTTTTAATTCACCGTTCCAGTAGTATGCTTTGGGAAATGATTGTCAGTAACGTTACATGTATGAAAATTGAATATATTAGACTCAAACATGCTAAATAGCCAGTATGGTCCATTAAGTTGTAAAGTTTTTGTTATTAGGCTAACTCTCTTGATGTTATTTTGGTTGTTCTCACGGTATGTTTCAGACATTTTCCTTTGTTTCAACACTGCAACAATGTATTTGATGTCTTATAAGTCCATGTGGGCACTTTGTGTGCATGACAGAAATAAAAATCAAAATCAAATCATAACCAATTCATAACCAATTCATTACTATTTCTGAGAATGTATGATTTCTTTCCATCACTAGCTGTGGTAACAGCATGGTAGACATGAAGCCTTCTGTGGTGTGCTAAGCGTGCGTCCTCACCATATTAGCAATCTCTGGGTACGCGGGCTCCACCAGCACGCCTCTGTTGGTGGAGACGTAGTCCACCAGCTCGTTGAGCGTGGCCCGCTTGATCTCTTTGCTTTTCAGGTCTGTGACTGAGTCCAGGAAGTCGAACAATATGCAGCACTGCTGGAGCTTCTGGCTGAAGAGTTCCTGCTGCTCTGTGGAGGGAGCGTCTAAAATCACACCAAGAAGAGGAGAAATACACACGTCAATGCTGAGACACGCGACAGATTGAAAGTGGGCGATGGCTGCTATTGGCCCCCTGCGTGTTTGACTTGCTTGTACAGAATAAAGTATAAAATTTAAGGTATTGCATTTTAATCTTGCAATTGACTGATGTTCAAACAGGCCATATTTGCGAAAATATTTGAAGAGTTCAATTACAAAAACAGACAACTTTGTAAAAAAAAAAAAAAAAAAAAAGAATCGCCTTGTATTGTGCATTCTCGGTATTATCAGTTCATGTGATGTGGGGTCGAAATGAAAAACTTAAAGTAACAAAACACAAGTAGCATAAAGTTTGAGTGATATTACAGAGAATGCACAAATAAAAATCAGGACTTTGCAAATGTATAAAAACGGAGCTTATCTGTTTTTTTTTTTTTTTTTTTTTTTTTTTTTTTATTTCTTGATATTCATTTTTCATTTCTTGATATCCCCAGTTGATTCTAATCCAGGATGAACTGGACTAAAGAAATACTGCCAGAACCAACATCTTAAAGGTCTTAAAGGACAATAGCGGTGATTTTACTTGTTTGAGCTCAGTATATACAACCTGCACATACGTTATTGACATCCATTTCCCCAAATATATTATTTTGACAGTAAATTTAAGATTTTTTCTACCTTCCAGACCGCTATTGGTTTCAGTTCATTCCAGTACACTTTAAAAATCAATGTGATGTGCTTGAGATCCATCACAGCAAACAACATGTCTCTTATGTTTTTTTCTGTCAAAGTAATTTTATTTAACTGACCTAGCACGGAACTGCATAGAAGACAATATATGTCTCTGCCAGGGAATACAGTCCCAGGAGAAGACGGCTTTTCTTAAGAAATTAAAAACGACCATGTCTTCATTTGGACATACATGTTCACAGGCAAAACACTGAATTTTCAGGTGGGTGCATGAGCTGAATATTTGATTTTGAAAGACTGAAGAATTTGGCAAAATAACAGGAAAACTAAAATATGGTTTCACATTTTATAAATTGTCACTATCGTAACGTGTATGAGAGTTGTATATACTGGGCTCAAATGTGCAAAATCATCAGTATGGTCCTTTAACTGTTCCAATCAGCTGCTTTATTGCAAACTAGTATGACACACTATTTGGTAAAACTGCAAGGCGGGCAGGCGGAAAGACAAAAGAACACGCCGAGTCATTCTGGTCTGATTGTAAAGCCTTTTATGGATTAAACAGCGAGTACATTCAGGGTTATTAGTGCTGTCAAACTCGACCTCAGCTAAGCTATAAAGAGCATCTGGCAGCTGTCCAGAGTTGCTGTGACACACTAGTGATGTTCTGTTCCAGCACAGCATCAAACCATGGCTACACACACACACACACACACACACACACACACAGGACTGTGCGTTTCTGTCATGGTAGATAGAGGATGCAGTTCAGCGTGCCAACACTTTGGCTCTGATTTACAGCCCTTCAAGAACCCAGCACTCAAAGCTTCTGAGGCTACATAAATACAGATACCATTAAATGAGGCGTTTCCCCCCTAAAAACGTCGCAATTCTGTGTCAGAATTTAAATGAATGAAAGTTATATTCTTCAATTTTAGCCTTGATACACGACTTGACAGCATCGCAACTGTTTGAAGTGATAAATACAGGAAGTCAGCTAATGTCAGTGTTGCATTTACTGTCCATTACACATAGTGCTTGAAGTGGACAAAAAAAGGTGCCAGTACTCCCCTTATCTGTGTGCTGGTCACCATTGGCTNTAGTGCTTGAAGTGGACAAAAAAAGGTGCCAGTACTCCCCTTATCTGTGTGCTGGTCACCATTGGCTGGTCATCAGGTCGGATCTGGGGGAGATGAGAGTATGAGATTGGGATCTCCCTTATTTTCAAAGCTCAATGTTGACAGGTATATACTGAGTTCACAGTGATTTGTGTTTTATTTCATTGTGGCCCTTTGACCATGAGAATGAAATTTTATTGGTCCCCGTCCTCATCAAAGTTGCCCATTCCTGGTATATATAAATACACAGTTCCCAGATTTAATTCATCTGCCTGCAACCTTTGCTATTGTTTCCCTCTGCATTGTTCTACAGTAGAGTACAGAAGATTTATGAGAGGTTCCGGTACTCCCGGAAATGTCCCGGTACTCTGAAATGAAAATCACAGAGGTCCCTGTACTGCATACCAGTGAGTACTGGTCCACTTCAAGCACTGGTTACACATGCAGGTGAGAACTGTCCTGGTTTGTAACTGCATAGGAAGTACATTTCTATATTACATATTGGCTCAGAGAATAAATGTGGCATGTGGACAAGTCACAACCAAAAATTCCTGACGAGTTTCACACCCAATGAAAATGTTCCGCCGGCGTTGACAGCTGGCAAATGATGTAACTTGAACGATACAAGTCGAACCACTGCTCTGACGGAAATTGATATGAGTGTAACTAGACCGAGCCACTCCTTAACGCTCCGCTTTAACCCCAACGATTGAATTTAATCACACGTAGAAAGCCAGGACGGATGCGAAACTGGAATGAGAAGGGAAAAGCTGGAAGTCAAAGGATCGTGACGGTTTGATGATGGTGGTGGTGTAAGCGTGACGCATAGTTCGCATTCCTCCGCTTTCAGCATGTAAATAGGCGCAGGCACTTCGAGGGTTTTGGTGTCCTCGCTTTGGGCTGGATTCAAACCTGCATCCTGACAACTGCTTCCTAGCCTGATTCTAACAACCTCAGAGCACATTTGAACCTCTGACACAGAGTATAAAGAAACTCTAACTTCACTAACACTTATTCATTTGCAGATTTTCCATATATTTTCCTCTCTGAGTCATGCTGCACAATTAATCTACGATTATAAGATGATAAACTTTAGCCTCAGTCTCTAAGCATCCATACTCGCACATGCTAATGCAACATTCAGGTGTTTTCTATGATTTAAAGGAACATACCAGTGACTTTGCATGTTTGAGCCCAATAAATACGACTTGTATCACGTTACATTACTGCCAACCGTTTTCTAAAAACATAACACTAGGAACTGTAAATATTAGAATTGTTTTTCCTACCTTTCAGACTGCCACTGGTTTCAGTTCATTCCAGTACTCAATATGCTTGAGATAAGTTATCTATCACAGCAAACACATCATTATATTTTTTGTCAATGTAACTTTATTTAAATGGTCCAACACGGAGCTGGATGGAAGAAAATGGGAAACATAGTCCCAGGAGAAGACAACTTTTAGCAAGAAATTAAAAATGACCATCCTTTCTACATTTGGATGTATGTATTACCAGGCGAAACATTGAATTTTACGTTGGGTACATCACTCTCCTTGGACAGGAAGAGAACGCTGCTGCCACCCAACACATTCTTCTCAGCACGAGATGGTTTTTTTAAAAAGAGGAAAACAAACATTCTGTTGCATAAGGATATTGGTCGAGGAAAATCTAAATGTATGGAATGATGATGAATTTGGTTATTCACTTAATTTGAAAGATTAGCGGATTTGGTTTTATGTTTTGGAAATTGATTTTCAGTAGTGTAGTATTTATTGGGCTTAAACATGCAAAATCGACAGCATGGTCCTTTAACTTCTTCACAGAGAATTCTCACTGACATGTCTGTGAGCAGTCATCACCCAAATGTAGGAAATCGAAATTCTATATTAAAAAAAAAAAATGCTTCAAGTACGTTGCTGCTGTTCTTGGAGTAACTTCAAACATACGGAATGCCCTTAAATATGCTGCAGCCTGTTCTGCTCTGTATTTAGCAACACAAAGCTACAGATGTTGGCTGCTCTCATGTAGCAACCAAATATTGCACAAGCTGTGCAGCCAAGAAGTTTCCTGAGTTGTATTTTATTCTGGTCAAATGTTTTAGCCGATACTGTAAATTACAAGAATATCACACTGGTTTGTTGCATTCAGAAACTAACTGTATGTTTGAATCATTCTGATCTTAATACTCCTAAATTGCATATTCAAAAACACCCACGTCTGGTGACAAAAACAGGATGTGATCTCCACAACCACATCACTGCCCCGTTCAACAGGGTTTGAGCAAAACTCCTGCTGTGTTGCTTCATTATCCAGCAGTGGAAATAACTGTATTGACTTATTTGACCCATTTAGAGCATTTCTGAGCAGCACATTTAAAGAAGAAGCAGATTGTTACAGANTGACTTATTTGACCCATTTAGAGCATTTCTGAGCAGCACATTTAAAGAAGAAGCAGATTGTTACAGATTCAGACCTAAAAGTCCAATTTAATTGGACTGAATGAATGTGATACCTAATTTTGGCAAAGAAAAAACTTAACATTGATACGTTAAAGTTGATCATTTACATAACAGTATATATAAAACTACCAAACTGAAGTTAAATACAAGTTCCAGTTCAAGTTTATTTGTAGCCCAATATCACAAGACAATGGTTCAAAGAGTTTTACAAGTCCACAGAATATCGATTCCTGACCCAGACCAAACTCTCTCTAAGCTCTCTACGAAGACGAGCCCCCCCCCCNCACAAAAAAAACAATAACAACAATTATATGTTTAGAAAAACTCTGGAGAGGCAATTCAAAGAGAGATTCCCTCTCCTCCAACAGCCATGTGTACAATAGGAACCGTAGGTGAGGAAACAAATTACAAAAACATTAAAGACAATGAAACATTACAGGAGGATTAAAAAATGGTGAAAATATAAAACCATGTAAATATAGAGAGCAGAACAAAATGACCCACATTTATGCTCTGATCACTGCGTTATCTTTTGCCTGGATATATTAATGTAAAATTCAACTAAATACATGATTAGACAGACACGTGTCTATATAAGGCATAACACTTCAGAGTTAATGCCAGAGCAAAAATAAAGCCACAAAGACTGAAAGGAAAAAAAAATAGAATTGTGTTTCGGCTCAAATCCAGGCTGAAGGCTCTGAACTTTCTTAAAGGACCATACCACCCATTTTGCATGTTTGAGCCTAATGTATTTAATTTTCATACACATAACATTACTGACAATCATTTCTCAAAGCATACTACTGGAACGGTGAATTAAAAAGGTTTTTCCTACCTTTCAGACCTCCATTGGTTTCAGTTCATTCTGGTACGCTATTAAAATCAACTTGTTAATACTTGAAACGTTCTTGGGATAGGTAATCCATCATTGCGAACAAGACATATATTCAGGGTTTTTTTTTTTCGAAGTTTCGTAATTTTAGCGTTTAAGCACAATAAAAAGCGCGGACTGATCTGAAAATGTACCCAGGGAATATAATCCCAAAAGAAGACCTACGTTTATGAAAAAATTTAAACAACCGTGACTTCATAAGGCTGCGTAACTATTAGCACGCAAAACATTGATTTTTAAGGTGGGTATATCACTTGAATATTTGATTTTGAAAGATTAATACTTTAATCTTTATAACAAATTAGATTAAAGATTTTGTAAAATACCAGGAAAGCTGAAATATGCTTTTATCCTTTGAGAAATGATTGTCAGTAACGTTACGTGTATGAAAATTGAAAATAGTCGGCTCAAACATGCAAAATAGATAGTATGGTCCTTTAAACTAAATTTTCCCGGGATTATTATGAAATGGAAGATGTTTGCTAAAGCGACCATTCAGCCAAACTCAGTGAGGAAGTTACTATGACATCTGACATTATGATATAATCATTACTGGAGCTCAACTCCTACTTGCTGTGCTTATTCCAATAATTTCTTTCCAAATTTGCATTTTCACCCATTTGGCTTGCTCCCATTCTGTTTTACAAAAAAAAAAGACTGGAATCTCGTTTTAAGCGATAAGTTATGCTGTGTAAATAAATCCTTTATGTCCACCAGGCTAAACTACACGGAGGACACGACAGCATTGTGTGTGAGAACAAGCTGCGGTTATGCAACACCTTTCCATTTCAGCATCTCGTGTTTGCATTGCCGCAGTGTTTGATTTGTTGGATGAACGTCGTTCTGCAACAGGCAGCAACAGTCGTGGAAAACGGGAATCAGAAATACAACAATGCTCCCAGCATGCTGTGGGGGTTACACTTAGCAGCAAATGAAGATTCCCATTTTGAGATAAATTCACAATATTAAAACGTTTATGTAATTTTACTGATAACAGCCTCTTACAATAGGAGCAGATATTATTCATAGAGTTTGACATATAACAACAGAGCAGTAGGTCTGACTTGTGTTTGTCTCAACCTTGGTATTCCTTTCAGTGCTGAGTGTGGTTATAGAGAGAAACTAATGGATTTAATCTGTAAACTCTCAAAAAACAAAAGGCTTACATACAGTATGGAATCTTTTCAATTTCAGAATAAAGGGGACATATTATACAGATTTCCAAAACATAAAACTGTATTTTAGTTTTCCTGTCATTTTTTTTTTCAAATCCCCTAATCTTTCAAAATCAAATGTTCAGGTGACGCACCTTAAAATTCAATGTTTCACCTTATGCATGATTGTAGAAGGCATGGCCACTTTAATTTCTCTGTGAAAGCTGTCTTCTCCTGGGACTATATTTCCTGGCAGAGAAATACATTGTCTTCCGTGCAGCTCCATGTTGGATCGGTTAAATAAAGTTTCTTTGGCAAAAAGATGTGATGGATTATGTATCTCATGCATGTTTCAAGTCTCTATAACTGATTTTAATAGCGTATTGGAATAAACTGAAACTAAAGGCAGTCTGGAAGGTAGGAAAAATAATATGAAATTTACCACTCAAGTAGAATATTTTGGGAAATGGTTGTCAGTAACAATGTTTAACTCGTATGTCTATTAGATTACAGTAAGGGATGACAAAAAATAGCACAAATCACAATAGGCCACTTCATGAGCTAATTTTTACCTTTGGTACTAATGCTTTGACACTATAAGGTTGGTTTTGTATTGTGAAAACGGAAAAAAAAAAAAATTGCCATGATGGTAAAAACATGAGACGTCTTGACGTGTGAACAGTTCATATACAACAAACATATTTACATTATACCTCAGCAAAATGAAGCACCCATGTCAAAAGTGCTTTTCACCAAATCCCTGCCCTTTTACTGCCCGGCAACACTTCATAGAATATCGCTGGGCAGAAAGAGACCAAAACAAACCAGAGGACAGTATGCAGGTCAGGTGACCTCTGAAGTCCCAGCTTAGTCCTGCAGTTGCTGCTTTAGTCTTGATTAGCTCCAGAGTTTAGTCAGATTTGCCCATAATAATACTAATAAATAACTGCCAAGTGCTTATACAGCCTTCTCAGTGACAACAACAACAAACGATCTGACCACTAAAACAGATTAAAATACTCGAGCCAAAAAACAAAAAATATTACATTGGGATTATTCTGAATTAACGATGGTACAGGCCAATATATGGGTTTGTGATTAACGAGCTACTACTTTAGAGAGGTTTTTAGGGTGCACACTACTTCTTAAAGTGTAAGTGTGTGTGATTTTAAAGGACCACACCAGTGATTTTTCATGTTTAAGCCCCATAAATACTACCAGCATACACGTTATGTTACTGACATAAACATAAAACCCTATTTTAGTTTTTCCCTGTTATTTGTTCAAATCCCTGAATCTTTCAAAATCAAATGTTCAGGTGATGTATCCACCTTAAAGTTCAACTCTTGTAGCTCGTTCTTACTGTTTGAGAAAAGTCACGATTTTGAACTTTTTTTTGGTACAATTTAACATAAAAATTTAGACAAAGTGAAGTGGGTTCAAATAAAAACTTGACATTTATTTAAAACCAGAGTAGCCCGCAGCCAGGTCCAGCATCCCAGATGTAGTGTTCACAATGTTTTATTATCACCATTTCTCAATAAAATGGAGATATACAAATATCTACAGAAATCTTAGTGTCTCCTGAACAAAATGAGCCCAACCATGACATTTCATGACCATACAATCCCGAGATAAATGTAACTAAAGCACAAGATCGCCTCCGAGCTAAAGCGTAGCTTCACTGCTTCTTGATGATGTAACTTCCGAGAGCAGTTTAAATTTTCAATTTAATTTAATTTAAAATTTGATTGATGGGTCGGTGGCCCTGTCAGCTTTTGTGTAGCCATGGCAACAGGCATGCATTCCCCNAATTTGATTGATGGGTCGGTGGCCCTGTCAGCTTTTGTGTAGCCATGGCAACAGGCATGCATTCCCCGTGTGTCAAATGTGCTAAAAGTTCAGTGATGGGCTCATGTCCCCTATGTAACTTTCACAATGTTTTATAATCACAGCAATGTTGCCAAATGCCATGATTTTTTTTTTTTGTTTTTAAGTACGTTCAATCATTCTAAATCTTTCAGCAATTAGAGTTNGATTTTTTTTTTTTGTTTTTAAGTACGTTCAATCATTCTAAATCTTTCAGCAATTAGAGTTTACATAGTTTATTTATTTAGCATCACAAAAGTTAATCCAAAGAGCTGGCTTGTTGTGTTCCTGAAATAAACATTTTTAAAAATGCATAACTTGAAATAAAATCCTTGCCTACATTTTTTAGCGTTTTTATTGTCATTATTGAACCTGAGAATCTCTAAACTTGAAGCCAAACCATTTTCCTAAAAATGTAAAAGGTTTTCTGTCAATTGGTACAGTGTAAATAACTCCCTTTATCGTATGTTTAGAGTAATAAGCCATTACTTTTGGGTATGCCATTTAGGCGGAAATTGCTCAAAAACACCTTAGGCAGTAAAGGGTTAATGAAAAAAAAAAAACTGGAGAAAGCTAAAAGGGTCTCACCTCTTGCTATAACTTCTGGATCATCAGCTAGCAACAAGCCGTAGAAGATGACAGCAAAATGCGTTATGAGTTTCAAAGGACCCTGAATTGTCTGCATCCACCTGAATTTCTACAAATGACACAACCTTTTAACCTCTTTAAAAAAAAAAAAAAAAAAAAAAAAAAAGAGAGCTAGGATGGAATCAAAAAAATTAAAGGTATGAGAGAAAACAAACGGCAACAAATTGTAAGTTATTAGTATTAATGTGAAATGACTGAGTGCATGCAGAACATGACTGGTGAGATGTAACAAATCAGGAGAGACGGGCTAAACGTGGCCATTAATGTACAGTCTGATAGTCATGCTCATCTCCCCTTCTGTTTGGAGTTCATGATAAACTAATGGTGGTAGAGTGTGTCACAAAAGTGCCCTAAAAGCAATTTGAGAGACTGCTGGAACAATGTTAATCCAAACTACAAAGTGGAAATGTGAGACAAAGAAAAGGTGCGTTCGCTGCTTACAGTATTATGACCTGCGAGTAGAAAGTAAAAAAAAAAAACAGAAAGTAAGGCTGAATGAATGCCAGTGAGAAAAGATATTGGCCCAGATTCATAAAAAAAATGGCGATACGGAGAGTAACACTGCCTTAATGTGTGCTGTGATGACTGAGGCACATTCATAAATCTCCTATGATAATCATCACATCGTTGTCACAGCGTTGCTGTGAGGTGTGTCAGGTAAAAGCCAATGAAGATCAGCATGTTAATGAGCTGCTGCATATTTATTAGCCGCCATTTATCCTGATTCACCTGGTTTTAAAGCCACAAATCGGCAAAAGAAACATACATTCTGCTTTAGAGATCCTCGTTTTAAAAGACTGATGCTAAAATAACAGGTAAACGTGCATTTTAACCCCTTTTAGTGCAATCGCACTGCACTGGGGTGGGGGTGGGGTGGTGAGGAACTTAGACGTGCACAGCAGGTGAGGTGATATTTAACGGAGCGCCTGAACGTGTCTCAGATCGGATCAAAACTCACCATTTAAAAACTGACTGATCAGCTGAGTGACTTTATCAAAGTTATTGATCACTAACACATGTGAGGCAAATAAAGTTTTAAATGTTGCCCATATTTCCTATCACTGAAATTTACCACCGGACTGAAGCAGGTCTTATCTTTTGCGTGTCAGTGTCGGTTTGTTTTATGAATAGCTACAGCAACACACAAATAAGGAAATATCTCAGTAACGCCTCTCTCAAGGCAAACGGTAAAATATGTCGGTAGCAGGCGTTTATGAATGAGCAAACGTGCTTGCGCCATGATATGTGCGCATAGCGATGCGGTAAAACAAGCGCTATGGTTTATGAATCTGGGCCATCAAAACACTAGAAAACCATTATTTAATTTCAGCCGGGAATATCTTGTCATCCAAGAGGTTTCTGCGTTATTTCTTTGGTAGTTCTTCAATAAACCTCTTTTGCAATTTATAATTTGTTCACGTAAAGATAAATAGTGTAAAAGGGAATAAGCTTTAGGATGGAAAGTAGAAGAACAGAGAGAACTGTTTTAGTTCCATAAATGTAAGCTCAAGCTTCTGTAGCTTTTCTTACAGTGAGTCTGCTGAGGGATTTCTCTCTGAAGTGAGAGCGGAGGTGAGAGGAAAATGAAACTGGGTATAACACAACAGCAATAAATATATGAGAAAAGATGCTCAAGTATCAGATGAGCGATTCGTGTGGGAGACGGGTGTGGTCATAAAGTGGTACTTGTCACCTTTCACCACCCAGGAGACCTGAGACTCCAGGAATCAAACCAAGGAACATCTCTCATCACTTGGCCACGCTGCCCTGAGCGCTAAAGTGGAGATGAGCTTAATTAAGGAGTACAGAGACAATTTGGCCAAGAAACTGAATGCAGCATCAGCCACTTTACCCAGCAGTTAACTAACCACGGCTCAGAGGTTCTGATCTGAATCATGTTTAATGAGACAGACAGTGGATTTGGCACTCAAACCAGTCCGTCCAGAGGGCTAAAATGGTCTCCTGCCCTGATTCTGGTTATTTTTAATTTATAAAAGCATGTTTGAGCCTAATATCTAACTATAAAGACAGAAATCTCTGTCTGTCTGTCTGTGGCACCAACATCTCGAGAACCCGGTACTATATGAAGTTGAAATTCGGCAGGTATAATGCTCAGGACCCAAGGACGTGCAGTGTCGCGTGCCAAGTTGTTTGGATGAGCAGTTCTCGAATTGAGCTGTGCTAGTAAAAAGTAGACCGTGTGGCAGGATACGCTCTAAGTGCAGCGGCAGGATACACTCCAGGCATGACAGCATATGCTCTGCTTCATAGGTACTTATGGCAGGCTGTGGCGCACACCATAAAGTCCGGTCCGTTCCGAACAGGCACGTTTTCAACGGGCACTAGTATATATAATCGGCATAAATGTCCAAAACATGCCTCCAGAGCGGTAAATTTTAGAATTGTTTTCCCTGTACCTTCCAGTCTGCCATTGGTTTCAGTTCATTCATATAAAAATCAACTTGTAGAGACTTGAAATGTGCTTGAGATAGGAAATCCATCACATCAAACAAATTTTTTTTACTGAAGATCCAACACCGAGCAACATGGAAGAAAATACATGTGTCTAGCAGGGAACATAGTCCCAGGAGAATACGGCTTTTACAGAGAAATTAAAATGACCATGAATTCTACAATTGTGTGTTGTGTTAGCAGTCGAACCTTTAAATTTTAAGGTGGGTGTATCACCTGAACATTTGATTTTGAAAGATTAGGAGATTTGGCAAAATNAAATTTTAAGGTGGGTGTATCACCTGAACATTTGATTTTGAAAGATTAGGAGATTTGGCAAAATAATAGCAAAAGTAAAATACAGTTTTATTTGTGTTAAATGGTATTAATGCAACATTTATGCAAGTAGCTTTCATCGGACTTAAACTTGAAAAATCACCAGTATGGTCCTTTAAGAATGTCAACCTACCATACTTTTCTTATGATGTTGACATAAAGTCCAGACCAGTGAAAATAAAGAATCCAAGTGTGTGGTTCTCTGTAGCCTGGTTACTAATAACAAATCCATTCAAGAGCATTAATCGTCTCCAAGGTTCATTTAGAGATGGACACAAAGTACACAAGTACAAAGTCAGAACTCTTTACCCTGTCCAAGGACAGAATACGTGCAAATTATTCTCTCCAGGGTTTGGCTCTATTTTAGACTTTGTTCTGTTGCACTGTGAACAGTAATCCATCCAGTCACAAAGAAACTAGTGCCTTTTTTACTCATATTACCTCTATGGGTTCCTCTGAAACTTGAGCATGTGCCACAGTTGCTGAGAAAGATGAACGTTAGACGATCCTGACTGAGAGTGTTTGGACCTATACACAGAGACAGGGAGTGAATAAATCTGCAGGCTGGACACCCAGGACACACATTCCTGTTTCTGTCCAGGCTACTAGGTTTCAACACGTTGAAGATTGCCTTTGCTTCACTAGCTCATCAGTCCCTCGTGATCCCATAAGAGCACGTTCACACTATTCCTCTTTACAAGTGGCAGCACGTCTTCTTACATTCAAGACCATGGAAAACAGCATCAAAGCACGTTCTAGGTGGTATTAACCACTTGTGGTCTGGGAACCAGGACACCGATGCAGGCCTCCCAAAAAAGGCCTCCCAAAATTCGAACATTTGTCATACTGACAGAAATGATCTGCTATTGTGTATGTAAGAACATCAACCCCATTCTAAGCCATCTGTAGCTAAATCCAACCATCAGAAGGTGGTGCTATATCCTTGGGAATGGATGCATGGGCCCTCCAGGAGGGTGGGCTCATTTCAGATTCCTCAGAAAGAATTGTGACAGACACAATCAGCTAGCCGAAGCCCTTACCTTTTCATTGATGCTAAATTTGTCTCTGTAGACCAAGATAAATGCTACAGTGCCCATCTTTTAGTAAGCCTTAAATTTTCCAGAGCTTTTTAGTGACCTTTGACCCTTGCTGTTAAACTCATGGATGTCAGACAGCGGCCCTCGTACAGAGCATTCCCGCTCATGCTAGCACGCGCTTGGCTGTGATGTTTCACTCTGATCTTTGATTTGCACTACTCCTGCCTTTAGCTTTGCTAGCTAGCATCAGCAGAGTCAGCATTAACTTTAATTTGGTCTTTACATTTGGGGATCAAAACTTTCCTATGTACAGTAAATGTTTCAGGTGTTAGATCTTGAAATAAACTTAATGTAAAAAAAAAAAAGACTTTCCATTTTTNCTTGAAATAAACTTAATGTAAAAAAAAAAAAAGACTTTCCATTTTTGCTAGTTTTTGGGGCTGGCATTTCAAAAATCACCATGTTTTTCCACGTTTCTGAAGACAATGGTGTGAACTAAAAGTACAAAAGGTATCAGTACACAGCCATATTTTCAATACGATAAGGAGAAATCAAATGATCTCTCCCACAGAGCTGCTTAAGTGGTTAATTGTTTTTTTTTTTACACTTGGTCGTAGTTTTGGTCTGTTCCTAAGTCGGTGTTGAGCACGCTTGCTGTGCTGCAAGACTTTTGCCAAGTGTTTAGTGTTACACAGTTAAGTAGTGTTTGCTGATAGTGGCAGCTGGTCATTATGGAAGCAAAGTATCACACAACCCACTTCTGCTGGTTGCCAGCATTAAGCGCAGCTACACGAGGAAGCACTTTTTCCTTCAAAAAAATAGAAGCAAATCCCAACATGCCAGAACACAACAGCAATAGCATCAAAACTTGACCTGAAGCCATGTCCCTTGTTTTTCCTTGAAAAAATAAAATAAAAAAAATTTGCTATCTGCTGGCAGACGTGATGGAAAAAGACCATGTGACACAATCTACAGGCAAGCACAGTGACTGTGTTTTTAATGAAGGTGCACTGATAAGCCGTTGCTAAGCATGCTATGATCAAAACTGTCTAAAAGATCAACTCAGGTCCAAAGCTAATACAAAGTCAGCCGTGGAATAATGTGGTCAAAGCATCTTAAAGGACCACACAGGGGATTTTACACGTTTAAGACCCAATAAATACTACCTGCATAAATGTTACGCTATTGACAATTTCCAAAACATAAAACCATATTTTAGTTTGCCTGTTATTTTGCCAAACCCCCCAACCTTTTCAAAATCAAATGTTCAGATAATAAACCCACCTTAAATTCAACTCTTTATTGACAATAACCTCCATATAATTTAACCTAAACTTAAGTCTATACAATTGAAAACGTGGCTGAAAATTTCACTCCAGGAACAGAAATATCACGGTAAATGAAGCAGTCTATCTTTGGAAAGTAAAAAAAAAAAAAAAATTGCCCAGTTTGCTCTCAAGGCTTCTTGCTGCCATGGCAACAATGCCGGTCTTCGGTGAGTCATCTTTCCAGTGTCTATCACACAACAGGGGCTGTAAGCGCTCCATCCTCTTCACTGCAGGAGGAAGAAGCATCCTTACAGGCCGCTGTCCACGAGAAACTAATCCACACGGGGCTACTTAACGGAGTTCTTTTCTTAGCCCTGTTACTCTAAACAGGGACAGCGCTGATGAATTAAACATTAAACATTAAACTCTATTAGAGTGCGTTAGGTAAGGTGCTCCAATTTGAGAAACCTTGTTAAGAAAGAAGCCTGGCATATATGGATATACAAAGGTTTACTGTTCCACAATATCACTGTATTCTGATCATCTTTGGCTTTAAAATTGGGGAAGTTTCACAATATCAAATGATCAGCATGCAGGAAATACGGAGGCTTCTTCCAATCAGATTCAGCACACATGCATGGTGTTTTAACTGCAAATATTCTCAGAATTAATGCAAGTTTGGATGAAGTTAAAGGACCATACAATCCATTTTGGATGTTTGAGCCTAATATATTAAATTTTCATACACGTACTGTTACTGACAATCATTTCCCAAAGCATACTACTGGAACAGTGAATTAAAAATGTTTTTCCTACCNTTTTTTTTTTTTTTTTTTTTTTTTTTTTTTTTTTTTTTTTTTTTTTTTTTTTAGAAGTTACGAAATTTTACTATTTAAGCACAATAAAAAGTGCAGAGTGAATGTATCTCCCCATCGGGGAATATAATCCCAAAATAAGACCTGCATTTATTGAAAAACTTAAACCACCGTGACTTCATAAGGCCAACTATTAGCAGGAGAAACATGGATTTTTAAGGTGGGTGTATCGCTTGAATATTTGATTTTGAAAGATTAAGAGGTTTTGCAAAGTATCAGGAAAGCAGAAATACAGTTTTATCCTTTGGGAAATGGTTGTCAGTAACCTTATGCATATGAAAATTCAATATATTAGGCTCCAACATGCAAAATGGGTGGTATGATCCTTTAATGGACAATATAAATGCTCTGCCTTACAATTTCTTTGCTAGCGTATTCGGTGTATTTTCCACTTTATTGTTCGTTACTTTCCAAAACAGAAAATGTAACGAGGATTTTCATCAAAATCAATAATATATGTAACAAACGGGTAAAATATAAGCCATAAGGCACAAACCATTCGTCAAAGGACAACAAAAGTTGAGTATAGATTTTAATACAGCCCACCATATCATCATCTTTGCATTGAAAGCAGTTAAAGCAATGCAAAAGGAAAACGGCTGAAACATTAACATTCTTTGCAGACAAACGTGATTCAAGCAGCTCCTTAAATTCATGTTCTGGCAGCACCGCAGAGCTAAAATCCGTAGCCTGAAACTTAAAACACAAGAGGACGCGCTGCCAATGCTTCTTATGCTCATTAGAATTTCACTGACAGTATAAATCAATGTTCACGGTCCAGTAAAGCCAGAAACAGAACAAATCCTAACACCGACTTGTAAGTTTAAAGAACTTCAAAAGGACTGCAGTACATATCAAACCAATATTTTAGAAGTTGATATAATGTAGATCCCTGATGATTCCAGATCTTTTCCTGAACTACACCCAGGTCTCATTAATGCAGTGGATAAAACTGGTGCCAGGAGCAAAAATGGTTCTATTTTGCTTACATAAATGGGAGAAACCCAACTAATACATTGAAATCCCTGCACAAAGTTTGTTTGCATGCTTCTAATACTCCCATTATTTGTCTCTACTGCGGTGATGGCAATAATGCAAGTAAGACATACACACTGACAGAATTAATAGGCTTCTGTAGTTTGCCAAATATACATGATGTGTTGCATAACTGGAGTATGATGAGGGTCCGTCAAATGCATGCAGAGGTGGCTTACTCCAATTATAATGTTTACATGCCCATATAAATTGCTTTATAATCACATAATCTAGGTCTGTTACTGAGTATGCTTACTCTGCTTTATGATGATTCCAATCTAATTAAGGTGTATGTATGTATGGCGTTTGAAGAAGTTTGATTTATTGCCTAATTAATTAATATTAAGAGGATAAACTGTCTGCAACATTTCAACTTATATGCAACTCAGCCGTCACATATTTTGTTTTTGTCAAGGTGAGAAGTTGCATCACGTTGAAAGTTCCAAGTGCTTGACCGGGCAAGCCTTTCTCACCCTGTAATACAAACACGGCGATAAGGTAACTGCTGAGTCTTGTGTTCTTAGTAAGTGTTAGCATGCTGCAAATTAAAGTCCAGCTAATATACCTGTTCATGTGATATCACTTAAATATACCATATATATAACGTGTCATACTGAGACACCAGTTTCTGCAAAATGACAAGTTACCTAGAGATTTTAAAAGAAACTTTTCACAAAATATCAGTTTTCTTCAGGGTTTTATATTAATTACCACCACTACACAACATGACTATATTATTTTCATATTATGGGTCGCAATATTATTCAATATTTCACAGTGTTGTCGCTATTTAAAGTGTATAATTAAATGAAGAACCCACGTGTTTGTAGACATGGTTGAACTGAGCTCCATTCCTAACCATCTTCGTTCCAGAAAAACAATCAATCTAAAAGATTTTATTAAAAAGAAAAAACAAAAAAAACTAAAGTAATTAATAAGAACTTTTAAGTGTAGAAAATTCTACAAAAAAAGAAAGTCTCCAAAAATCAACAAACGCTATGCCAAAATGATCTTAGTTTCCAGAGGTTTAAATGAATCAATGTAGTACAAAATGTACATGTTAAAACACACACACACACTGAAACACACACGATGATGTGCTCAAAAACACAGTTTGACCTTAGGCATCAAGAAGGTGGTTGACAGGTGAGCCTACTAGCTCGATCTCTGCTGCGGCGCACGTCTCCAGCAGGTTTTGCAAAACAACATATTTTTAAAACTGCCAAGAATGAAACGGTTGTAAGGAACGGCGACGACCACAGACCAGATTATGAAACGTTGCATCTGTGCTCATATACAAGTCATGATGTGTGTCGCAACAGAGAATGTGAACCATTAATATTAAGATCTACAGTACTTGTGGCTAGATATAGCAGTTCCTTGGATTTGTGTTGGAGGGGTTGCAGCCTACAAGGAGACCTTACCCATATACAGTATTTTAGGCCTGCCCAAACTACAGAAGTTTTAGCAGGACAGTAAGAAAGAGATTGAACAAATCCTGGATATAAACTTAAATCTAAATCCAAAGTTATTTATACTGGGTATAGTTGAGGGAAACCAGTTGGGAAAAAAGACTATGTATAGGCGAAGGATTTTACTTTTAATAGTCAAGAAAATGATGACTATCGCATGGTTACAGCCACAACCCCCAAACATGAAACAGTGGAGAGAGAAAGTCACAGAGGATCATGATGGAAAAGATCACTCAAAATACAACTGAAAATGGATATTTTTGTGGATGTATGGTTCACCATTGACGTTAGCGATGTTAAATGGCCATACCACCCATTTTGCATGTTTGAGCCTAATTTATTCAATTTTTATACACGTAAGGTCATTATGTGTGTATGAAAATTCATTTCTCAAAGCATATTACTGGAATGGTGAATTAAAAATGTTTTTCCTACCTTCCAGACCGCCATTGGTTTCAGTTCATTCTGGTACGCTATTAAAATCAACTTGTTGGTACTTCAGATGTTGTTGGGATAGGTAATTCGTCATCGTGAACGAGACGTGTATTCAGGTTTTGTCGAAGTTACGTAAGTTACATAAAGCACAATAAAACAGCGTGGTGTGAATGTATGTATCCACCGGGGAATATAGTCCCAAAAGAAAACCTGCATTTATGCAAAAAAATGTAAACAACCGTGACTTCATAATGCTGTGTCACTATTAGCAGGCAAAATGTTGATTTTTAAGGTGGGTGTATCACTTGAATAAATGAAAGATTAAGAGATTTTGCAAAATATCAGGAAAGCTGAAATATGGTTTTATCCTTTGGGAAATNAAAAAAAAAAAAAAAAAAAAAAAAGCAGACTTGCTGACAGTGTTTGTCAAGTCTCGGCCCTTCCATGCAGTATAGGGGTAACTGAGCTTTGGAATCTTTTTGACATGCAACATATCACACAAACACAACTTTACAATAATGGAAGTGGAGCAAGATCATTAAGTATTGCTTGTTTGTAAAAGGGGCAGACGCAACATGCAATACTAATTACAATCTGTGTTTGAGAATACACTGACAAAGCAAATGTGTCAAACTGCTGCTGAGCCTGTTAACAGCTCTTGTGTTTCAGAAAGCTCACCCATGCAGTTTTATGAAATATTGTACAACTCTAGTAATGTAAGTTTGAGTGGCCTAAAAGCTTTAGAGGAGCAGGCCTGTGATTGGTTCAGATTCTCTGGCTGGTAGGGTGATCTGGATAATGTATGGGAATGAATTACGGTCATTGAAAATGGCTGTGTGGACGTGTCCGTGCATGTCACTTCAATGATTCACTATCCTACTGCAAAACACCTTTAAAGTAAAAACAAAGCAACACTTGCTACAATTAAAAATACAAAAATTATTTTATGAAACAAAGAATGAAAAACTTAATTTTTTCCTTTTGAGTTTTCTTTTTAGTCTTATGCATTATTGCTTTTATGTATTAAATTTACTGCAGAAAAATATTGCTGTGCCTTTTGTAAATGATTATTTGCACACATTTTGAGTCTGAAATGTAATGTGCTTGGAGGTTTGTCTGTATCCTTTAATTTGACCTTGGCCGCTTTTCATGTTTTCCTTTATCAACTGTAGCTGTAGCTTGGAGCAATTACACAGCTTTTTAATTGATTCTTATAATCAGTGAATTAATTGATGCATTAAAAAAAGAATTCCACAAATTCATAGTTTCATTCAAATGGAAATACAAAATTAGCTATCTGTCACCTTTAGTTGTATGCCTAATGTGCAACACTAAAAACTTTAAAGAGGCCCAACCCACAGCAACACAACAGCGGCTCTGATTGGCCAGTCCTTATTTTCAGTGCCAGATAGCCAATCAGAGCTGCTGTTTCTTTTCTGTAGGTTTGACCTCTAAGTTTCAGAGTGGTAAGGTGGCTGCAGGAAGGCCCTGTGTTGTGGTTTGAACTGTTACCTCACAGAAGAAGGTGCTAGTTTGAATCTGACAGGGATTTCTGTGTGGTGTTTACATGCTCTCCCTGTGTGGGATTTTTTTCTCTCCACAGACACATGGGAGTTAGATTAATTGTAAACTTTAAATTGTCTGTAGGTAGAAATGTGATTGTGAATGACGTATTTCTATGTGTGTGTGTGTGTGTGTGTGTGTGTTAGCCAAGTGATCCACTGGTGACCTTTACAGGCAGGATGTACCCTACCTCTCCCCAAATAGATGCTGGCTCTAAGCCCACCCATGATTTTGCACAGGATAAGCAAGTATAGGATGGATGTATGGATGGATGTATGGATGAATGAATGAATGGATGGATGAGCAACAGCTGCATGGCTTCACTTAAAATGATAATTAAAGGGGACTACTAAATAGTGGTTTATTAGATTAATCATGAGATGGAGTTTGACAGGACTCAGGAAACTTACGAGGAATATAATATGAAAACTTGTTATATTATTATATTATCATTATATTTGAACAATTTATTGAATGTCATTTCATTTCTATTTGCTGAGTTTTGAGGATAATCATTGCAAAGCTGGGAACACATGTCAGGTAACCTATTTAAACCGGCTGATCATGCATCCTCTTACCGTACCTCTGAGCTGCGGAAGCGGGGACAGCTCCACCGGAACGCTCTGGGTCCGGTACTGAGAGGAGCTCTGAGATGATCTCCTCTGTCTCTGGGCCTTCCTCACCGACTTTCTGGTAAAACCGTCCACTTTCTCGGATGCGGAGATGGTCGACATTTTTTCGATACACTGATCAAGATTTCAGACGAGCTATAATATCCTCAGGTCGTGTTTTATTCCCGTTGGCATCAGCACAGCAATCTGGAGCAAACTGTTCGCCCTGAAGCCTCTCCTGTACAGTTCTGATGTTATTCTGTATAATCCAACATGGTCGGTCGGTCTCGTGGATTGTCGATGTCCAAAGTCAGCATAACCTGCATCGTTGGGAAGATTTGTATTGTATAATACGTTCTGATTTTCAAAAGACGAACCAAAACGTCAGCCTACTACAACTCATGGCATTCCTGCTGTTCAATCTAAAACATCGGTTTTGTTTCTAAATTGCTGATAGTCTTTGCTCTTTTATCGTGCTCGCAAATGGTCCACCTGTTGCAGAATCTACAAAAGACATTGTAAGAAAAAAGTTGTCCGGTCACCCAAACAGTTACAACCTGCTGACAGTAAAAACCGACTGTACTTCTGGGCCGGTGGCTAATGTGTTTAGCTAGATGCTAAAATTAGCTGACGTTGATGAATGCCACTACGAAGACCGTTTGCGGTCAGAAAAGTTATAAAAGACAGCTATCCTGCGGAATTCGTGTAGTTTATTCATAAAACGAATCAAGTCCGAGTCTTTAAACACTTGTTTCAATCCTGCTTTGGCTTCCGGAGAGAGTATTTTAACAAGAACGAACGATATCCGCGATCGATGAAGTTCAATTTCTGTCGACGAAATTAGTATGATAGGGCTGTTGAGAGTTTAACCGTGTTCTGTCACAGCTTCTTTTTCTTTCGCTTAAATTGAAGAAGTAATCACGTCTTCTCGTCCATAAAAAAGGTTTTTTAAGTGGCATAAATGAATACAATTCCTGCTAAATAGGCAGCCGTAAGCACTCCTGTTCCAGCCGCTCCGTCCTTCTCTCTCCCTTCGCCTTCCACGCAGCCTGACAGGTGGGCGTCATTGAGTGACGTCTCAATCAGCCAATCAGAAGTAGAGAGAAACAAAGCCAGAAACTTTTCTAACCAATGAAACCGCGCTGAAGGCGGGACCTAAACCTGTGAAAAAAAAAATACGTGACGTCGTACAGTTTCATTGAAGATTGCAGCAAATTTATGTTGTTATGGGAAAATATTAAGTCCGAAATGTACAATTAGACATATTAACTTTAAGAGAAATCATTAAACCAGATTAAACTGAATAACCTACTTTTCCTTATATCTCTGGACCTTTAGACATGCAGAAGTGTGAAATTTGCAAAGATGAAAAAGCAGCAATAATGCATGTTTTGATTGTGCTCACACTAGTTTTCTGCAGTAAATTTATATATTCTCCAACATACACAAAATATAATAAGTACTGAGGCCAATGACGTTAGTACTTATGAAAATAAGAATCAGAAAATGCCTTTATAGTAAAATCGTTGACATTATTTGGTAAATTCCACATCCATCAAAGCAGTTATCTAATCTTTTCATTCCCTTTTATGCATTTAGTTTTTCATCTGTAAAGCTCAACAATGAGGACATTTTTCCAAAGCAACCATCCCTGTGAAGTAAAATGGATCCTGGTAATTATAAAATACATGGGAAATTATTGAATTTCAATCTAATATTCTAGATTTATGATATTTTAAAAAATCACTACAACAGAGTTAGTAACATTATTGCAGCTTGTGTCTCACCATCATCTGTTTATCACACAAATACAAGTTTCACTATAAAGATGACGCATGTTGAAAACTTTCCATTTTAATAAAATTTGAACAAAGCAAATGCAAATAAACCAAGAAACAATCACTGGTTATTTTATACATATAAACAACTTAAGCATTTGCTCAAGAAACTATACAGTCAGAGTAATTTCATGTAACACTGAGGAAAAGATCAAATCTGTTGCATGAAAAAGCATTAACAGATGGAAAGAAATTACTTCCCTTCAAGTTGTTATGACAGAGCAAAGTCAAAATTGGTGAAGTTTATAAAAGATATGGAAAGGAGAGATATTCCTAGTTTCTTTAAAAATGTCCATATCCTGCACTAAGCAAATAACATGTAATGAACCTTCTGCACAACTTTGTATGAATATATGGTCTAATATAAAATTACAATACATTTAATGAAATTGCATGGTTTAAGTGAAATGAAAATTGTACATTACAAATGCAACTTCACTTCTCAGAATTTCTACACACACACACACACACACACACAAAAAACATGTGCGGTATTTATGACCAAGTTACAATAGAATAATAGGCTCTTGTGACATTGTCATATTAAATATTCAAAATGGCAGTTTTGTCATTCTCAGTACAGTTGTGTAACTGGCCATAGATCAGTGTGCTCAGAAGATTATTGTCTCTGGGGTCTTATTAAAAATACCCAAAATAAAAAAAAGTACATCTTTTAAAAGAAAAACACAGAATGTCTTAGTTTGAGCTGTTCATTCCGGAGTTCTTCTAGTGAAATACAAGGAGATTTTCTTCATGGTTTGAGGTGAGCGGGTCATCTGAAATACAAGCATAAAAAAGGTCAACTGCAATACTTCTGTACTAGATAAGTAAAAAGTCCCACATGTGTAAACATTAACACAGATAAGCAGGGATGGGGCTTGTGTATTTGTATTGCAATGCGGTCTTGACTTCCAGTGTTCATATACACCGATCAGCCATAACATTAATATTGTCTAATATTGTGTAGGTCCCCACATGCCGCCAAAACAGCTCTGACCCATCAAGACATGGACTCCACAGAGCTCTGAAGGTGTCCTGTGGTATCTGGCACCAAGACGTTAGCAGCAGATCCTTTAAGTCCTGGATATTGCAAAGCGGGCCTCCATGGATCGGACTTCTTTTTCCAGCATATCCCACAGACGCTGGATTGGATTGAATCTGGAGGCAAAGTCAACACCTTGAACTCTTTGTCAAGTTCCTCAAATAATTCCTGAACAATTTTTGCAGTGTGGCAGGATGCATTATCCTGCTGAAAGAGGCCGCTGCCATCAGGGAATACTGTTAACGTGAAAGACTGGACTTGGTCTGCAGCATGTTTATGTAGGTGCTACGTGTCAAAGTAACATCACATGAATGCAGGACCCAAGGTTTCCCAGCAGATTATCACCCTGCCTCCACCTTCTTCCCATAATGCATCCTGGTGCTTCTCTTCCCCAGGTAAATCACGCACACACACCCGGCCGTCACATGATGTCAAAGAAAACCTGATTCATCAGACCAGGACACCTTCTTCCATTGCTCTGTGGTCCAGTTCTGATACTCACTTGGCGTTTTGGGTGTTGGACAGGGGTCAGCATGGCGCTCTGAGTGGTCTGCGGCTACACAGCCCCATACGCAGCACGCCGCCATGCTGTGTGTTCTGACACCTGTCATCATAGCAGCAGTCATTTTTTCTGCTGTTTGTGCTGCAGCAGCTCTTCTGTGGGATCAGACCAGATGGGCTAGCCTTCGCTCCCCACGACCATCAATGAGTCTTGGGCACCCATGACCCTGTCACCGGTTCACCAGTTGTCCTTCCTTGGATCACTTTTGGTAGATACTGACCGCTGCATACCAGAACGCCCCACAAGACCTGTCATTTTGTAGATGCTCTGACCCAGTCGTCTAGCCATCACAAGTTGGCCCTTGTCAAAGTGGCTCAGATCCTTACGCTGCACATTTTTCCTGCTTCCAACACATCAACTTCAAGAACTGACTGTTGACTTGCTGCCTAACATAACCCACCCCTTGACAGGGCCATTGATGTTATTCACTTAACCAGTCAGTGGTTTTAATGTTGTGGCTGTTCGGTGAACACTAAAGTGGCAGCATGAATTTCCAGACTTACAACATTCCAAGTTATCAAAAGTGAAGAAAATAATCAATAACAACACAAATATCTCTTTCAGCGTTCTGTGACCTAAATGCTGCTTCAAAGCAATTTCATGAAGAATAGAGTTCTGGACATGATAGACAAAAGACAATAAAACTAGACAGAAGAGCTAAAAGTTGTAAAAAGTAAGTCACTTTTGGACCTGTGCTGTTTGTGCTTACCGGCAAGACTGGAGCTCTGCCTTGTTGTTTCTTGGCGGTGCTGGAGGTTCTGGGATTGGCGGGGTTCCTCCAGTCTTTTCTCAGCCTCTGGCCCATCGCTGACAGCCAGTCTGCGGCTCTGGGAGAGCAGTTCTCTTTGCCGCTCTGTCTTGCTGGAGCTTGCCCATTTTCCTGCTCATCCGAGTCTGTTTGTGCCCGTCTCTCTTTGCCCCTCTCCGCTCGGTGATGTTGGTCCTGAGCATGGCTGCAGACGTCAGTCAGGGCCCGGCTTCTCTTGGCGGTGGGGTGGAGTTCTTTAATGCAGTCACACTGCTCCACGTCCTCGCAGCCTCCCGAAGCACCGTTGCCAGTCTCCAGCCTGCGTTTGGCCCGTCGCTCTGAAGGAGGGGTGCCGTCCGCTACGGTCTGTGGACGCGGGCTTAGCACTCTGTGAGAACTGAGCTGATCAGGAGAAGATCCAAGGATAGGGGAAAACCACTTTTTGATGGAAGACGGGGTTCTTTGGCGAGCAGCAGTGGCCTTGGTGTCCTGACGGTGGGTGGGTGAGGTGGTGCTGGAAGGCAGAGGCAGGGCGGCTGCCCTGGGAGCACAGGCGGTGAGCCGGGGTGATGCCAGACCAGCCAGACTCTCAAGACTCTTCAGCTTCTGGTTCTTAGCAAGGGTGCTTTCTGCATGGCTTGAAGACCCTTAATAACAACACAAGCAGTCATTAGTTCCAATGTAAAAATCATAAACAATTGTTTGTTTGGTAGCAGAATTACTCAAAGTTATTAATTTTGATTTTGATGAAACTTAGTTCCCGAATCTGGAATTTTTAAATGAGATATGGCGTTGTTTTCCCCATTTTTTTTTTTTGTCAATTTCTTTAAAAGTAATGCATCAATCTCAGTGAAAAGATTAAAAAAAGTCATTATCCCATGACACAACAGGTCACAACATGATGCAACAGGTATGATTTGATCAAGATCTGGAAAAGGATTCAGATCTGGTGGACTAAAATATACTGTATGCTTACACAGGGAGCAATTTAAAGGAATTACTGTAGAGTCATAAATAAGGCAGACATGTAGCAGCTACTGATGCGTAGCTAAGATGATGCTAGCATGCAAAGAGTTTCAATGTATGTTTAACAGTTACAGCAACAGATCCAGAAAAAATTATAATTTCTGTCTCTTTAGATCACCATATTAGAACAAGGCACTAGGTTTGTTCTAATCTGGTGATTTAAAGGTTATTAAAGGTTTTCTGATCAGCCCCAAATGAATGATCAGTTTGGCTCTCCACTCAGTCCACTTACATAAGAAAATGTATTCTCTGCCATTATAAATTTATGACAGAAACTGCAGTACTTACTTGAGGGAAATTTTAAACATGCCCATCCAACAAGATTAGCCCCGCCCACTGAGGATTTCTCTCCATCCGTTCCTCTGTCAAGCCTCCAGATCCGTACAGTGTTGTCATCAGAAGAGGAAGCAATCTGCCAAGAGAGCGACAATGATGATACAGAGCCCGAATCCAAATCCATCTTCCAGATCATACTTCTAGCAGATGTATGATCTGGTTAATGCTTAGTTTATTATCCTTAAAACTCACACATGACATAAAGTTCTCACCTTAGTGAAATCTGTGGGGCACCATGCAAGAGATGTCACTTCCTGTCTGTGCCCCTGGAGCATCACAGGAGGATGTGTAGGATCAGAGATCTGAAATGGAACAAATGATGAAATACTACATACACCATCATAACCGGTCTAAAACTTTATGAACTCAAAGCTAATAGAGACCGCTAACCTTCCAGATGTACGCGTGATGGTCACTTGAGCCGCTGGCCAAGAACTGGTCATCTGGACTAATAGCGGACTTGATGTAAAACGAGGAGTTGAGGTGGCCGCTGAAAACTGCCACTGTGGAGGAAAAACAATGATATTTAGATCTTTAGAGCAAACCAGCCAGAAAACAGATTTGACACAGTTTATAAGTGTTAAATGATGCATAAAACGAAAGCACAGCAAAAAAATAAATAAAAAAAAATAAAAATCATAGTGTAGACTCAAATGACCTGCAGTTCCTGGACATTTAGTATATTGGTCACTGACAAAATCAAACTGTTCATTTCATACTGATGTTAAAGGACCATACCAGGGATTTTATGTTTAAGCCCAATAAATAGTTTTTCTATTATTTTGTCAAATCCTTTAATCTTTCAAAATCAAAGTTACAGGTAAAGCAAAGGAGATGAGTTTGCAGCGCCATCTAGTGGTGAGCAGTGGTAATGCTGTAAAGTAGCCATAAACAAATGAGAAATTCTCTGATTTGCCATCGATACAATATGAAATCTGACTGGAGTTCGGTTTACCTGGATTTGTCTTCAGTCCGCTGACATTAAACATATAGATGTTGTCATCAGTGCAGTTACACATGAGGTTAGATCCTGTGGAGTCCAGAGCAAGTCCAGAATAACCTGCAACACACATACAAACAATATTCAGCTTATTCTTGGTCTTTTTTTTCCATATAATTACAGATCAATATGACAGCCAGTAGAATACAGAGCTAACCGAGTTTCCGTGTGCAGGAACCAGGATACGGGTATGTCTGCAGCGGAACAGGATCGTGGTGGTGTGCGGTGTAGTTCTTCCTCAGATCCCACATCTTAATTACTCTGCTCACAAAGCAATAAATTAATTAATCAGCATGCGAGAATTTGTGATCTGAACCGCAGAACCAAAACAGGATCAAATTCAGGATGTAACTTAAAAGCTGCACATGAATGCATCATTCAGGCAGATTTCAGTCACTCTGCAAGTTCAACTGCATTTCTACAATAATCTTTCTGCTAAATTTCATTCAAATTGGCCCATTAACACTGATTTTATAGGCTTAAAAACTTCTTCTGGATCCAGAAATATGATTCGGATCACCTCCAAAACTGAATCCCTTCTTCCTCTTGATAATATCTACAGTATCTTCTCCCAAATGTAATCTAAATTTCATCAGTAATATTTTCAGATATCCTTCTAACAAGCAAACAGAAAAACAAACACAGGCGATCACATAACCTCCTTGGCAGAGGTAAAGAGGAATAGTGAATAATACTGAATTCGGGTGAGAGCAAACCTCTTTGGATAGATAACAAAAAAAAAAATCCCCGTATGGGAGCACAGTTAAAGGACCATACCAACCATTTTGTATGTTTGAGCCTAATATATTCAGTTTTCATACACGTAACATTACTGACATTCGTTTCCCAAAGCATACTACTGGAATGGTGAATTAAAAATGTTTTTCCTACCTTCCAGACCATCATTGGTTTCAGTTTATTCTGGTACACTATTAAAAGCAACTTGTTGATACTTGAAACATTCTTGGGATAGGTAATCCATCATCACCAACAAGACATGTATTCAGGGTTTTTCGAAGTTACGTAATTTTAGCGTTTAAGCGCAATAAAAAGCACGGTGTGAATGTGTGTCTCCACCAGAGAATATAGTCCCAAAAGAAGACCTGCGTTTATCTAAAAATTTAAACGACCGGATGACGACCGTGGATGTATCACTTGAATATTTGATTTTGAAAGGTTAAGAGATTTTGCAAAATATCAGGAAAGTTGAAATACATTTGGGAAATGATTGTCAGTAACGTAACATGTATGAAAATTGAATACATTAGGCTCAAACCTGTAAAATGGGTGGTATGGTCCTTTAACTGATTATTGGTTTTTCTTACCCGTCAACAGCTCCAGAGGAGATGAGGGTGTGTTCATCCCGAAACAAAACCACCGTGACGCTCTGCTGGGAATCCTGCAATGAAGAACCGAAACTTTAAGATCTGCCATCGTTTCCGTTTGACTTCTTTTTTTTTTTTTTTTTNTTTTTTTTTTTTTTTTTTAAATATTTCCTGACTTCATTAAACAGGACAAGCTGTCTGAGGAAACTCACCACGGAGGGAGCCATGCCGTGCGTGCTGGGTCGTCTCCTCTTCGTGTTAGAGGGCATGTTTCTCTCTGGTTTGTTGTGAGCACCGCTGATCTGTTTCACTTGCCTGTAGAAACCATCTAAGAAGAAGATATGATCCCTGTTATTTTCCATAATCAAAATTGAGCATGACAAAAAACGATCTCTCTGAGGGCGATATAATAGGAATTTTCATTTTACCTTTTTTGCTGCACCTGGTGTCCCAAATCATAATATTTCCATCTCTGCCGCCCGTACTGAACACAGCTGTTGAATAAGATGCATAATATTATTAGCATTGCAAAAATAAATGAAAATTTTGCTGTATTAGCCAAATTTTTACTTAACTGCATATATCTGGCAAAAAAAAAAAAAAAAAAANAAAAAAAAAAAAAAAAAAAAGCTCTCAGATGTAAGACAAAATTTGAGTACTTTTACTTCCTGACATTTTGGATATCCAGTCGTTTTCACATGTGTAATAGTACTCCTGAATTTGAGTTGTAAAATCAGTGGGTCCCCTTTTTAAAGGATCAAACCAGTGAGTTTGCATGTTTGAACCCAATGAATACCTGCATACATGTTACATTACTGACAACTATTTTCCAAAACACAAAACTGTATTTAGTTTCTGAGTTATTTTACCAATCCTCTTTCAAAATGAAATGTTCAGCTTTCGCCTGCTAACACATATGCAGGATTGTAGACTGCATGGTTGGTTTAATTTCTCAGTAAAAGCCACCTTCTTCTGGACTATATTCCCTGGCGGAGACGTACATTTTCTTCGGTGTAGCTCCGTATTGGATCAAATAAATTAAGCCTTTGACAAAACGTTTGCTTTGCTGTGATGGATTGTGAGTCTCAAGCACATTTCAAGTCTGTACAAGCTGATCTTTTATAGAGTACTGGAACAAACTGAAACTGACGGCAGTGTGAAAGGTAGGAAAAACAATTCTAACATTTACTACTCAAGCAGGGAGCTTTGCAAAATGGTAGTATTGGCAGTAACATGTATGTACAGTAGATTGTATATATTGGGCTCAAACATGCAAAATCACCAGTATGCTCCTTTAAGAGACAACAAGAGAGGTAATAACCAGAGATAAATCTTTTCTGCACCTTTCTCCTGCTGTGTGAATGCAACAGACTTGAGACTGCAAAGGTGACCCTTGAAGCTGCCTAAAAGCTCCCCTGACTTCACATCCCACAGCCGGGCCATCTGGTCACCCGACGCCGTCACCTGTGGATGATACAAAAGAATAAGCTTTTCTTTAAAAAAAAAAAAAACACTTACCAGAAGGAAGTGTTAATGTGTTTGCTTTATATGCAGAAAAAAAATGGTTCTTAATGTGGGAAATTCAAAGAAGCATAAACAAATATAAAAACAAGTCAAAAAGTGAGAGTTCATACTGTACCTCTACCAAGGCCCTTTTCCCCAAAATAAAGCCAGTTTTTACTAGTATTACTTTGAAATCACATATGTTAAAAAGACCTGATCATGCAAATTCAGCCTACAGTGCTGCTGTGAACATCATTTTCTTCTGGATATATCCGGAACATTTAGAAACACGTAAAATCATCTTTTCAATACTGCATAATGAGCATCATCTTAGCTACACATTGGCAGTAGTTGCAGTTTCCAAACTTATTTGTTGATGTGCAGTGATGCCATAAATCTGACCCATGTCCAATCATATATTTCAATCAGTCAGATCTGGATCAATATCTGGATCAAATATTCAAGTACATCAAATATTCAAGTGATACACCTGCCTTAAAAATCAATGTTTCACCTGCTAATAGTTATGCAGCCTTATGACGTCATGGTCGTTTAACTTTTTTAATAAACGCAGGTCTTCTTTTGGGACTATATTCCCCAGTGGAGGCATACATTCACTCCACACTTTTTATTGCACTTAAACGCTAAAATTACATAACTTCTAAAAAAACCTGAATACACGTCTTGTTGGTGATGATGGATTATCTATCCCAAGAATGTTTCAAGTATCAACAAGTTGATTTTAATAGCAGAATGAACTGAAACCAATGGAGGTCTGGAAGGTAGGAAAAACATTTTTAATTCACTGTTCCAGCAGTATGCTTTGGGAAATGATTGTCAGTAATGAAGCATGTTTGAAAATTTAATATATTAGGCTCAAACATGCAAAATGGTTGGTATGGTCCTTTAACTCATTACACCAGACAATCTAGTGATAATAATAATAATTAAATGGTATGGTACTTACCAAACTAGGCTCCCCTGGTACCCAAGCAATGTCAAAGACCGCATTCTCATGAGCCAGCCATTCTGTGAAGGCACACACACCATTACACACTGATCCCTCAGGATGATGGATGTTCGTAAACAAACTGAGTCTCTACACAAACCTTTAAGAATGGGGTTTTCATGGCTCTCTGTATTGTATATTCTAACAATGCCTTCTTCATTTGCCACTGCAAGGACATTCTGCTGGCCTTTGACTGCAGAAAGACACAAGATGAGGGATGCTAGTGGTTAGTCTGATGAATGACAACAACCTGAGCATTGATATGAACCATCTCATGGTGAAGTAACAGAGAAATAGGTTACCAGAGGAGAAAGCTAATCCGAACGGAGGCACCGGGTCACCCATGTTGCCATAGGAGATGTGCTCATCATGTCGTGCACACCGGTAGCCTTCCAGCAGAGAGCTCAGAGGAAAGCTGAACCTGGAATCTGCAGGGAGGACAGGGTCAATGCATGTTCAGAGACGGAAAGTAGCTAAATATATTAATCAGGCACTTAAATGCAAGTTTGAAGTACA
This sequence comes from Lucifuga dentata, assembly GCA_014773175.1. Classification (NCBI taxonomy): domain Eukaryota; kingdom Metazoa; phylum Chordata; class Actinopteri; order Ophidiiformes; family Bythitidae; genus Lucifuga; species Lucifuga dentata. The sequence continues at coordinate 97,022 of VXCM01000505.1, read as the reverse complement.
GGCAATTAACTCAAATGTTTAAAATTTGTGAAATATCACTTTAAATATAACTGCTTCATTATTTGATATTTCTTTAGCAATCAGTCAGAAGCGGTTTTTTCTTCAGTAAATCTGCATTGTTATTTAAAAATTGATTTTAGAAGAACAACACTGGATAAAATTAATATAGAGCGAAATCAGACAACCTCACACTTCATGGTGTTGAGGACATTTTTTTTTTTATGACGCACCCATAGTTTTTATGATGCATGACTTTTACAATAAATGGAACATTTGTCACTTTGAAGGGTAAAGAATTAGTATATTTTCTTTACATATTAGATGGAGTTCATGCAGATTTGACGTTTCATAAACACCTAGCTAACGTTAATTTGTTCTCGTCTATTTCTGAACGTAAAAAAAAAACATAAAAAGTGACAAACTGCCAAAATGCAGCTACAGACTTAAGGTACTTTACAACTCTAACACAGAAAGGTACGACCATTGCCTACAGATAGCAAATAAAATGCTAAAGCTGGAGAAGAGTAAAAAAAAAAAAAAAANTAAAAAAAAAAAAAAAAGAACATTGAGCAGAGTTTCTCACCATTCTGCCTCCGTCTGCCAATTCCTCTGTCAACTATGGAGCGGAATAGCATCGCAATCTGACGGGATTTTCAATTAAAATTACTTATCAGATCAGCGATAATTGATCCTTCTGCTTGGTTTTCCCGCGAATAGACCTTCTCAATAGGGACCGAATCCCCCGCTAAACTTACGTTAAACTCTACCATTGGCTGAAACATCTACTTCCTTTTTAGATCACTTCCGCTTTCTTTTGTATTTTTCAAATTAAAAATATGTATTTTAATCTTTAATAATACTCTTTAAGTAATAGGTATTAGAGTTGCATTGAACAGAAAATAATCTGAATGACAGATTAAAATAATAAATACACATAAAGGAAATAAAACAATGAACGACAGTCATTGGTTCACAAATCTAAAGGACACCTTAAAAATAACGCACCTCTTTAGCAGTGCTTTTAGTATGAAAGCACACCGGAAGTAATGTTTTAACATCCGGTTATGTTTTGTGGCTTCCCAGCCTGGACAGCGAAATGCTAACCATTTAGGTGTATTGTCAATTGTGTTAATAAAAAATAAATAAATAAATAAACCTAGTAGCAATGTCGCTTTCAACAGCTCGTTCCTTCCTTTCAGAAGCTTGTTATGGCGAACAAGAACTCGACGCTAATTCCGCTCTCATGGAGCTGGACAAAGGTGCGTTAGCTGGCTAGTTAGCTAGCTAACCGGCTAGTTATCTGATGCCTAGTTTGTTGTGTTGTGTCAAAGGCAGTGATTGTTTGTACAGTGTGAATGTTTCACCTTCTATGTGAGAGTGTTCTGCTTTGCTGTGACCGGTGCTGCGGCTTGTTTCCCTGCAGGGCTGCGGTCGGGGAAGCTGGGAGAGCAGTGTGAGGCAGTGGTACTCTTCCCCAAACTCTTCCAGAAGTATCCCTTCCCCATCCTCATCAACTCTGCCTTCCTCAAGCTAGCAGACATATTCAGACTGGGGTATGAACCCTGAAACTACCTTAATCCAGGAAACAGTACTGGATGGATGGATGGATGGATGGAATATATTCTGATAGAAGCGTGCACAGATTGAAAAAGTGTCATGTTTTCCTTTTCTTTTTTTTTAAGTCATGGATTCACTGATCTGACAAGAGTCTTTATGTTTGTATTTTGATATCTACTGTACATGTTTGACATTTATTTGTGGTGTAACAACAGAATTGGCGAAGAAAAATAAATCCTCTTAACTCACAAATTGGAAAATGTGATTCAGAACCCAGCTTCAGCTTTGTATTTTGTCTGATTGTGAGACCCCTAATCAACATATAGATAACATAAAATGAGTGTTGAATCCATTAAACAGGAATAATCATTTGCTACATCCATGATGCTGTGTCATTATGTGTGTGGCGTGTTGGCTTACAGAGGTTTGTCTCTTTTCAGGAATGACTTTCTTCGCCTGTGTGTGCTCAAAGTGACTCAGCAGAGCGAGAAACACCTGGAAAAGATCCTCAATGTGGATGAATTTGTTAAACGGGTGTTTTCTGTCATACACAGCAATGACCCTGTGGCAAGAGCCATCACTCTGAGGTAACAGAAAGTCTGTTTCACACATACTTCTCCAAAATGATTGCATGAGCTATGCTAAAATACTTACTGAAAAAGAAAAAAAAAATCTTTCCTGTTGTCTCTGCATCAGGATGCTTGGTAGTTTGGCTTCCATCATCCCGGAAAGGAAAAACGCCCATCACAGCATTCGCCAGAGTCTGGACTCTCACGACAACGTGGAAGTGGAAGCTGCTATATTTGCTGCTGCGAGCTTCTCTGCACAGTCAAAGTAAGTGAATTCATTATGTTAAGATGAGCTGTGTTTCATCGTACACTGAGATGATCATTTAAATGAGGTCTAACACATTTTTTTTATTTTTATTTTTTTTTTCTGAGTTTATTTATTGTGCTTTTTTTTTAATTTTCAGAGACTTTGCTGCTGGAATTTGCAACAAAGTCAGTGAGATGATTCAAGGTAAAATCACAGAGCAGCGATCACACTGAAAGAAATGACTGAAATGACTGTCATAAATACCTTTTTTACGAGCTTCAGACATTTGCTGCATATTCCAAACAACTATCCAAACATTCCAAATTAGTGCTATAAAAACTGTTTAAGCTTTACAGCATGGTAACAAAAAGAAAGAAGAAAAAACTTAAATTGGCTGTTCCAACTCCTTAAATGCAGTACAACTTCTTATTAAAACAAAAACAAAATACAACCCAAACATGCACATACTAATTTATTTCAAGTGGACCAAACGTGTATCTGATAGAATATGAAAAATGAAAGGCAGAGTCGATGGATGTTGGTTTGTTCACTTAATCTCTTACAGAGAGATTTTAATCCTGTCTGACTGATCTCTACTTCCACCCCTCCAGGTTTAGACACTCCAGTGGACCTGAAGCTGAAGCTGATCCCCATGCTGCAGCACATGCACCACGACGCCAACTTGGCCTCCAGCAGCAGAGAGCTTCTGCAGCACCTGGTAGACTCTTACCCCTCCACTCCCATGGTCATCGTTACCCTGCACACCTTCACCCAGCTGGCTGCCTCTTCTCTCATCGATATCCCTAAGCAGGTAGGAACAAGAATCCCATTTTGTAAAACACCTAGGGGCCAGATTCATAAAAAATGGTGCTGAGGGTGCAGCGCTGCACTAAAAGCACAAAAAAAAATGCACTAAATGCACCATGACAATTGAAGCTCATTCATAAAACTTCTCTTACAATAATCAGAGCACTGTGTCACATTAAGCTAGCGTTGTTGTCAGGTGTGTTTCAGGTAAAAGCCAATGAAGATCAGCGTGTTAATGAGCTGCTGCTTCATATTTATGAGTCACAATTTATCCTAATTCCTGTGGTTTTAAAATGATATTGACAAGTTAAACTGGCAAAGGAAACATAAATTCTGCTTGAGAGCTCCACATTTTAAAAGAAACTAACATTAAATAACAGGTAAATGTGCATATTAACCTCCATAGTATTGTGTGCTGGCGGGTGGTGTGTATGTGTGTGAAGAAGACGGACAAGCACAGCGCAGCAGAGCGTCGCTGTGTGAGATTGGATCAAAACTTGCCATTTAAAAACTAACTGATCAACTTAGAGAGTGTATCTATCAAAGTTATTGTTCACTAACACATGTGAGGCAAACACAATTTGAAACGTCGCCCAGATTTCATACCGCTGAAATTTACTACAGGGATGAAGCAGGTCTTAATTTTTGCTGTGTGGGTGTATTTTATGAATCGCTTCTGCGACATGTAAAGAAGGAACGCAAAGGCAAACGCAAAACAATGTCGGTAAACGATGTCAGTAACAGGCATTTATGAATGAGCAAACACGGTTGCATTGTTATATTTGTGCATAGCGAGCAACACAGTAAATCACACACTACTGTTTATGAATCTGGCCACTAGCTGGAGCATTTTACCTAGATGGGAGACTTTGAGATTTTATACCTTTAACTTTTGGCTGGCAGTGTGTTGCTTTCAGTGAAGTTTGCTATCTGCTACCTTTGAAAGATTAAACTTTTTACACGTCCCTTATGCACACAGTTGCAGCTTCTCCTGCAATACCTCAAAGACGACCCACGAAAAGCCGTGAAGCGGCTGGCAATTAATGACCTAAAGCTCCTGGCGAAAAAGGCGCCTCACCTTTGGAACAGAGAAAATACTCAGGTAAAGTTTCAGATGCTGACAGTTGATTGTTATTATTATTATTATTATTTTTATTTTGTAATAATGCTGAATGAAAATCTGTCGGGACCCCTGACGTTGTTTTTGCAGACCCTGTGCGAGTGTGCGCTGACAAGCCCTTACAGCAGCTTGAAGCTGGGGATGCTGGCCGTCCTCTCCACCCTCTCTGGAACCATCGCTATCAAGCAGTACTTCAGCAATGTGACAGGTGGAGTTCACTTTTACTCTCGTTTAAGTAAAAAAAAAAAAAAAATNAAAAAAAAAAAAAAATCTTTATGCGTGTCATAATTTTATTCCACCAGGGGTACTCAAATAATTTTGTCCAGGAGCCAATTTTGCAAAATGAAGGGGAGCCAGAAGCTGATGGGAAAAAAAAAAATCCCTAATTAGTCGCTCCAGGTTGAAGCTGCAGGTTTTTTTTTTTTTTAGATTACTAGTAATGTCACATAGGAAGCAACACAGGCCATGTAATCGTGGTCTTGCAGAAACTTGAGAACAAAGATGATCTTTTCTGTTCTTGTCATGATACCAGGAGGAAAAGCTGAATGAACGGAGTCATTCCTATGTTCCCCAGCTCTGTATAGCACAATAGAGCACATAATGAGTTAGGGTTAGGATTAGTCTGTTAACACATACTAAATGTGTGTTTACAGAATATTGACTGGGGAACATAAGACCTGAGAACATAGATATGCTTCTGAATGAACATTAGCATGTTTTGTCTCATAGTGGCACTTGATATTAGCAGCCTTGCAAACCTTAACTGTTATTTGGCAGATTAAACACAGCGGTTTACAATTAGCAGAGATGCTAATATAAATGCATAGTCCTCTGTCCATTTTGTGTTGAATTGGCTGTTTTCACAATCAACTTTTCTTTTTTTGTTAGAAGTCCTTATTTTTGTTTGATAACAGCCAGACAAGGTGCATTTGGCAGTCATTAGCTTGTTTTCGTGGATAAAACTTGTGGGGCATAAAGATGACAAACGTGCATCCACAACAGTCACGTAATCATTTCCCATCATGCCGTGTCCTCCAACTTTATGAAAATAAGGTCTGTTAACTCACAGGTATGACTTTTTTTTCATGAATTTCTTAAATAGCATTTATTCACTCATATTTCACTTGGGATTTAAATTACTTTTGTGGGGCCACCATTATTGTGATGGAGGACCAGATGTGGCCCTGGAGCCAGACTTTGAGTATGCAGGCTTTAGGTCCACGTTTCCGCTGCTTTTATTTGCATTGCGAAGCTCGAGCTACTCTGGAGACTTGATTTGGAGCTTCCTGGAAAACACCCTCCTCTCTTTTTCAGGGAGCTCCCCTGTGCCGCCTCGGCTCACTGACCTGGTGAAACTGGCACAAGAATGCTGTTACCACAGCAACCTGGCAGTGGCTGCTCATGGGGTCATCGTGCTCTCCAACATCGCCATTTCCTGTCCAGAAAAAGGTTAGTCACCCCCTGTGAATGACTTGGCGCTTGGTTGAGGATTGCACCGTGATTTTTGTTTGTCGTAGTTAAGTTTCGCTGCCTGTGTTTCTCCTCCTTAGATATCGTGCAGATGGAGCAGGACACAGTTTTGGGGGTGGAGTCTCTGCTGATGCTTTGCAGCCAGGACAGCAGCCTCAGCTCTCAGGCCACGCTTAAAGTAAGACCACATGCAGCACAAACACAAGGTGCTCAGCATTAAGGTGGATAGAACATTTAGAGTCAGGGCAAACTGCCATGCCAGATATTATGTTGGAAAGATAATATATGTATATTAAAAGACCCTGCCACCCATTTTGGATGTTTGAGCCTAATATATTCAATTTTCATACACGTAAAGTTACTGACAATCATTTCAAAGCATACTACTGGAACGGTGAATTAAAAATGTTTTTCCTACCTTCCAGACCATCATTGGTTTCAGTTCATTCTGTTACACTATTAAAATCAACTTGTTGATACTTGAAACGTTCTTGGGATAGGTAATCCATCATCACCAACAAGACGTGTATTCAGGTTTTTTTAGAAGTTATGTAATTTTAGCGTTTAAGCGGAATAAAAAGCGTGGAGTGAATGTATGTCTCCACTGGGGAATATAGTCCCAAAAGAAGACCTGCGTTTATGGAAAAATTTAAAGGACCGTGACTTCATAAGGCTGTGTAACTATTAGCAGGAGAAACATGGATTTTTAAGGTGGGTGTATCACTTGAATATTTGATTTTGAAAGATTAAGAGATTTTACAAAATATCAGGAAAGCTGAAATATGGTTTTATCCTTTGGGAAATGATTGTCAGTAACGTAATATGTATGAAAATTGAATATATTAGGCTCAAACATGCAAAATGGCCAGTACGGTCATTTAAATATTTGCACTGAAATTCCATCTGGGGCCAATTAATTTCACACTGTAACTGCAGCATAGATTATTTTATTTTTACTTTACTCTATTTTACTCTTGGTTTTTTAAATATTGCTTTATTTTGTTCTTATTGTCTTTTAAATGTCGTTTTAATGCATTTTGTTTGTCTAAAGCACTTTGAATTGCCTTTGTGTTGGATTGGTGCTATATAAATACATTTTGCCTCACCTTACAAAACCAAAGGGAAGTTTCTGGGTTCCTGAAAAGCTTGGTGTGACATGTCCCTCCCTTTCCATATCAACCCTGTGACTTGCAGACGGCCCTCACCTCGCTGGTGAAGCTGCTGAAAAGTCGACCCCACCTCAGCCAATCAGCGGTGGAGTTCCTGCTCGGCCAGCTGCACTCTTCCTGCGACGCCTCTCGCGTTCTGCTGTGCCACGCTCTGGCAGCCATCGCCACCCACCTGCCGGTGCTGGGAGACGGCATGCTGGGAGATCTGGTGGACCTTTACCGAGTGGCCAGTCACTCCTCCACAGACAAGCAGCAAGAGCTCCTAGTAAGAGGCCGTTCTTTACGCGGTGAAGTGAATCTCTCAAAAGGACCATACCGTGGTTTTTGCATGTTTGAATCCCATAAATACTACCTGCACACGTGTTACGTCACATCACTGCCAACCATTTTCTGAAACTTTAAACCGTGTTCTACTTTTTGTGTTATTTTGCCAAATACCTAGGCCCAGATTCATAAACTGTAGCGTATGATTTGCCGCATTGCTATGCACAAATATCATGGCGCAATCACGTTTGCTCATTCATAAATGCCTATTAGCGACATATTTTAGCATTTGCCTTGAAAGAGGCGTTACTGTGATATTTCCTTATGTGCATGTCGCGGTAGCTGTTTATATAACAAACCCACACACAAAATTAAGATGACCTGCTTCAGTAAAAGTTGGTAAAAGTCATCTTCTCCTGGGACTCTATTCCCCGATGGAGACATACGTTTTATTCCATTTCCCTCCCTGTTGGATTGGTTATTGACTTAAGTAACTTAGACCAAAAAAATCCATGTAATAGACGTTTGGTTTGCTGTGATGGATTACTCATTGTATTAGATTTCAAGTATCTGCAAGTTGATTTTTTTTTATAATGGAATGACCTAAAAACAATGGCTGTCTGGAAGGTAGGAAAAATAATTCTAAAGTTTACCCCTCCCGTAGTATGTTTTGGAAAATGGCAGAAATTTAACATATATGCAGGTTGTATTATATTCATTGGGCTCAAACATGCAAAATCATTGCTATGGTCCTTTAAATGTTGCCTTTATGCCTTAAGCACAGGTAGATTAGTTTAATTGACATTTTAATTAGTAATTGTGTTGTGTCTACATAGTGAGACATCAATCTGGACCAACAAATGTGTTTTCAAGCAGAAATAGAGCTTATTTCTTACATTTGCGTGAAAGTTAAATAACAATGTCATGGATTTCTGACAAACAGCTTGTCTTGGTACTTTATCTCTCAGCGATGTAACACTTGTCACTCCCACTGTGATTGCCGCAGGTTTCCCTGGCAACGGTGATTTTCGTGGCAAGCCAGTCCTCCCTGTCAGCTGAAGTGAAGTCGGTCATCAAACAGCAGCTCGAAAATGTGGCCAATGGCTGGACGGTGTACTGCATCGCACGGCAAGCATCACGCATGGTCAGATCATCATCAGCCTGTTTTCCTCCAACAAGACGCTCAAGATACATAACAGATTCTATGTTAATTACAGCATGTGTGTGTAGGAATCAGTGTATGTGATGTTGATTTTGATTTGATCTTCTGGGTTGAAAGGTACATAACTGCTCAAAAGTTTAGAATCACTTGTCATTGAAGTACTTTTTGCTATTTTATTCAATAATAGTGTTTTTTTTAATTACATGAAACAAACACCAAAATGTATTTTGAGATGTTTTATTTAGTATTTTCAATATTTGGGGGGGGGAAGAAAAGTTTTTAAATGATAATTAACTGTATTTTTAGTGATTTGATGAAGATTCTCAGTCATCCAGGTGAGTAGATATGCTGTATGAAAACTGAGTCAAGACAACCATTTTTAATTCTGAAACATTTCACTGTTCATCCAAATGGCTTCGTCAGTCAGAAATGAAAGCACAGATGTTAACCGGATTCAAGCATTAAAAACTTGAATCCAGTTGACTTGACTCAGTTTTCATGCAGTATATTTATTTTTAGTGATTTCTCATCAAAGTTTCCACTGTGAGATTTACCAGTAATCTCTGCTTTGCAAATATGAGGCATCAGTTTTTAGAGCATCAGGGAATAATCTAGAATTTCCTAATAATCTCTGGAACCACATACAGCTTCTCTACATGAATCTGGAATCATCTACAACTCATGTAATGATTCCGGGCAATTGTAAACTGTTTTAATTTTTTACAGCTTCTTCAAATTTTTGTAAAACTGTAGGTGCAAAATACTAACAGACATATAGCATTATTTTATACATACTGTACATATGAAAATAAAAACTAGTCTTACATTATTCTATGTGAAAATCACTAGTGATTCCACACTTTTGAGCAGTAGTGTACATGCAGACACTTTATTAGATCCTGTTCTCTATGAAACCTTGTTGTGTATTTGAGCTCTGACAGCCTTTAGTGCTCTTTATATTCTGTGATTTCTGCTTATAGTTCTCTCTAAATCCTGATGAAGCCTCCCTGAAGTTTGTTTTAAAACACACGGCGAAGGTCCCACAGGGTAGAAATATTTAAATGTTGAAATGAAATCGCGTCACGGACACGGCGCCGCATCTGCTCTTGCATTGGATTTCCACGAACCCAGCACCCAAGACTAGATCTAACAACTCCTTCTCATCGATCCACAGGGATGCCACGAGTTCTCCAGCGAGCTGTACCAGAGTCTGCGGACCCGCGTCGCGTCGGAGCATTTCTACTTCTGGCTGAACAGCCTGAAGGAGTTTTCCCAGGCGGAGCAGTACCTGAGTCATGTGGAGGACAGCGACTACAGCGGAGCCATGAGCGCCATCGCCGAGGCCCTGCGCTCCTACCAGAAGGGCATTGCCTCCCTCACAGTAAGAAACAATACAGTTCCTTTACCAAAGGAAAAAATCCTGATACTGGAGCTGATACTACCACACTCTCTCATTGGATTACATTAACACATCCGACAGCTCGCCGTTTACTGTTAAACTGGCTGTACGAGACCTGTGTTACTGTTTAATTGGAAGCGTGCTTATATGTGTCCCATCCATTTAATCTCTCTCTCTCTCTCTCTCTCTCTCTCTCGCTTCAGGCTGCCAGCACGCCTCTCAGCCCGCTCACCTTCCAGTGCGATTTCATCAAGCTACGCATCGACACCTTGCAGGCGCTGTCGCAGCTCATCTGCACCTGCAACAGCCTGAAGACGAGCCCCCCGCCCGCTATCGCCACCACCATCGCCCTTGCCTCAGGCAACGAGCTGCAGCGATGTGGACGGANCTGAAGACGAGCCCCCCGCCCGCCATCGCCACCACCATCGCCCTTGCCTCAGGCAACGAGCTGCAGCGATGTGGACGGATATCCATGCAGGTGAGGTCATCAGCCAGAGCCGATGTCTTTCTGACAATAGAAAACGGCTCGTTTGCCCCCTTGTGGTAAATAATCATGTGACCGCTGTTCTCAGATGAAGGTTTGCATGGACGAGTTCAGAAGCCTCGCCGCCCGCTACGCCGATTTACACCAGTCGTCGTTCGATGCAGACTACGCCACCCTCCGTAACGTGGAGCTGTATCCTTCAGGAGCTGGATTCATATAGCGCAGTCATACCATTTGTGTTGAGGTTTTTTTTTTTGTTTGTTTTTTCCTTCCCCAATTCCGGTTTCCACTTTAACTTCCTGCCCAGACAGCAACAGAGCTGTCTGCTTGTCTCACATGTAATAGAAGCTCTGATACTGGACCCGCAAGCAGCCAGGTGAGAACCGGATCCAATTTACGAGAATTTCCTTTCTGATGCAGTGTGTAAAAAAAAAAAAAAAANAAAAAAAAAAAAAAAACTGGACATTCCGAGCTTTGTAAAACCCAGATTTTGCAGATTTTGTTGCAGATATGTTGTATAGGAGCATATTACATTTTACTTTTCAAGATTTCAAAGTTTTTTTTATTTGTCACATGTAGTGCAGTGAAGTGATGAGTGGCAGACTCACTCAAGACTCACTACAGTAACAGAATATAATACAGAATAAAAAATATGAAATATAACAATCTAAACGGTAAGAATATACACTAAGAAACACGTATGTTATATTCCACATATTCACATTATGTTATCTGTCTGATGCAAGATCAAACTGCATATATACACAAAACGGTTTATGCCAATCATGGCATATACCACAACTATGTACGCAGACAGATGAAAAACAAAAAGAAAAAAAAAAAGAAACACGTATGCAATAGGAGTACACTAGGCACAATTTTGCACAGTTGGAGTATAAGTATAGTCTATGAGCAGTAAAAAAAAACGTACCAATATACAATTATACAGTGTCTATAGCGGAGGAGTTACGATATGTGCAGCCTTCATTTATGTGCAATATGAATGGAGAGTAAGAAATAATGAAATAATTTACTGCTTTGTTGTGCAGATATTTTGTGCAACATCAGAATGTGTGTGTCTGTGTGTGTGTACATGCCATCTAACATGCCGGTTACCTCCGTGCATGTTGTGAAATGTATCTATGTCATGAGGGCAAATGCAGGAAAATGACTTTTGTGAAGGCATGTTTTGATGCTGTAATGCCACGTTACACACATGCAGACTTCCTCTAAGCCCGCATGCCCACGCAACCCAAGTGCCTGATACAGCAACGAAAATAAATGCGTCTTATTACATTTGATTTAAGAAAAAGGGTATTGATTGTACAGAGCACCAGAGTGTTTTCTATCAAACATGCTTTGCCATAATACAAACGGCCTGGAAGCGTTCTCCCGGCAGACAATTGATTAAAACTGATTTGTGTCTCTGTGTAATCTAGTTGTCAGGAGTACGGCACCCTGGGGTCTGTCCAGACGGAGAGCGAGTACGAGCGGCGGATGATGTCAGTCTTCAACCGTGTGCTGGAGGAAGTGGAGGGGCTCAGCAAGAAACACCCTCCTGTCTCTTACCTGGTCAGATTAATGTGGATCACCAATTTTTTTTTTTTTTTTTTTTTGCATGGCTTAATTATACAGTATATTGAATATATTTCAAGGACTATACTGGTGATTTTCCATATTTAATCCCAATAAATACTACCCGCATACATGTTGAGACATTTTCCAAAATGGTATTTTAGTTTTCGTGTTATTTTTGCCAAATCCCTTAATCTTTCAGAATCAAATGTTCAGGTGATGCACCCACCTTAAAATTCAGTGTTTCTCTGCAGAAGGGGCACATGTGAATGCAGAAGAGACGATCATTTTAATTTCTAAATGCCTTTTTGTCCTGGGACTACATTCCCTGACAGAGACGTACATTTTCTTCCCTGCAGCTCCACAGGTTAACATTGACAAAAAAATTAAAAATGCAGTGTTTGCTGTGATTGATTTGTTACCTAAAGCATATTTCAAGTCTCTACAAGGTGATTTTAATTACTATAAACTGAAACCAACGGCAGTCTGGGAAGTAGGGAAAAAAACCCTCTAATATTTAATGTTTCGGGAAATGGTTGTCAGTAATATAACGTGTATGCAGGTTGTGTATATTGGGCTCAAACATGCAAAACTACTGGTAAGTTCACCTTATTTTACTGCCGTACTCATTCTTAGTCACTTTGGAGTTGTGTTAATGTGTTGTTTTCTACTGTTTTTCAGCATACGAGTTGTCTGTGCGACGCTGTCATAGCTCTGCTCAAAGTCCCGCTATCTCTCCAGAGGTACTTCTTTCAAAAGCTGCAGTCAACCAGCATCAAGGTAACTCCGTTCATACACACTTTAATTAGAAAGAAGACAAGGAGAATTAAAGGAGACATACAGTATTTCCTCATCCTTAGTGAAATATAGTAGGGAGTTTGTGTTGAATATTGTCATGTTCGTAAAACTTGAGGTTGACCATGTAGAAATGCCTTCATTAAGACAAACCCATAGGTATTGAATTACCCTTAAAGCTTCATTTTTGATTAGTACTTTAACTTTTTAACTCATTTTTAAAAATCAAATGTTCAGGTGATGCATCCATTTACAATTCAATGTTTCACCTGCTAACATGCACGTCTGAACGTAGAAGGGATGGCCGGTTTTAGTTTCTCAGTAAGAGCCTGTATTCCCTTGTGGAAATATACATCATCTTCTGTGTAACTCTGAGTTAGACATGTTAAATAAAGTTACTTTGACAAAAAACTTGATTGACATCATGTTCGCTGTGATGGATTTTTGCCTTCAAGCACATCTGAAGTCTGTACAAGTTGATTTTAATAGCATACTGGAATGAACTGAAACCATGACAGGAAAAACTATTCAAATGTTTTCCGCTCCAGTAGTATGGTTTTGGAAATTGTTGTTGTCAGTAGCATGTATGTGGTTTCTATATATTGGGACTCAAACACGTAAAAACCTCTGGTATTGTCCTTTAAAGCTGATGCAAGCATGTGTTAAACTTTCTAGCTGGCCCTCTCTCCATCACCACGAACACCAAGTGAACCAATCCCTGTGCAAAACAGTCAGCAGCTGACGCTGAAGGTGGAGGGGGTGGTGCAGCACGGCTCGACCCCAGGACTCTTCCGAAAGATCCAGTCTGTCTGTCTCAACGTCACTTCCGTTCTGCAGAGCAAAACGGGGCCTGACTTCAAGGTACATAGCCTCTGATTAGTTTTTGCCTCTCAAGCAATAAATTGCCACTCGGCAAGGCATTGTTATTAATCTTTCCCAATACTTCATGTCTTTCAGATTCCACTTGATACTAAAACCAATGAGATGGAGCAGCGGGTGGAACCCCATAACGACTACTTCAGCACGCAGTTCCTGCTGAATTTCTCCATTCTGGGCACCCACACCGTCACCGTGGAAGCCTCCGTGGTAGACGAGAGCGGCATCGAGTGGAAGACCGGGCCCAAGACCACAGTTTCAGTCAAGTCCCTGGAGGATCCGTATTCCCAGCAGCTCCGGCACCAGCTGCAGCAGGGTGGAGCCCAGCCTGCTCCACAGAGAGGTCCATATACCCGCTTCTAGTCAGTGTCTGATCATCAACCCTAACATTTCTCTTCACTTTCTGCAGTTGATCTGTTATGTCTTGTAGAATCATGCTTTTTTTTGTTTTCAATAAAAGAGCAGATTTGATTTTAATGTTGCAATGGTGAGCATTGTCTTTCCAAATTACCACTAAAGCTGCAAAGACACATTTCATTTCATCCATCCATCCTTTCTCTATAGCCACTGGAGCCTATCTGTCTATCAGTCATTTGGCAAGAGGCTTTGTCCACCCTGGACATGTTACAAGTGTAACACAAGGCTAACACACACAGGCTGATTCACACTCACATTTACACCTACCATCACTTTAAAGTTTGCAACTCACACAACCTGCAATTCTTTGGACTGGGAGAAACTGGAGGACCAGGAGGAAACCTTTGCAGATGTTAGAGAACTGGATTCGACCCTCGGACTTTCTTGCTATGATGTAACAGTTTTGTAACTGATGACGTCAACATAAAAGTTCCAAAAAACACATGTTCTCATTCTGATTGTATATTTTATTCTACCAATACCCTGCAGGATAATTGAGTACAGGATGCCCTTGGACTTATCATCTACATAAAATGCAATAGTCAAAATGACCATCAGGGGGCAGATTATAGTCATTAACTGAATACTGTCTCAACTGCAAACCTGTCTAGTGCAAATTGTAGACTTTTAACAAGGCTGATTCATAATGGAAAATGACTTTCACTTAGATTGTTTTATGTTAATTAGTATGTCTTAGAATATCACATTGTATGTATATATATCATCTTACTATACACAAAATGTAAGGTTCTTATTATTTTAACGGACATATTTGACGACAAGACATAACTATCTGATATTTGTAACAGTTTGATTAAGATACAGGCTTTGTTCGCCTAACACTTGCTTTTTACAATTAAGCTTAAAGTAAACGTATTAAGCATTTCAAAGAAATGCTTAATACGAAGTATTAATTCTTAGTACAAAGAATTTCTTGACAGTGCAGACGCGGACGTCCAGATGATTTAAGATAAAGTCAGGATTTTGACACAAACTCAGCTTAGTGGCTGAGAATAATGAAAACCATCGGAACCCTTACGCACTTACAGCTTCAAGGATGAGAGTCAACGGTTACAGAATTCAGGCGAAACTTCCGCACACAGCTTTCAAAATTATACTGTATACTTAAACGTCCAAGCGAAACCGACGAAATCCATATTAAGTTCAAATTGTATTAACCTAAGAATAAATCTAAAATTATCTTTAAAGGGCAATATTAGGTTTTCAGAGCCCAAGATGCTGTTAACATTGATAGAAACGTTTAACGTGCTACTGAAGCTTTTATCGTGAAGGCAAAATGGCCTCATTTCCGGGCTTGTCCTGCTCTCTCCGTGTGAATTAGCGTTCGTAGATCGGGTTATGGGGAAAACATAACGGGTCGTACCGGACCAACTTCAACAGTCTTTGTTATCCGTATTTCATTTGTACATTTTGTTAATAATGTGTGTTGCGTTTGTATAGCTAGCAGCGTTGATCCTTTCCAGCGCACCTTCTCGGTTATCTCGTTAATGGATGCTCGGTAGCTAGCTAACCGGACGGTGATGATAATGATGATGCATGAGAGGAATGATCCTGGTGCCACTGCCTGAGATGGGTCCAGCGATGCTAAACTGGAGTAGCTTGCTAGCTAGCTAGCAAACCATCGGTGCCGGGGAGCCACTGACCCGAACAGCTCTGGACGGATAAATGGGAGTAGCTGCATTTTCATCCCACATGGTTTATTTATTGTACCAGAAGTTACCAACACCAACTGCAGATTTGGTCCTGACTATCGTGTCAGCTAGCACAAATTGCTAACTTAACCATTTGGTTAAGATACACGTGATACGATTTATCTTGCTCCAGCAATTCCATGTTTTTCATCCCTTGGATGCTTCTGTGACATAAATTAGGTGAGTATTCAGATTCTATTCCAGGGTCGGGCTATCTTCTGGAACAGATAAGGATATTGTGCCGTTACCCCAGGGTACAGGTTAATGTTGGTTAACTATTAATAAAACACAAGAATGGGTCGTGTTATTGGCTACTTCACTTGTGTTTTTTTTCTGCGTGTTTGGCAATCTGGGTTGACGGATTGTCAAAGGTGGCACGTTTCTGGACATCTGTTCCCGTTATGCTAACCCCAACCCGCTGTTAGCTAGCACGGCATGTAAGTACTCTACCGTGTCTTGCGCGTCTGGTCCTTTTATGGTCTTATCTTTGGATGCACAACTGCCACGGCTAGGTGGCTAGCTAGCAGGCGGTCGCACATTACAAGGTTCCACCCCTGTTCCGATTAAATCATCCCGAGCGCACAGTGTAAGGGCTATTTTTCGAAGCAAACTCGCTTTCTCTTCGCGTTTGTAACCTTTGCATTCCGAGAAATAGCCTGACCCGGGCCGGCTAACGGCAGAGCCACTTAGTTTTATTTTTCCAGAGTGCATGATACAACTGTTTGGGGAATTCTGTCTGTATTCAGGATTTTGGAGTTGGATAATAACAAGTATGTTTGTGTTTTATGGCGAAAACTGCTTGTCTGATCTGGATGCTAACTGCTGCTGTGTGTGTGTGTGTTGTAGACGGTGTGTGTGTCAGGATGGCACAGCTCCTGGACGACGCCGGCAAACTGGGCTGGGTCCTGCTCAAGTCTGTGCTCCGTTTCGTGTTCATGTTTCTCAACAACTGTGTAGCCATCCCATCCTACTGCTTCTACCTGATCCTCCTGCAGCCTCTCAGAATATGGGACAGCTCCACTTTCTGGCACGTTGAAGGAGTGATGTTCAAATGGTTGCTGGCCATGGTGTCTTCGTGGGGCTGGATTGCAGGTTACACAGGTAAGATGCTGAAGTACACACACATCACGTCTTGTGTCGTGTACTTTGCACGTCGACATTCACCTTTCCGGATAGAGCAGGAGAAGTTGTAGGTAAGGGAGCATGCAAAGCGACAGAAAACCAATGGCTGCAGGTTAAAGGACCATACTGGTGATTTTGCATGTTTGAGCCCAATAAATAGTAGTTGCACGCACGTTGCGTTACTGACACTCGTTTTTCAAAACGTAAGATCGTACTTTAGTTTTCGTGTTATGTTGCCAAATCCCGAATCTTTCAAAATCAAATGTTCAGGTGACACACCCACCTTAAAATTCAATGTTTTGCCTGATAACACTTGCACAAAGTGGTTATAATTTATTTGTAAAAGCCGCCTTCTCCTTGGACTATATTTCCTGGCAGAAATATACGTTTTCTTCCCTGTAACTCCATGTTTGGATCGCTTAAATTAAGTAACTCTGACAAATTTATTTTTTTTTTTGTTTTTTGTGCTGTGATGTATTACTTAACTCGAGCACGTTTCAAGTCTCCACAAGTTGATTTTAATAGCATACTGGAATGAATTGACACCAGTGGCAGTCTGGAAGGTAGGAAAAACAATTCTAATATTTACTGCTCCAGCATTATGTTATGGAAAATGCTTGCAGTAATGTGATGTGTGTGCAGGTTGTATTTATTGGGGAGGTAAAACATGTAAAAATCGCTAGTATGGTCCTTTAAAAAGCATTTATTCCCATGGCTGTGTGATTACAAGCAAGACTGACATGCATCAATCGTGCAATCAATCGGGCTTCCTCAGGGCCGATCCTGAGGAAGAGGAACCCCTTTACTGTTTGATTCTTTATTTTTTCTTTCTTTTTTTTATCTGTATTTATGTATGTATTGTTTGCTCTAGACAGACAGGAGCCAGACTGAATGCTGAGTGCATACTCGATAGATAGGGAAATGCGTAGAACACGACCATAAAACTGTAAATCTGAATGATGCCAAGGGTTTGAGTGCAAAGCTGGGGAGAGGCAGTCACATGACCAAAGAAAAATGAAATTGCAGAGCTGCTCATCAATCCTTTGAATGAAGTCATCAAAAAATAAAAACAACATGAATTCATCATCAAGGCATTTGCTTTTACAGCAGTAGCTATGAAATACAGGCTGACACGACTGGAATTGTAAGACTGATATTAACATGTAAGAGTAAGAAAAATGGTGAAAAGTTGTTTCTTTTCATAAATACTGTCTTAAAAATACAGTAATTGGCTGAGCTGTATTTCATAGCAGTAACGTTACGCAAACAGCCTGACCAGTTACTGGATTTATCAGTTGTTTTTTTTTTTTTTTNTTTTTTTTTTTTTTGTTTTTTTTGTTTTTGTTTTTAATAAACAACAATTTTTGACAAGGATTTTTCAAATTTTGGTAGTTAAGAATTTCAACAGCTGCAGTACAGAGGCAGGATCCTTCTTTAGTTAAAATAAAGTTTGATTAAAGATGACAGTAATGATAAAGAAACGGTAAATTTTAAACAGTAAAAGTCGCAAGTTCACTGAAAATGAAATGACTAAATAAAAAAAGAAATGTAATATCATTTTGGCTTAATGAAGGAATCAAGTAAATATAGATATACAGATATAACTAGATACTTGTGTACTCCCTCCCTATACGTGGTTATTTCATTTATTTATACATGTATGTTGTATGAAGCCCAATCTCAAGGTGATTTTGTTTTGCAGTGTTAATAGCTAATATGCGTTAATAAAATAAAAAAAAAAAATGTAAGCAAAATTAAAGTTTAGTTTAAAAAAAAAAGTTTAAATGCTCATATGCAGAAATTGCAGTACACGTTTTGCAACCTGCTAACTTGTGCTGCTTTTTTTTTTTTTTTTTTNTTTTTTTTTTTTTTTTTTTGCATAAACGTTGATACCAATATTTCTGTGATAAGCAAATATCTGTACAATGGTGTGACGTGAAAGCCTTTCATATGTGAAAATTTATCTTTTCATATCTTTGTAACTGCATATGCTCAACAATGTGCTATTTTTTTCTGATAAGCTTTCTACGATTTGAGCATTCGATGGCAGCGAGCGTTACTTATTTCAGCATTCACAACCATACGACAGAAAGTGGTGCTTTGGCTGCGGAGACTTTTGCGAAAACTTCCACCTCTAATGGCAGACGCAGACGAACGCGGCGGAACAGTAGGATCTCTCAAGNCGAAAACTTCCACCTCTAATGGCAGACGCAGACGAACGCGGCGGAACAGTAGGATCTCTCAAGTGTTTTGTCGCTTCCTCTCTCATCTGGCTGGTTAAATGGCTGGATGTGATTTGGTCAGTCAGCGGTGTTTTGTTGCACAGAGCCGTAAGCAAAATGCTTTCAGATTACTAAGCGGTGAACATGGAGAGCAACAAGGCGACCTGATTAATAATTCAAAGCCTTGTGCCTATAGAACACCTGTCTCTGGTTGAGCAATGTGCGCTTTGCAGGCAATGAGTGACAGAGTTTGGATGTTAGATATGAACATGAGAGCTGTCACCTGAATCATTAATTTTTCTGAGTTAGTAGATATGTTGTTTAAAAAAAAAACCTTACCACACATAATGCACACAGTGTCAAGCCTCCTTAAAGGACAATACCGGCGATCATGCATGTTTGGGCTCAAGATATACAACACATTAGCATTACTGACGACCTTTTCCCAAAGCATACTGCTGGAGCTGTAAATTTTAGAATTGTTTTTCCTAACTTCCAGACTGTTATTGGTTTCAGTTTATTCTAGTACACTATAAACATCAACTAATAGAGACTTGAGACATGCTTGAGATATGTAACCCATCACGGAGAACAACACGTCAATTAAATTTGTTGCCAAAGTAACTTTATTTAACTGATCCAAGACGGAGATGCACTGAAGACAATGTATGTCTCCGCCAGGAAATGTAGTCCCAGGAGAAAGTTGCTTTTACCAAGAAATCAGAAACCACTGTTCCCTTCCACACAGACATCTTGTTAGCAGGCGAAACACTATATTGCCTAAACATTTAATTTTGAAAGATGAGGGGATTTGGCACAATAACAGCAAAACTAAAATGCGGTTTTATGTTTTGGAAAGTGGTTGTCAGTAATGAAACATGTATGAGGGTGGTATTTATTTTGGGCTTAAACATGCAAAATCGTCGGTATGGTCTAGGGCTTGGCGATAATCGAATTAATTGATTTAATCGATTAATTTGATTTTATGTTTTGGCACGATGTATAAAATGGCTGAATCGGAAAATCGAGATTTAAAAAACAAAACAAAAAAAACCAAAACAACTCATATCTAACTATTTTTAACGGGGAAAATGCAGCAGCGGGTCGTTCTCCGTCAATCAAGCCCGTTCCCATTTTGTGCACCTTAAACCTACAAGCTTTCCACGTGTCCATGAAGGTCCACGGCTCTGCCTGCAGCAGACATGGACGCAGTTACTAACCTTACCAATCAACGGTTCGTCACGTTCGCTGATGTCACGCTACCCACGAAGCTTTCACAGGTCAGACGTGCTAGCAAGATGGCAACAAACACTTTGACTGAGCTCGTTTCTAAAAAAAGACAACGTCACTTCATCATTTGGAAGTTGTTCGGTTTTGCACTTCATGGTGTGCAGCTCCTACAACCTTTACAGACCCATTTGCTCCACACTTCACGGTGTGGAAAGTCTATAGGCGCTGCAGCTACTAAAAGTAGCGGCCCTGAAAACTATTTTAGCAGCTGTGACAGAAACATGCAGCGGAGTGGCAGCAATGCAGCGCTGCGAGGTGCAGATCTACAGTCAAAGCGCAGCGACAAAGCAAATTAAGGTTTTTTTNAAAAAAAAAAAAAAAAAAAAAAAAAAAAAAAAATCAATTAAAATCGAAAATTGGCCATCAGTGTGAAGAAAATCAAGATTTTAGTTTTAGGCCATATCGCCCTAGTATGGTCCTTTAATCTTATGATGTCATATCTGAAATAATGGCACTATAAGGTCACTCCAATGACAGATATTCAGTGCAGGGACATTAAAATTGTTGATGAATTGAGCAGTTCACATTTTGAACTCATACAGCGATGATGAGAATTCACCTGAACGTTAACAACAGCTTAAGGGCCTTTAAATTAACTTCAGAGACGCTAAATACTCAAATAAGAAGTGGCCATAGCAGGGTTAATGTGCTTTACAGTGACTTCATGCGATTAAACCTCTGGAAGCACATGATGACGCCACACACGCTGACTTCAGTCAAAAAATCAGAACTGATCAGCAAATGCTGGTATGAGCTCATATCAGCAGACAAATGGTGTTAGTGGAGCAGGAGCAGCAGTGCAGGTGCAGGTGGGGGCATGATGGTGGTGGGGATGGTGCAGTGTTGTGATTCTCGCTCAAGGACACTTTGACAGGGACACTTCGCCGGGGCGAGCAGCCCCATTCCCTTCACGGGGCAGTCTTGCGCAACCAGGAGTTTACCACGCAGTGTGAATAACCTTTAAATCTAAACAACGCTTCGAGTTTAAATAGCTCGAGTTCATCCAAGGTCACAGCTTTCCCATGTTTTTGTTTTTTCCTGGTTAAGAAGATGAAACACGTCAAGTTAGAATGCAGTACAGAGAGGAATGCCGTTTATAAAGCACAGCAGCTTTATGTACTTTTCGAATATGCTTCCATTAACTTTAAACACGTCCTGCAGGGCAGCCTGCAGCACAGGAAGCAGTATAGGTGTCCAGCTCCATGTCATTTAACTTGATTAAATCCCACACCAGCAACGTTCTCAACATTTAAAAGCCATGTGCGTCTAATGGAACGCCCACACAGGTGGTTTCACTGATTAGACCTCTTCTGAGGTCTGTGTGGGTGTGCACAGACGGCGCTTAATTAACATCTCCCTGATTTTATGGATAGGATTTTATTTTTTTTATTTTATTTATTTTTTTTTTTTTTNTTTTTTTTTTTTTTTTGCACTTGTTGGAGCAGGACTTGTACACCTTTATTTGGATGTTAATGCCGCCATTTGTTGCACTCAGAACAAGTTGATTCTCCCAAGTTCCGATCTAAATCTGTTCCGGAGCTTCTGCTCGGGGAAAACCACGGATGCCTACAGCAAGTTCATAAGAATGTTATAAACATCCACAGAGGAGCTGCATGAACAAAAGCTACACATCAAGTAAAATCAACCACAAAATGATGCAAAAGGAAATCTTGCACCATTGACTGCGTGCGCCGCCACATTGTTCAGGTGTATTTATGGCAGATAAATCCTAGCCCGAGCTTCTGACCAGGAATTCCAAGTTGAATGATGGTTCCATTTTCCGTGTCAGACATTGTTTTTCTGAGTACAATGTATTGCAGCATCAACATCCAAACTCTGGTGACCTAGCTTAGCCGCATCCGAGCTAAATCTAAAAAAGGCTAATTGGCTACTTTTACGCACTAATACATTGAGAAATAGTTGACCTTTAGCTTGTTCTTTACAGTATAACAGACACAACAGGTTTTTGTGTTAAAGATAGGGATGGCAACTTTGAATCTTCAAAACAGTTTTGATACCTTTGAAACACACAGTTTCGAAACATTTCAAAATGTTGTGCACAGCCTCCTGGCAGAAACCTGAACTGCAGCCCTAGAATGCTGGAAAGCTGACATGGTGGTTACGTGACTGATGTTTCAAGACAGTGTCAAAGACCCCGCTTCAAAATCGGAAGTTTCGAACAACTTTGAAACATATCGATCCTGGGTGCCGAAATTGCCATTTTCTAGTTGAAGATGTTCTTCTGTGGGGACCGATGCCAGCGACTTTGGAAGCAAAACATCATTCATCATCGCTTTTGGCGAATTTCTGCAATACCCAACTGTGGCGGCGGTTTAACAACCTTGTTAACAAACACAGCTCTCAAGCAAAAAAATAAGATCTATCTGTCAGAAAAATTGGAAAAATTATATTTCTTCCATACAGCGCAGCCCTCATCCAGGTCTTGTTAGGAAGCAAATCGATGCGTTCGCATGCTGAAAGAACACAGTTGAATGAGAGCGATATCCTATGCCAGGGGTCACCAATCGTGTGCCATGGAGGTCCAAGACACTGCAGGTTTTCTTTGCAGCCAGTGACTAAAGCAGGTGATGTCACTGATCACCACTCCTTCAGTTTGACAGAAGGATGGTGATCAGTGAAATCACCTGCTGAACAGACCCGTTGGAAAGAAAACCTTCAGTGTCTTGGACCTCGCTGGGGACTTCTGTCCTACGCATTCACAGCGTGTCAGTGGAATGAAATGTCTTATTCACAGCTTGAAACTCAGAGCGTCAGTTAAAGTATCGGAGGAGGCGGATGTTACATCAGCTAAGTTGCAAAACAAAACAGCTGCTTTGTTGATGATCAGGAACAGGATCATAACATGGGATCAAATCATGGAAAAGTATCCATATCCATAGTATGTAATCTTATTCGTTTCTACAAAAAAGCGTCCGAAGATGTTGTTACATGTTTCTTAAGTAGCGGCTCGAAATGGAAGCAAGAATGGCGTGCTATGGTCACAGACGATCTCTGATGACTGTTTCTTTTGTTCTTCTAAAAACCTGTTAAATGGACTAGTGCAGTGCCTGTTCAAAACATGCCTGTTCAGAATGGGCTGGACTTTATGGTGTGTGCCGCAGCCTGCCATAATTTAGTTCTGCACATCCTTATGAGCTAGCTTTGTTTGCTGTACGAGGTCGGGTTGAGACCGTGGCACTGGATTGGAGCGCCCATAGAGTATCCTGCCACGTGGACTACTTTTTACTGGCACAGCTAAATTCGAGAACCACTCATCCAAACAACTTCACGTGACACTGTACGTCCTTGGGTCTTGAACAGTAAACCTGCTGAATATCAACTTAATACAGTGCTGGGTCCTAGAGATAATGGTGCTACAGACAGAGATTTCTGCCTTTATAGTTCAATGTTTTACAGATTTTTATGTTTTCATTTTTCTTTTTTTTTATGGGTCTGTTTTCAAACCTTTGCGACACTTTAATATGCAAGACCACACTTTGTGTCTTGTATATTATTATATACTATAAAATCATTTGATTTTGAAAGATTAGTTTATTTGGCAAAAGGAAATTTCAAATGCGGTTTGGGAAATTCTTTGTCGTGTAGTATTTATTGGGTTGATATGGTCCTTTAATGTCCCCTCCCTAGAAGCCTGTCAGCTCTGATTGGCCAGCATGCACGGACTGTAAAAAGTGGATGTTGACCAAACACTCGCTAGTCTTGCACTTTGTGGGTTACACACCAGGTGTGTAGGTGGGTAAATTCAAATGTTTTACATGTTGACATCAACATGTTACAGAAGTTAAGAGCCAATCAGAACAAAGCTTTCAGGACCTATGGATTTCTCTTACTGGATACATTTCTATAAGCTACTTTAAGAATGCTCAGCACAAACTTACACTATAGATAAAGAGAGGTAACAAAAAGCAGAATATGTGCCCTTTAATGCTAACCGTCGTGTTGGAGCTGTCAGCCAGGGAAGTCGGAGCGCTTCCCCATGATAAGGCGTGCACGTCTAAAGGCTTAACCAATCATTCACGGACAGCTGAATATCTTGAGTATTATCCCTTTGATGTTATTAATTTCATTGAATAGCAGGCTAATGGTAGCATCGCTAACACCAGCTCACTCCTGGCAGCTTGACGGCTTCATTAGCATTGGATCATGAACTCTTTTTCTAAGCCCATATTGTGCTGTATAAAATTCCGCTTTGCTACTTTACTCCCAGCAGCGTCGGGGGAAAGAATGTCTCCACATCTCTTAATTCGGTGACATTAAAGTCTTTTTTTGTGACATTAAAGTCTCATTAGATAATTGCTTCAGTTAACAGAAGTTGTGTCGAATTATGAAGACTACATTTCAAACTTTCTGCAATTGGCTGAGAAAAAAAAGAAAAAGAAAAAAAGAAGCAGTGTGGCTGTAATGATTTCTGTGAGTTGTAACTGCACATCAAGATGCACAGATCTGAAAGTTTCATTACTGTAGATCACAAGATGATGAGAATTTAATCAAGATACGTTTTTTTTCATGGCAAAAATTCTGTTTCATGTTTTCAGCGACTGTCAGCTCCATGCACCAAAGATTCCTTAGTGGTATTTTACCTCCAAAAGTCGCCAGGTATTTCTAGTTACAGGAAACAATGTTGCATTTAGTGACCTCATTGTCATGTGGTAACTTGTATTATCACATATTCCCCCCCNCCCCCCCCAACCCCACCCGATGACAAAAACATCATAATCATAATTCCCTGAGGTTTCATCAAAATGTCACAACTGCAACAATAGGCACAAACGTGCACACAGGCCAGCAGGATTAAATTTCATGTTCAAAGAGTGGGTGGTCTGGCCCTGTTACATATTATAGATGGTGACTGTGACTTTTAAAGGACCATACCGGTGATTTTGCATATTTAAGCCCAATAAATACAACCCGCATACGCGTTACATCACTGATATCGATTTTCCAAAATATAAAACCGTGTTTAGGTTTTCCTGTGATTTTGCCAAATCCCCTATTCCAGTCATCCTCAATGTCCAGACTCCAATCCGGATCCGGACCAAACCACAACTGTTCCAGACTCTGAGCAAATGATATTTTTTATATGTATTATTTGTAGTATCTGCAAGACATAGCTGCGACACAACGAGTCAAAATTCTCCGCTTTCTCCAGCCATCTCCATGACGGCGTTGGGCTCAGAGAATTGACAGCGCAGCTAGTTTTGTCAGTGTACCCCNACCCCTCCACCTCAAATTCCCAGTAAAAATTAGGATCCTAATCCAACCCTGGTTTGACTGACCTTAATAAATGGACCTTTGTCTTATTGAAAATTTTGGTTGTGGACCTTTAAGATTTATATTTGAGTACCCCTGCCCTAATCTCTCAAAATCAAATGTTCAGGTGATGCATCCACCTAAAAATTCAACATTTCGCCTGCTAACATGTACGTCTAAATGTTGAAGGCGCGGTCGGTAAAAGCACCATTCTCATGTGACTGTACTCTGGCGGAGACATACATTTTCTTCTGTGCCACTTCGTATCAGATCGTTTAAATTAAGTAACTTCAACAAAAACATAAGAACAGCGATATAGTGGATCACTTATTTCAATCACGTCTCAAGTGTCAACCAGCTGATTTTAATGGCGTACTGGAATGAACTAAAATACGGTTTTATTTTTGGAAAATGACAGTCAGCAATGTGATGCGTATGCTGGTCATATTTGTTGGGCCTAAACTTGCAAAAATCATGAGTATGGTCCTTTAAAGAAACCGTTCAAGCAAAACCCATTTAGTTACAGATGCTAGTTGCACACAGGAGAGGAGAGGTTTTGTAGTTTTAAACAGATTTTGAACTGAAACCAGAAATTCTAAAATGTTTTGGGAAATGGTTGGCAGTAAAGTAACATGTACGTGGGCTCAAACATGAAAAAATCA
This sequence comes from Lucifuga dentata, assembly GCA_014773175.1. NCBI lineage: Eukaryota > Metazoa > Chordata > Actinopteri > Ophidiiformes > Bythitidae > Lucifuga > Lucifuga dentata. The sequence continues at coordinate 70,832 of VXCM01000505.1, read as the reverse complement.
CAAGCACACTCCTTTACGTCTGCAGAGTTTCATCAGGTTTAGAAAATGACATTTACATTAAACACAGTAACCTGGTTATTCGGGTCATTTAGAGCCGTTTCCGTCTTTCCTCCCACTCGTTCTTCTCAGCAGCGACAGAAGAACTCACTTCACCTCCTTCACAGTGTTTGCATTTTGACACTATCTTGTGGATTCGGTTTCTCTGCCTTATCACCAGTAACAGAAGAAGAGAGCGGCAAGCAATACCCAGTCTGCACTCTGATCCGCCGTCAGTCTTTCGCTTCCTCCAACGTGTTATCACGTCGTTTATGATCATAGGAGCGACGCCGTCGTTAGGAGGAAGACAAACAGCAGCAGGATAAACAGTTCATCATATGCAGACTTTTCAGAATAAAGGCTCATAATTGCTGACACGTTAAAGAGTGGGGTCATGAGTTTATTCGCTGTGGATCAGCTCACGTTGAATGTCATTTTACACCCACACAAGTGTTTTAAAGGACCATACCAGTGATTTTACATGTTTAAGCTCAGTAACTACTACCCTGCCTACACCCAAAACATATGTTAGTTTTTGTGTTATTTTGTCAAATCCCCTAATCTTTCAAAATCAAATGTTCATGTAATACACTCACCTTAAAGGACCATACCCCTCATTTTGCATGTTTGAGCCTAATATATTCAATTTTCACACGTACCGTTACTGACAATCATTTCCCAAAGCAAACTACTGGAATTAAAAATGTTTTTCCTACCTTCCAAACTGCCATTGGTTTCAGTTCATTCTGGTACGCTACTAAAATCAACTTGTTGATATTTGAAATGTTCTTGGGATAGGTATTCCATCATCGAGAACAAGATGTGTATTCAGGTTTTTTCAAAGTTTCGTAAGTTTAGCGTTTAAGCACAATAAAAAGCGTGGAGTGAATGTATGTCTCCACCGGGGAATATAGTCCCAAAAGAAGACCTGCGTTTATCAAAAAATTTAAACAACTGTGACTTCATAAGACTGCGTAACTATTAGCAGGCAAAACATGGAATTTTAAGGTGAGTGTATCGCTGGAATATTTGATTTTGAAAGATAAAGAGATTTTGCAAAATATCAGGAAAGCTGAAATACAGTTTTACCCTTTGGGAAATGATTGTCAGTAACGTAACATGTATGAAAATTGAATATATTAGGCTCAAAAATGCAAAATGGGTGGTATGGTCCTTTAAAATTCAATGTTTTGCCTGCCAACACTTATGCATGATTGTGAATCCACAGCCATTTTAATTTCTCATAAAGAGCCGCCTTCTCCTCGCACTATATTCACTGGCGGAGAAATACATTACGTCGGTAATGTAATGTGTATGCTGGTAGTGTTCATTGAGCTAAAACAAAAAATCATCAGTATGGTCCTTTAAGGAAACTGTTGAAGCAAAGTACATTTAGTGACAGATGCTGTTGCACACAGAACAGGACAAAACAAATGTTCCCGCATTTAGACATCTTTCAACAATCATGGACACAATTGTGTGAGATGGTGCATTGTCACACAGATTCAGATCCAAACTAATAGAAATTCTCCACATTCATGATTAAAAACATCTATTTTAGAGTATCGTGTGGCGTTGTCGGAGGTGTGTTCTGATGCTTTCTAGCTGAAAACTTTTCCTTCCTGATTTGATTTGCCGTACAAACCTCCAAGGCTCCTTCCTCTCACACACTGAAGAGACGGTGCAACGCTTTTGCCAAAGAAGCATCCTCCTCTAGAGAGGGAGACGGAAGAGGAGAGAGAGGGGCGGTCGGGTCAGCACCACGCCGTTTAGCTGACCGCTAATACTGGATTAGACATCCTGCCTGCAGCACAGCGGCCATCCTGCCGCACTAAATATGTCATCTCTCAAAGACAATTTCCCTAATGCATTGTGTCTGACAGATGACCCGTCACCGGGTATCACACGTGCTCCTCTCCTGCCACAACGGGGATATCGGCGAGCAAGAAGGTACGCTCCTTATGAAACGCACCGCCTTTAGCGTACACACTCCTCACCCGAGTGTGACAGAAATGTCACTTTTCTTGACGGATGCTCTGAATTCCCAATTTTAAGGTCACTCGATGATGGGATGAGAGACGAAAGAAATGGCTGAATAGATCGCGCCAAATTTATCCCCTTCCATTCTTTTTTAAATCATTTTTTTCTGATTTAAGATCACTTGGTTAACCTCAGCGGGGTTACCTGTGCTAGCGTATCTGGTGTTAAAGGAGCATAGCATGTTTGCAATAAATTCCTTCAGGTTATGTTACCTGCCAACATTTTTTCCAAACGTACTCCTGGAGCCGTGATTTATAGAGGTGTTTTTCCTATCTTCCAGGCCGCCGTTGGTTTTAGTTCATTCCAGTACGTTATTAAAATCGACTTGTGGAGGCTTGAACAGGCTTGAGATAAATAATCCATCACAGCAAACCAGACATCGGTCTCATATTTTGTCAAAGTTACTTAATCTAACCAGTCCAACACAGGGCTGCACTGAAAAAAAAAATGTAAGTCTCCGCCAGGGAATATAGTCCCAGGAGAAGACGGCTTTTACAGAGAAATTAAAAATGACCGTGCCTTCTACACACGTGTTAGGAGGCGAAACATTGAATTTTAAGCTGGGTGTATCAACCTCAATGTTTGATTTTGAAAGATTATGGGGATTTGACTGATTTGATTTGATTCGATGTTCAAATAACAAGAATGCTAAAATCCAGTTTTATGTTTTGGAAAATGGTTGGCATTAACGTAACGTGCTTGCCAGTAGTATTTATTGGGCTTAAACATGCAAAATCACAGGTATGCCCCCTTTAAAGATCCAAAACTCTGCCGTGTTACAGGGCAGATGATGTGACCGAATGCACCAGAGAGTAAAGATGCACAGTGACAATTAGTATGCGAGTGGCATTTAATAAACCAGGAGCCTTTTTAATATTGTCGTCACACCTTTAGCTAACAGTAATAAACAACATGGAGCCTCTGACCCTCAATTGCAGCAATTTCTGTTCATGCACGCAGCCTCGGAATATATAGAATATCCTCTGATCAAATGCTGAATTATTAATTTGTGCATCAGTAGTTGTAACTAAATCTAAATTGAAATCGCTGATACCTCGATGGAGGACTTTGACAATAAGATGAGCTCGCCTTTGTCGTTATACTCGACCATGTCCGGAACGACTTCGCCTTTTTACCACTGCACAAAATGCTCGATCCTGATGCCTCGCTTAAACGACCATACCGGCCATTTTGCATGTTTGAGCCTAATATATTCAGTTTTCATACATGTTATGTTACTAACAATCATTTCCCAAAGGATAAAACCGTATTTCAGCTTTCCTGATATTTTGCAAAACATTTTAATCTTTCAAAATCAAATGTTCAAGTGATACACCCACCTTAAAAAACAATGTTTTGCCTGCTAATAGTTACGCAAAATTGTGAAGTCACAGTCATTTAAACTTTTCCTTAAATGCAGGTCTTCTTTTTGGACTGTATTCCCCGGTGGAGACATACGTTCACTCCACGCTTTTTGTTGAGCTTAAATGCTAAAATTACGCAAATTCTAAAAAAAAAAAAAAACCTGAATACACGTCTTGTTGGCGATGATGGATTACCTATCCCAAGAACGTTTCAAGTATCAACAAGTTGATTTTAATAGCGTACCAGAATGAACTGAAACCTACGATGGCATATTAGGGCCATATAAGATGAAAAAAAAAATGAGGAGGATATTATTTTGACTTTTCAAACTCACAAATTTGCGAGTTTTGAAAGTCCATATGAATATGATAATTTGATGAATTTTGCGCTTAAAACACAAGTATCCACAAATCCGATGGAAAAGTGTAATTTAACTAGAAGGTGCAGTTTCTGAAAGAAACTGCGGGGTGATTGAACGCTGAACCCGCCGCTTGAAGCGATTGCTTGAAACTGATTAAAACTTGCTTGAAAAGATGTGGAAGAAGAGGCAATTGAATAAAATTAAATTGTATTACAATAATATAAGAAGTACTGTGAGCTGAAAGAGATGTGAAGCCATTTTGAGTGCTTTGCATTCAGTTGAATGGGGAAATTTTAAATAAAACTTGAAAAAATGTACTGAAATAAGGTTGAATATTTTGAAAAGTATGAAAGATATGAATATGCTGTTGAACCCCTTAAAGGATACATCAAGGAGAACACTGTTAAGTTGGTTTGAAGCTTCTACCTTGAAGCATATGGAAGTAAGCAGGTTTCAAATATTGGAAAATTTGAAGAATTTGAAAACCACTGAAATTGCCCTTTAAATTTCTCCAAAAGTACGAAAGTTAGAAAAAATCTGAATCCGTTGGAAATATTTGAATGTTGGATGAATATTTTAAAAGTAGAATGACAGTTTTAAGTGAAAGTATGAAGGAGTGGAAAGGGCTGAAAGATTGGAATTTTTGAAAAAAGTAGAAAAATTGGTTTAAATAAAGTTGAATAATTCAAAAACTGTGAATCATGGGAAAATTCTGTTGACACTCCCTAGAGAGACATCAAGGTGAACATGTTGAAGTTGATTTGAAGTTTCTATCTCAAAGTGTGTAGGACTAGATAGGTCTCAAAAACTGGAAAATATGAAGAATTTGAAAACCACTGAAATTGCCCTTTAATTATCTCCAAAAGTATGAAAGTTAGAAAAAATCGGAATCCGCTGGAAATAGTTAAAGGTTGGATGAATGTTTTAAAAGTGTAATGACAGTTCTAAGTTAAAGTATGAAGGAGTAGGAAGANGGTTGGATGAATGTTTTAAAAGTGTAATGACAGTTCTAAGTTAAAGTATGAAGGAGTAGGAAGAGCTCAAAGATTGTAAATTTTGAAGAATTAAAAAACAAAATCACTGAAATTGCCCTTTAATTATCTCAGAAAGTATGAAAGACAAAAAAAAATGGTCGGGGGTTCAAAGACGGGAAGGTTAGAGGAATATTTTAAAAGTGGAACAACAGCTCTATGTTAATGTATGAAGGAATAGGAAGAGCTGAAAGATTGGAAATTTTGAAAAAAGTGGAAAAATTGGTTTAAACCACTGAAATTGCCCTTTAATTTTCTCCANATTGGAAATTTTGAAAAAAGTGGAAAAATTGGTTTAAACCACTGAAATTGCCCTTTAATTTTCTCCAAAAGTATGAAAGCTAGAAAAAATCGGAATCCGTTGGGAATAGTTGAAGATTGGATGAATATTTGAAAAGTGGAATGAGAGTTCTAAGTGAAAGTATGAAGGAATGGGAAGAGCTGAACGACTGGAAATTTTGAAGAATTTTCCCATTCATTTTCAATGGGAAAAATTCCAGGAAGAAATGTGGAATATTCCAGAAAGTATGAAAGACATGAAAATTCTGTTGACAAGCACCCATGCTGAAAATAGGTTGAATACGATGAAGTTGGTTTGAAGTNTGAAAATTCTGTTGACAAGCACCCATGCTGAAAATAGGTTGAATACGATGAAGTTGGTTTGAAGTTTTTAGGTTGAAGTATGTGGAAGTAGTTAGATGCCGAAAAATGGGTGGAATACATGGAAACAGGAGAACATAGGGGTGATTGCTGTGTGCAGCCACCCCAATAAGGTCATGTTCAGGCATAGTTGCAACGTGAGGCGGTTCCAATTCCCCCTTATTAATTTTCTGAGTTAAAAACTGTCAAATTTGCGAGTTTAAGAAGTGGCAAATTTGCAAGTTTTTTGACTCAGAAAAATAATAAGGGGAAATCAGAACCGCCTCATGCTGTGACTATGCCTGCAGTACATGACCTTATTAAATTATACTTTTCCATCAGCTTTAGCAATAAGAAATAAGAAATATTTGTGCTTTTAGCACAAAATTATCTAATTATAAGCATACAGACTTTTAAAACTGGCAAATTTTTGAGTTTTTAAACGGGCAAATTTGCCCGTTTAAAAACTCGGAATAATGCCTCTCTCCTCCCTCGGTTTTTTTTTTTTTTTTNGGGTTTTTTTTTTTTTTTTCTTTTCATCTTATATGGCCTGGTCCTAATACACCATTGTAGAAACCAATGGCAATCTGGAAGGTAGGAGAATTTTTTTTAAATTCATCGTTCCAATAGTATGCTTTGGGAAATGATTGATGGTAACATTACGTGTATGAAAATTGAATATATTATGCTCAAACATGCAAAATGGTGGTATGGTCCTTTAAAACACAGTTTTCCTGACAGCAGGTCTCACACCTCATTCAGAGGTGTCTACCTTCACATCGAACTGCAGAATTTTTTGCAGGTATTTTTGATGTTGTGTTTTAAATTGGATGTGCTCCAGATATGTTATGCAAGTCAAAAGATGAATAGATCTCAGCTTTTTTTTTTTGGAAACCTCCCATTTTTCGGGAGTGAGTCCAGCTTCTAATTGTAGGCCTCGGATAACTTGGTCGCCGAATGTTTTGGTTTCCCATTCCTCACTTTATTGGAGTGGCACAATCAATGAAAGGTTCCCCTGAAGATGCAGATCAGATGTCACATCTCCTAGCAACAGCCGTGGTTATCTGGCGTCTGGCGAATATTTGCGACGCCCTCAGGAAAGCAAAGCTGGAGTGGAGGTCATTTTCTCCCTCATCGTCTTCTTCATGTTTGTAATTTATATTGCTTTGTATGCTTATCAAACTTGTTGAATTTTTGTCCTTGAGAATGATACCCTGGATGATTTTTTTGTTACTTATTTACACTTTCTTCGTCTCGGTGCACGATGTTAAGCGCCGCTCAGGAGTTTGATTATATGGAAACACGGCTATTGCGCAATCTCTATTGCGCCATCCCTTCTGCTACCGTCGCAGTCTGCATTCAGGCTGCTACGTTCAGGTTTTAATGTCCATATCTGATGCTTGTGTTTACACGATTTAGCCCTGAAAAAATATACACACACGCACACACACACAAGGCTTTAGTTTCCATGATGGAGGTACAAAAAGGCTGCAATGGATGAAAATAAGACAGAAATCATTACACATGTATTGGTTTCTAAGGCATCTTTAAAGGTCTACAGTGACTTAATAGTGTTTCAAAGGACCATACCGGTGGTTATACACGCTACAATACTGCCATTTTCCCCAAAAAAATACTACCAGAGTGTAAATTTTTGAAGATGCTGGTTTCAGTTCATTCCAGCACGGTATGAAAATCAACTTGGAGAGACCTGAATCGTTCTTGAGATGATTGTTCTTTGGCATCAGCAGCAACTATGTCATGAACTTCTCTTCTGAGATAGTAAAGTTTTCTTGTATCTTGTATCTTGAGATAAGTAATCCATCATAGCACATCACATGCTGTTACTTTTTTTTGTCAGTTACTTAGTTTAACCAATTCAACACGGATTGAAATGGAAGAAAAATGTACGTCTCCGCCAGGGAATATACTGCTTTTACCATTAAATTAAAACGACTGTGCCTTCTACATGCAAACATACATCTTAGCAGGCCAAACATTGAATTCTAAGGTGGGTGTATCACTCAAACATTTGATTTTGAAAGATTAGGGTGATTTGGCAAAATAACACAAAAGCCTAAAATATGGTTTAACCTTTAGAAAATACTTGGCGGTAATGTAACGTGTACGCTCTCTATATTTATTGGGCTCAAAACATGTAAAATCCCTGGTATGCTCCTTTTAAAAAAAACAAAACAAAAAAAAAAAGGTCTGATCTGAGTGTGTAATTGTTCATCTTAATTTATGCACTTTAAAGGACCATACTGGCCATTTTGCATGTTTGAGCCTAATTTTCATACACATAACATTACTGAAAATCACTTCCCAAAGCATACTACTGGAACAGTGAATTAAAAATGTTTTTCCTACCTTCCAGACCTCCATTGGTTTCAGTTCATTCTGGTACGCTATTAAAACCAACTTGTTAATACTTGAAACGTTCTTGGGATAGGTAATCCATCATCGTGAACAAGACGCGTATTCAAGTTTTTTTCAAAGTTATGTAATTTTAGTGTTTAAGCACAATAAAGAGCGTGGAGTGAATGTATGCCTCCACCAGGGAATATAGTCCCAAAAGAAGACCTGTGTTTATTGAAAAGTTTAAACGACTGTGACTTCATAAGGCTGTGTAACTATTAGCAGGAGAAACATGGATTTTTAAGGTGGGTGTATCACTTGAATATTTGATTTTGAAAGATTAAGAGATTTTGCAAAATATCAGGAAAGCTGAAATACAGTTTCATCCTTTGGAAGATGATTGTCAGTAATGTAACATGTGAAAATTGAATATATTAGGCTCAAATATGTGCAAAATGGCTGGTATGGTCCTTTAAGTACATACAGGTTTGTCATGTGGGTTTTGTTTTGTCACGTACTCACGCAGCTTTCTTGAATTTTCCTCCTTGAAAATGTTATACTCGCTGACAAAAAAGCAGTTCTGATGACGCTTCAGCTCGCTCAGCTCAACGTGAACTCCTCCATCAACAGGAAATGCTTAGCCTGCCTGATGCAAGCTTTCACATCACACACACACACACACACTCCCTGATCCTCCCCGATCAGTGAGGGATTCCCAGCAACATCCAGGCTGAATCTCTTCACCCTCTGGCTTTGGATCGGCCGCACGCTTGCAGACCTCCTTGTTTCTCTGCAAATGCACAGAGCCGTTAAAATGTGTTGAATTGCAAAGGGAGCTCTCGTGTTTGCTGGAGGACTACCATGGACGCCCCTCATCTCACACGAGCCTTCTCCTTCCCTTTGTCGCAGCTCCCATGCATTTCCTGTCAACAGTCACATGCAGGTGAATGGTTAATGAAGTAGCTCTGAATAGAGGCCTGACGCTGTAAATCAGCGTATGAGAACCCTGAGAGACGTCGCTCATTGTCGCCTGTAGGAACACTAATGTTTTCACAATGTCGACACAGGATGTTGTCAGCAATCACAGCCAAAACCAACTCTTGCAGATTGATAGATAGTTTAAGAAAAGCATAAGTACTTAAATTCTTTTGGCGGTGAAGTATAGGGAAATGTTTCAGCTCTAAATTTTTGATGTAATTTCATATGTTTTCTGTGATAATGTGGAGTCATTCACATGGGTTCTGATGCACTATTAGCTTTTCTGATCTGAGGCCAGTTGCAAGAGCGCGGCAGACATGGTATTCTGTTGCATGTGGTTTCATTGCTTTTTCAAACAATATAAACATCATAATCAGAGTCGTAATCATAAATAAATCCACATAAGCATCGTCTGCATGCGTTTCCTCACCTGGTTCACCTTTTCTCGTGTCAGTGAGCAATAAGTCATATGTTCCACGGACGACGGAATCCTTTTATGGTCATCCATGTATGTAGCTTATTCCATGTATTTATATCGCTGACTGTAAAGACAAAAATCTTATCTTAAATACCAATCGAATATCTACGATGGGGTATTAGGGTAATATAAGACAAAGAAAAATAAACAAGGGGACATTATTTCGAGTTTTTAAACTCGTAAATTTGCCAGTTTTAAAACTCGAAAATTTGCCAGTTTTAAAAGTCTGTATGCTTATGGTAATTTGATGATTTTACACTAAAAGCACAAATATTTCTTTATTGTTGAATCTGATGGAAAGGTATAATTTAATAAGGTAATAAAATAACAAAATAAGATATTGCAGGCATAGTCACAACGTGAAGTGGTTCGATTCCTGTTCTCATTATTTTCTCTTTTTCGTTATGAAAAAGAATGTAATTATCTATAAAGTCAGAAATCTGTCTGTGGCACCAGCATCTCTAGAACCCGACACTGTATGAAGTTGAAATTCAGCAGGTTCATTGCTCAGGACCCAAGGACGTGCAGTGCTGCTTGTGAAGGTGTTTGAATGAGCGGTTCTTGAATTGAGCTGTGCTGGTAAAAAGTAGTCCGTGTGGCAGGATATGATCCGGGCGTGGCGGCATATGCTCTGCTTCACGGACACTTATGGCAGGCTGGGCGCACCACAAAACCTAGCCCGATCCGAACAGGCACGCTTTGAACGGGCACTGCACTAGTAATGTCAAAAAAAAATTAAAAAATGATTATTCATCATTAAAAATAATTTTCTGTTTTGTTTTTTTTGTTTTTTTTTTGAAACTCATAAATTTGCGAGTGTTTTTGGGAGTACATGACCTTATTAAATTATACTTTTCCATTGGATTGAGCACAAAATCAAATTATCATAAGCATACAGTTCATCAAATTATCATAAGCATAGGGACTTTTATATCTGGCAAATTTTCGAGGTTTAAAACTCGCAAATTTGTGAGTTTAAAAACTCGAAATAATGCCCCTCTGATTTTTTTTTTTTCCCAGCTTACATGGCCCTAATATGCTGTCATAGATATGTAAAAATAGGATAAATTTTTCAAAATTTAACAAGTTGTATCAAGACAGTATATCACAGCAACGTAATCTTGTGATTTCCTATCTAATACCTTCATTTATGAAGAATCCTATTGGGTTTTAGAGCTAGCCTGGGACCAACAAGATGTAGAGTAATGAAGATGTGGAGAAAAATCATTGCATTGCATTTGCGTCGTTGTCGGCTTTTGGCAGAAAACAGGCAAAGTCGAGCTCATGCTTAGAAATGAGGAATGAGTCATCTTGACAACATTTTGTCTTATCCTGATCATGTTTGGGTGATTGTGTGGTTTAAGGCCTCATTGTGCTTGTACCTGCATAATGTTCCTGTATTTACCTCAGAGAGTTGCTGCTTGCTTCATACTATTTTTATCACTTTGACAGCGAACACAGCCCCCTGGTTGTTGTGTTATCAGCTTTGCATGGAAGCTTCGTTTGTTTTTTTGTTTTTTTTGTTTTTTGTTTTTTGCTGAAGAAGGAGGCGTAAGTTATCTATCACAGACATACAAATAAGCTTCAGCATCAGTTTTTTTTTAAAAGCAGCATCCTAAACATAAATTCAAAGTGCAGTTTCAGAAATGACTATTTTCAACTGTTAATGTATATCTAGCATATCTTGTTTGTTTGTTTGTTTGTTTGTTTGTTTGTTTGTTTGCATGATGTTGGTGACCACTTTTAATATTTTCTGATGACCTGGGTGTTTTTGCAGCAGACTTAATTCTTTTGGGAAAATGTCAGCGTAGGAGCTGATAAATAATAGCTGGATAACTTAATATGTCAGGAATTAAATATAACCTGGGTACATTACTTTTTTTTTTTTTTTTTTTTNTTTTTTTTTTTTTTTTTTTAAAGGGGCGCGTTCTTATATTTTGAGAAGTCATACCTTTATTTGAAAGTTCTTACTTTGAGATGCTACCAAGCTAGCAGTGTGTTAAAATCTACAAATCGAAAGTTTGTTTGGTTTTTTCTTTCTTTTTATAAAGGATTATACCACTCATTTTGCATGTTTGAGCCTAATATATTCAATTTTCAAACACAATCATTTCCCAAAGTATACTACTGCAACGGTGAATTTAAAAATGTTTTTCCTACCTTCCAGACTGCCATAGGTTTCAGTTCATTCTTGTTCTTGCTCTTAAAATCAACTTGTTGATACTTGAAATGTTCTTGGGATAGGTAATCCATCATCTCCAACAAGATATGTATTCAGGTTTTTTTCAAAGTTATGTAATTTTATCATTTAAGCGCAATATAAAGGGTGGAGTGAATGTATGTCTCCACTGGGGAATATAGTCCCAAAAGAAGACCTGTGTTTATCGAAAAATTTTAATGAATGTGACTTCATAAGGCTGCATAACTATTATCAGGCAAAACATGGATTTTTAAGGTGGGTGTATCACTTGAATATTTAATTTTGAAAGATTAAGAGATTTTGCAAAATATCAGGAAAGCTGAAATACGGTTTTATCCTTTGGGAAATGATTGTCAGTAACGTTACTTGTATGATAATTGAATATATTAGGCTCAAATATGCAAAATGGGTGGTATGGTCCTTCAATGGTTGCTAATTGCTTTCACTGGGTTACAGGGCTGGATGAACATACGAATATGAAGAATTCTTGGTGTTTTTTGAGTTTAATGGTTAAAATGACAACACAGTTCATACGTGTACAAGCACACGATACTCATTTTGCTTATTAACTTACTGATACTTATTTTTCTTTTGTTTGCATAAGGATTAAGGAAATAATGCGAGAAAGACGTAGACCTGGACTGAATTAACAGGGTTCCGTGGGTTGTCGTATATGCAGATTGCGTAATCAGAGTATGAGGAGAGTCCTGCATGTGAAAAAATGCATTCAGCGGCGGCGGCTTACATTTCTAACTTTACTAAATGTCTAAATGAATCCGTTTATAATTGCATAATCTCAGCCTATTGTTTTGAGAAAGCTTATTTAATATATGCCGACATGTATAGCCTTAATGTGAGTACAAACAAAGTTTTAACACGCAAATGTACCAAGTGAGCGCCAGAAAGCTCAGCTAGTTACAGAAAAGGAACTGAGATTGAGTTTATTACATAATGAAAACACTCTTTGACTGTTTCTTCTGCTCGGCAGTCAAATAACGAAAGTCATTGTGATTCCATTTCCCGAAATGCACTTCTCCATTCTCATTAAAAACCACACGTCTGATATGTTGTCATTTTTTTCTATCTGGTGTGAAAATGTAGCCTTGGTGATGTAAAGCAATAGCTTGTCTTAGTATTTCTCTCATTTTTGTTTGCTTCTGTCCCACTTAACGAAGATGTAAAGGGACTGTCAAAAAAAAAAAGTAGTAGCATCAACTGTAGTGTAAATATCACCTTAAAGGACATGCCATCGTTGTTTGAGTAAAATGAAAAGGCAAACTGAATTTCAGTGAGCCACACCTGTCTGCTGCCCCGAGATATTTGACACGTCTCCTGAAAACGTCTGTACTTGGGAGTTGTGCTTGGCCCGGAGCTAAACATCTGCTTCTTCTGCTTCGCAGTAACAGAGTGGGGCGACGACGTGAGGCCCATCTCTGAAGACGAAGCCATGGTGATCGTCAACCACCAAGCCACAGGAGACGTGTGCACCCTCATGATGTGCCTGCAAGACAAGGGCACGGTAAGAAGAGAGAGCTTTTGAGGTTGGCTTGGTCCCGTCTGGTAACGATGATCAGGTTGTACAAGGTCACATCGCTGCGAGCAGAAGCGAGGTCGAGCCTGCAGGCTGTTTGGCTCCGCATGCTCAGTAAACACGCCGCTTTCTGAGCTTGTCAGGTCTTGACTGCTTTATGAAGACTTCCTATGTAATTGCACAGGCATCTGAAACTCTCCCACTCCGCAAGGATGCTTGTCTTACCGACGTGTTTGTCGGAGAATAGCTAACGCTTGATAGTTGGACACAGTAAATTACTGTTAAACAGAAAAGGCGCATAGTTCAAGTTAAAGGACCATACCTTTGAATGTTTGAGCCTAATATATTCAATTTGCATACACATAAGGTTACTAACAATCATTTCCCAAAGGCTAAAACTGTATTTCAGCTTTCCTGATATTTTACAAAACCTGTTAATCTTTCAAAATCAAATTTAAATATTTAAATGACTGTACCGGCCATTTTGCATGTTTGAGCCTAATATATTCAATTTTCATACATATTACGTTACTGACAATCATTNGCCATTTTGCATGTTTGAGCCTAATATATTCAATTTTCATACATATTACGTTACTGACAATCATTTCCCAGAGAATAAAACCATATGCAAATAAAGCCTGATATTTTGCAAAATCTCTTAATCTTTCAAAATCAAATATTCAAGTGATACACCCACCTTAAAAATCCATGTTCCTCCTGCTAATAGTTACACAGCCTTATGAAGTCACGGTCCTTTAAATTTTTCCATAAATGCAGGTCTTCTTTTGGGACTATATTCCCTGGTGGAGACACTCCACGCTTTTTATTGCGCTTAAACGCTAAAAATACTAAACTTCGAAAAAACTGAATGCATATATTGTTTACGATGATGGATTACCTGTCTCAAGAACGTTTCAAGTATCAACAACTTGATTTTAATAGCATACCAGAATGAACTGAACGTGAAGAAAACCCTGATCCAAAAGGTCCTACGTCACAATTTGTCCGTCCACAGGCGGCGGTTTGGAATCATGCAACGTTTTCAATTCTTTCCTCAAGGCGTGGATGCAACGATAGCAAGAAAATGGAGTGCTTTGGAGAGAAAAAATTAAAACCCTGCCCCACTTTCACACTTCACTCTCCGGCCGATTGCTGCGTAAAGCGGGCGTGCATGGTGGAGTGGTGNCCCCCCACCCCACCTTCCGATGCTCCAACAGGCATGTCGGAAGAAGCATCCCGCAGCTTTTAGACACACACAGTAGACTGGTGACGAGTCTGTGCCCAGCATTCAACCCAGAGAGTAACTGGATTTTGGGATGGGCTTTTCCTTTTTTTTTTTTTTTTNTTTTTTTTTTTTTTTTGGCCGATGTTTGCATGTGAAGGGAACTACCACAAAAACACGATGCAATCCCCCTCAACAACTCCAGTCCAGTTTATCCTCTTAGCACCAAAACATGAAGCATCAGATCAGATGGTAAGCCAAAGCAGCCACAGAGCCGATCATGTGGGTTGGAGCGCCAAGCAGGGCAGGATCAGTTTTGGTCGGGGGGGGGGGTNGGGGGGGGGGGTTTATATAATATTATATTGTATAATAATATTATACAGATTATTTACAAGTACATTTTTGATCTCTTTTCCAGGTTGTACAGAAAATGATGTGGTTGATGGACCATGTGTTCAAATACACAAACTTTGGCCTCGTATCGCTGATACACGGGGATTTCTTCATCAGACAGGTAAGAGACCATGCAGACACCATCATCCAGACAGAACCAACAAACGCTGGACTCGCACGTTGACACATGTCACTCGGTTTTATCGCAGAATCACTGTTCAATGGTGCGACAGACGGCAGGCGACGATGGCAGAGGTGGAAACATTGCCGTGGTAATACGGCGGGATATGATTCTTCCATACTGGAGGATACAGTAACGTTTTAGCATTTTGTGCAGCGTTCCGTTAAAAACAGGAAAACGCTGGCTGACAAGAAAAACGTGCACGCAGAAGCACGTGGGCTCATCCCGTTTGGCAGGTGTGCAAATTCCTGGGAGAATTCTATCGGCTAATTTTGCCGCCATCCATCTTTGACCCACAGCCAGCAGTGGCGGAGTTTTCCGTCACCATCTCACCAAAAGGAAGAGAACATATGGTTTTCCGTCACCGTCAACATGTGAATCCAGCAAAAGATTCAAAAACACCCGATTAGATGGTAGCGTTCGCGTGCGTTTATGTTCATATTTCTGATTATGTACCTTTACTTACCCAGGCGCATGTTAATGGCCGTAAACACCCTTTTATTTATTTATTTATTTATTTATTTATTTTAAGCAGTGTCAGCTTCTCATTCATAATGTCAAGTCTACATGTGTTGCCTGATGTCACATACAGCAACGCTAAAGATCATTGAACGTGTCACCAGCAGAATCACAGGAATATACTGTATATTATACTCCCACAGCAGCATTATTGGACCTTCCTGCTGGTTTCTATCAAACTACCAGCCTCCAATATCTCCACATCACACATTTCCACCTCAAAAGCTGCCCGGTTCAACACGTCCTTTTGTCGTTAACTGACGAGCTCTGCTGAAACATCTGATGCCACATCAATAGCTGTTGCTGACATCGGGTCCAGGGATTCTGATCATACATTTTACTGCCATTAGCGATTTGCTTGCTATGCTGATGACGCTCCATGCTTTTCTCAGCGAAAAGAGTGGAGTGCTTGCACAACACGTCATGAAGAAGCAGGCTTAGCTTCAGATTTAGCCAAACTGACTCTCGAGTTCCGTTAGCCGCGTCCGGCCGCTGACATTTTGCAGTTGAAAGACGTTTCAGCCCAGAATCATGACGCAGTTTTTAAGTTTGCATCATACATTTTGCTCTACTGGAGCTTCCTCTTCCATCATTTGAGTACTCAAGCTTATATCAAATACAGCTTTTCTGTTGCACCTTTGAGAGGTCAACAGCAAACCTGGCAAAAAGGAGAAGCCAGGCGGCACATTGCTCAAGGTGCACTGTACTGGGATTTTAACCGCTGCCCAGTTCAAAGAGGATATCATATAAGCAATTGTATGATAATGTGAAATTTCAGTGTAAATGGATTCTTACAGTTAAGACTATTTTTGGGCTATCTTATTTATGGCATGGGTTTGGAAGTTTTAATTTTGAACATGCAAAGCTAATGATTAAGATGTAAAAATACGGAGCTACAGTAACCCTTTGTGTAATAATTATAGATTGTTTAAAGTCAAGTTTGGTTGTGAGCGATATCTCACTTTTTTGAGCCGAGTTAATAGAATTTCATGTGTAAATATAGGCATGGAAGTCATAATTTAGATATTTGAGAGTGTAGATATGCAGTGATAATATGCTCAAACCTTGTACTTTTTCCTTTGACAGGTGACTAAGGTGACAGGTTTCACTTTGTGCTTGTTTGAATAAGCTAATCAAAAGATATTATAGAATTAATCAAGTTTTGATAAATTTAAAAAAAAATTGTTGGGCACAAGAAATGTCACAGATTTGTTTAATTTGGTTAAGTTTGTTAAGAAAATAATGTGCACTTTTGAGATGACTTATGTCTGGCAAATTTTGGTTTATATCATTGTCTAAATTGCTGGTTGCTGCCTGTGTATATACGTTATGCTTCTTTTTAGTTCCTTGTACCCTTGAGAGAGGTCAAAAGGAAAATAAAATGAAATGATATGTGAGCACCCTAAAATTTTAGGTTGCAAGCCAACTCTTGGTGGTTTCTCATCTGCCTGTTACACTCAGACAGCAGATAGACGAGCCACGTCTTCTCCTGGGACTATATTCCCTGCTGGAGACGTACATTGTCTTCCGTGTAGATCCATGTTGAACTTAAATAAAGTACTGAGGCCAAAAACAAAAAACCTAATAGACATGTTGTTTAGTGTGATGGATTATGTATCTCAAGCATATTTCAACTCTCTACAAGTTGATTTTTATAGCGTACTGGAATGAACTGAAGCCAATGACAGACTGAAAGGCAAGAAAAAAAATTCTGAAATTTACCGGCAAAGTAGTATATCTTGGGAAATGGTTGTCATAACGTAACGTGTGAACGGGTTGTATACATTGAGCTCAAACATGCACAATGGTCCTTTAAATATAGAATGAATTTATTTGGAGGTCATGGAATATTTTACATCAGGCTCTGAACCGCAGGGTGAAGTACCCTGAGCCTGCTAACGGCTGGACAGGCTATAGCCCAATAGGCTAACAGCCCGACTGGCTACAGCCCGACTGGCTAANAACGGCTGGACAGGCTATAGCCCAATAGGCTAACAGCCCGACTGGCTACAGCCCGACTGGCTAACAGCCCGACTGGCTAACAGCCCGACAGGCTACAGCCCAAGAGGCTAACAGCCCGACGGGCTAACAGACAGCCTAACAGCCTGACAGGCTAACGGCTCGACAGGCTACAGCCTGACAGGCTAACGGCCCAACAGGCTACAGCCAGACAGGCTAACAGACAAGCTACAGCTCGATGGGCTAACGGCCCGACAGGCTAACAGACAGGCTACAGCTCGACGGGCTACAGCCCGATGGGCTAACAGACAGGCTAACAGCCCGACAGGCTAAAGGCCCAACAGGCTACAGCCTGACAGGCTAACGGCCCGACAGGCTACAGCCTGACAGGCTAACGGCCCAACAGGCTACAGCCAGACAGGCTAACAGACAAGCTATAGCTCGATGGGCTAACGGCCCGACAGGCTAACAGACAGGCTACAGCTCGACGGGCTACAGCCCGATGGGCTAACAGACAGGCTAACAGCCCGACAGGCTAAAGGCCCAACAGGCTACAGCCTGACGGGCTAACGGCCCGACAGGCTACAGCCAGACAGGCTAACGGCCCGACAGGCTAACAGCTCGACAGGCTACAGCCCGACAGGCTAACAGCTTGACAGGCTACAGCTCGACGGGCTAACAGCCCGACAGGCTAAAGGCCCAACAGGCTACAGCCTGACAGGCTAACGGCCCGACAGGCTACAGCCAGACAGGCTAACAGCCCGACAGGCTAACAGCTTGACAGGCTACAGCTCGACGGGCTAACAGCCCGACAGGCTAAAGGCCCAACAGGCTACAGCCTGACAGGCTAACGGCCCGACAGGCTACAGCCAGACAGGCTAACGGCCCGACAGGCTAACAGCTCGACAGGCTACAGCCCGACAGGCTAACAGCTCGACAGGCTAACAGCCCGACAGGCTAACAGCTTGACAGGCTAACAGCTCGACAGGCTACAGCCAGACAGGCTAACAGACAGGCTAACAGCTCAACAGGCTACAGCCAGACAGGCTAACAGACAGCCTAACAGCCTGACAGGCTAACGGCTCGACAGGCTACAGCCTGACAGGCTAACGGCCCAACAGGCTACAGCCAGACAGGCTAACAGACAAGCTACAGCTCGATGGGCTAACGGCCCGACAGGCTAACAGACAGGCTACAGCTCGATGGGCTACAGCTCGATGGGCTAACAGACAGGCTAACAGCCCGACAGGCTAAAGGCCCAACAAGCTACAGCCTGACAGGCTAACGGCCCGACAGGCTACAGCCAGACAGGCTAACTGCCCGACAGGCTAACAGCTCGACAGGCTACAGCCCGACAGGCTAACAGCTCGACAGGCTAACAGCCCGACAGGCTAACAGCTTGACAGGCTAACAGCTCGACAGGCTACAGCCAGACAGGCTAACAGACAGGCTAACAGCCCGACAGGCTAACAGACAGGCTAACAGCCCGACAGGCTACAGCCAGACAGGCTAACAGACAGGCTAACAGCCCGACAGGCTAACAGACAAGCTAACAGCTCAACAGGCTACAGCCAGACAGGCTAACAGACAGGCTAACAGCCCGACAGGCTAACAGACAGGCTAACAGCTCAACAGGCTACAGCCAGACAGGCTAACAGACAGGCTAACAGCCCGACAGGCTAACAGACAGGCTAACAGCCCGACAGGCTACAGCTTGACAGGCTGTGGTGGCAGACTGAGTGGACAAGCGCAGCTCTGCGATCCGTCTGGCTTTCTTCTCCGCACATTCTTGACAGCCTTCCCCAAAATACCTCGCCCTCCCCCACACGGCAGGCATCTTCCAAGCATGCTCTTCCCACTCACACCGACATGTATGACACACACTTTCAACATGGCACGCTTTGACTGGAGTGACATGATTTTGTTGCGGACTTTTTTGAAGACTTTACTGTACTGTTCTTCTCAACCTTGTAATTTCTTATTGCACTTGAACTTGACATTGCTTCCAGGTCTCAGCAGCCTAGATAGAGAAATTCCTCACTGTGGAGTCAAAATCAAACTGGCAGGTTCCATGTCTCCTGCGAGTGGTTTTGAACTTGCATATATCTGAATGTTCAATAATTTCACACGTCTGTCAGCTAGAAAATGTCATATTACTGTTTTCCTTTATGCTGTGAGTCTTTATGTCAATAGCTGGTTAAGGCGGAGGGGATTTAATTTTAACCAGTGCAGGCTTTGTGTTGGGGAAAAAAAATCAGGAGTCTGACCAAAGTGGAGCAGATAAGGACAGGGGTTATCATGTTTGCTCCCAAAAAAGTTATTCAAATAAATGTAGTTATTCGTGGGCACAGCAGAGCAGCCAAGTTTGATTTTTTTTTTTTTTTTTTTTTTTTTTACAACCAGCTCTAGGAAGCATGTTTTGAGCCTTAAACTTTAGCTTGTGGAGTGTTTTACCTCGACTTGGCCATGCAGGGATGGTGTGATCTCTAAGATGCTGGACATCGTCTTCCTCAGCTTCACTCTGCTTGTTTTTAAAATACACAAAATGCTCCACACTGCTTATTAATGAGCTTTTCCACTGGATATAAGGCTTGGATGTCGAGTCCCTTCACCATGCTAAACTGGAAGTAGTTCGTAGCCGCAGCCAGTTAACACACACACACACACACACACACACAGAAACAACAGAGAAGTGTGTGGGACAAGGTTGAAAGCCTTTGCTAGATGCACTGAGAAAAGACTTGGTTTACCTTTTTTTTCCTCACATAAACTCAGAGATGTTTTTTCTTACTGTTTCTAAACTATAAAGTTTTATAAGCTAGGTAATAGCAAAATGGTTAATATCAACTTCTCTACTCATTACACAAATTACATGAACATTAGAGCAAAATTGCCATATTGAAACAAGCTTTGTTTTTTGTTTTTTGCTCCGAGTTCCAACTTTCAGGAAGAGGGAAAAAAAGGTGGGCTTTCCTCGGTCAGGACAGGACATTTCCTTCAGTTCATGTTTCCTGATGCTCGTCTCTGTGGAACAGGAGCAGCTATGATAAAAGTCGCTCTTATTGAAAGAACTTTTTTTTTTTTTAATCCTCATTCTTAAAATCAAGACTTGACTGAACCTGGAGTCTCAAACATGTTCCTAGAAGATTCTTCATTCTTGGAAAAAAATCCAATCTGAAAGATTTGAGCAAAAAAAAAAAAAAAAAANAAAAAAAAAAAAAAAAAAAGTCTAAAATAAATTATAAAAAGTTGCCAATTTTCTGCTTGATTCCTGAACATTTTAGGAAAAATGAAGGAAAGTCTCCAAAAATCAGCAAATATGTTAATATGACTTTAGACTCCAGTGGGTTTTAAGCCATAATTGGGATGTGTTATTCAGTTCTACACATATAAACACATAAACACATATTCCTGCACACACACAAACCGTCCTGCCTGTGCTAATGCATTTAGAATGACCAGGCCCAAACTAAAGATCAATCCATAAGTGTCCCGCTCCTCCCCATGCTGTCACTGCTAATGCTGCTAATGCTGCGAGGCTGGAGCACATCGCTTCCATTTCAGTGTTACGTTAAATGTGTCCTGAGTGCTCCGCAACATTACAGCAACCAGCCTCTCATTTTTCTTGCTTGAGTTTGTATATATGGCAAAAATATTCCATGCAAGCAAGTTAATTAGGTGAATTTTTTTGCTTCAAAAAGAGAATTTTTCTGTGAGCAATTAAAGAAACTGCAGCTGTACATGATTATTGCACTCGTTTTGAATGCAGCTAGCTTGTTCAATTTTTTCTTTTTTCTTTTTTTTTATTAATACCACAAATGAGTGAACAGACAGTAATTACAAGGTGATGATCAAAAATGACATAAGATAAATACCAATCACACACATGATGATGGGGCAATAGTTAAATAAGTAAGATGTGATGTTACACTAGTAAGACAGAAGAAGAAGGAGAGAGAAAAGAGAAATTTTCCTGATGAATGACAGGAAATGAAACGAATAATAGAGCAGAATATTTCACCGTGTAATTATTTATAATTTATAAAACTTTTTTTTTTTTTTTTNTTTTTTTTTTTTTCTTCTTCTTCTTTCTCTGTTAAAGGGTAAAGCTCACCGGGACAAGCAGCTGATCTACCTGAAGGATCACCTAGACAAATACTACCACAGCCGGGACAGGAAGTGGATAGTGCTGTTCCCAGAGGGCGGCTTCCTGCGCAAACGGCGGGAAACCAGCCAGCTGTTTGCCAAGAAGCACTCGCTGCCCCACCTGACCCACGTGACGTTGCCTCGACTGGGCGCCACGCACGTCATCCTGAAAACCCTGTCAGCCCAGCAGGAGAATGGCAGCATAGGGTGTGAGACTGGAACCCCCAACCAGTCAGGTACACACACACACACACACACACACACAAGACAAATGTTANGAGACTGGAACCCCCAACCAGTCAGGTACACACACACACACACACACACACACAAGACAAATGTTAAACCTTTCTCAGTGGCCTACTTTATGCCTTCTAGAACCTCTCACAGGAATATTTGTTGGATTCGTTGTCCAGCTGCCGCAGCTCTGACCTTTGCCCTACTTAAACTTTTATTTGCTCTCACTTCTTGCAGTTTTTGGAATAAAACACCCATCTGCAGATTGTGATTCGCCCTAGAAAAAGTTAACATACACTCCAGACATCTATGGGAGGCATTACAGTTTGTGAAGGGGTTTAGCGGTTAAAAGGAAAAAAAATGGTTGCTAAAGTCATCACAGGTTTTTCTCAACTAAACAAATTATGCAGTGAATAGCTGAAGCATTTCTCATATTGTAATCCAGGAATACTACTAATAATGCAAAACTTGAGTTATTCCCACAGGAAAACTGTTTCTGTTTGACGCCTCTGTTTACTTCAGAATCCACGAATAGCCAGTACACGACATTTACACAAGTTATAAGCGGCTCAGTTTGATTTTTCGCTCACGTGCAGCACATATCAGATATGCATTCTAAACACGTAGCCTAAGCATAAAAAAAAGCACATGGGATCAGATAGTCTAAGATCTGTCTTTTATGGAGCCCCTAAGGCAGGGGTACTCAAATACAAAGCTTAAAGGTCTACAAAGAAATTTTCAATAAGATGAAGGTCCGTTTATTAAGGCCGGATTGGGATCCTAAGTTTTACTGGGAATTTAAGGTGTTGGGGGTGTTGTGCTGATGAAACTACCTGCGTTATCAACTGTCAGTCTGCGCTGTCACTCTCAGTGAGCCCAACGTTGTGTCATGGAGATTAACGGGACGCTGAATGTGATTGGACCAAACCAAAGCAGAGTAGACATTCTCACACAGACAGTGGACATTCGGTTTCGCTTTCTCAGCTGCAGAGAAAGCAGAGAATTTTGACTTGTTGCGTAGCAGTGACATCTCGCAGATAATACAGATAATACATATGAAAAGTATAATTTGCTCAGAATCCGGAGAGTGGTTCGGTCTGTATCTGGATCAAAGTCTGGACTTTGAGGATGACTGCTCTAAGGGGACAAAGGAGGAATTTAAAAAAAAAAAACTGAGTGGAAGGAAGACAAAAAAGTCCTTTTGTACTATCCCACAAAACTTTTGCGAGATAGCTCAAGCGTGCAGCATTTCACTTTTTAACAGACATAAACAGCGTATTGTTTAATTTTTATGTACCCTACACCTTTTGAGAAATCTCTCAAAGCATTTTCTTTATAATGCAAAAAGAACTCGTTTGCATTATAAGGAATGCAATGAATGTTATTTTTTTCCTTCCACTTTTTTTTTTTTTACTTCTCCCTTTAGGAGATTCATAGTCTTGGCCCACACCAGCACATGCAGAAATAAATCTGATATGCACTGGATATCTGCCAATGCACCTGTCAGCCAAACACACAGGCTGGAATGTGTGTTATGTTCTGACTCGCATCCTAAAATGCATCATTGTTGTTCCGCTGGTCGTCATCAAAGCTTTCAGCCATGCCGTCGCACCAGTCTCGCCATCGCCTGCACCTAGGCTGTTCCACTAATATGAATTAGCATCGATTATTGCCACTCATGCCCAAGCTGCAACAAGTGCTCTAATCCTTCTTCTCCTCCTTAAAAATTTACATATACTTTTATTTTTGTCTCGTCAGCGTCCATTGCAGTGTTTTTGTTTACGTCTGTCTTGGAAAATGAACCCTCGTTTGCACGTGCAGATTGTTTCTGGTCGCTTAAAGACGGTAAAAAGGCTATCCAAAAAAAAATCACATAAGCCCTTTTCAGACATGTGTTCTATTAATTTGCTGGCAATTTTAGCTTCATGTTAGTATTTCAGTAACACTTCCTCCACAGCACAAGTGTGAATAAACGCGGTAATATTGCCAGCAAACAAACACACAAGAATACAGCGCTCTGACATTAGAAGATTTTGTGTGTAGCGTGTGGACCAAGCATGCCAGACTAGAAAGTGACGCTTTAAATTCTGCATCTTAAAAGAACAATAAAATGGCTGGAAATTGGTCTGATACAGAAATCAGAGAGCTGCTCCCCAACTGCGATGAAGACGAGATAAGCAGAACGGCTAAACAGCACCGTGAGAGGTGCCATTGTGTAACCGACTCTCGCTTGTCATATTGCTGTAAAAGGTCTTTCACCTCCTGTATTACACCTACTTCCTGCCTCACCCAGCCTAGCAGATGCCAAATATCGTGCGGGAATTGTGCCTCTGTTGGTTATGTTTGAACAGAGCCTTTATGGCACTTTGCCGTAAAAGACACCATGTTTGAATGACAAAAAGTGGCACTTTAGGTGATGCCAACAGATTCCATGTCTAAAAGGGGTTTTATAGGCAAGAAAACCAATCAGAATTGGACATGAACAGCTGCAGTCTAAATGTATGAGCATCTCACCTGCCCTATGAGACGTGATGAAACGGTCAAAATTCATTCAACAAAAAAAAAATCACCTCACCCAAATTCCTAAATTTATCATCTCCTCATTGTGAATTTATCAAAGGATCAAAGGAACCTCGTATAACAACCCCGTGGCACTCATAGCATAGTGCTACAATAGCACTACACGTAGCATAGCGTTACATGTAGCATATTATACTGTACACATTGATCATCTTCAGCATTTTTGATCAACTAGTGCAAACATGCCTGTTCAGAACGGGACGGACTTTGTGGTGTGCGCCGCGGCCTGCCATATTTTTGTTCTGCACGTCCTCGTGAGCTAGCTTTGTTTGCTGAGGTCAGGTTTAGACATGGCACTGGACTGGAGCATATGCTGCCACGTGGACTACTTTTTACTGGCACAGGCCAATTTGAGAACCGCTCAACCAAACAACTTCACACGTGACACTGCACGTCCTTGGGTCCTGAGCAATAAACCTGCCAAATTTCAACTTCATACAGCGCCGGGTTCTAGAGAATTTGGTGCCTCAGACAGAGATTCTGTATTTATAGTTATATGACTGCACCATGAAGTGAAGTCAGATGATAATCTTTAAAATACAGCCTCAGACCAGGACAGTTTCAGATTTCAATCTGAAGTTGATCCTCCTGGGACACATCTCTCCTTTAGCTGCCTGAAAGCTGCATTGCAGCCCATCTCAGAATGCCGGAGAGTTCTCTATATTTGAATTTTTCACTGCTATGGAATGAAAGTTTCATCGGCATAGGAATTTGGAAAAGTGGCTTCATTTCTCAGATTGACAACCACTAATTCGTAATATCATTATGGTTTTTAAACCTGTTCCATTAGGCTTTTACGATGACGTTTGATTTACGACACGTAATTGGAGTTAGGAGGGCTTTTCTCTTCTTGGAGGATTTTTTTCCTGGCTGAGATCTCTGGGTCTCGAAAAATAGAATGCTGTGTTCTGGCAGAAGTTTCTATTCTTTTTTTTTTTTTTTTTTTTNTTTTTTTTTCTTTTACCTCTCAGTCCTGCGAACTCTGCTGGACCGCTCTAATAATAGAAACTCTGTTGTACCTCTCCATGAAAGGGGTCCTGATGTTGTCTAAGAATGCAGGGTTGGCGCAAATCCCTGCCTCAAAAACATGGACCATAAAACGATCGCATCTTTTGCCACGGCGTCCTCTGGGAGTCCTGCTTTAAATGAAAGATGGCTGGTAGTGAGGATGCCAGGAGAGGAAAGGGGTGACATGCGCTAGAGGTGCCAGAAATTGCATCAAGGTCCCTGAGACCCCAGCAGCGATTTGCAGACAGGAGAGTCATTTTTTCTGTCTGGAGGCCAGCCCTAAATACAGCTGAGGAGCAGGGAGGCATCCACCGCAGTTAACAGGCTTTTAAAAGAAATTTATTTAGCTGAATTGAAAGAAAATCCATGAAATTTTAAGAGCCGCACAGAAATGTAGCCGGTCCCCAGTGCTGCACACTCAGTTAAAACGCTGTCTGTCTTTACTTAAAAATCCATTTTAAGTGAGCGCTGTGTTCATAGTAATTTGGACAGCGTTTGAGGCAGCAGTATTGAGGATGCGGATCAGGGATTTGAGTCCTCCGCGAGTTTGCTAACACAGCTCTGCGTCTTACGGCCTCAGCACCTACAGCCAAATGCCGCCCGTTTATCCCTCCGCCGGATTCTGTCAAGTCACGCGAAAGCCATCCCTTCATTAGCTCGTAAAATTAAGATAAAGACAAGCGTGTGGTGATTTGCTGTGTGTGCAGGTTTTTTTTTTCTTTTGGAATTTCCCTTGCATGGTCCTCTTCCTTACTGTATCCTAGCCTTCCTCGCTCTTCATCACATGCGTCCCACCTGGTCTCAGCGGCTCTGGAGGAGGCGACAGGTTTTGTCCTTCCATTTGTATCTAGCTAATAGCATTAAAACCCAGGGCGAATGGAGGGAAAAAACACACGTACCCCAGAAGAGTGCTGTGTCCCTCGCCATCCTGTGCTGTAGTGTGTGTGCGTGCATGTGTGTGTGTGTGTGTGTGTGTGTGGCTGATCAAAGGCACAGCTTTGTGTCCCTCGCATGCTCCCTGACGCTCTGCAGAGGTGCACGGGGGTTTGCTGACTCACACAGAGATAAATGGGCCACTTGGAGGAAATAGAGTTTGATGTAAATGGTGCGCCGCTGTGTATCAGCCATGCAATGTCACCCAAGGTAAACACACACACACACAGCGTGGACACAAAGCACGTGGGTTGCTGGGTGCCAACGAGGTTCATGGCCTGCAGAAACACTTGACTTGACAAGTCTGACTCACTGTTATTAAACAGTCGGCAGGTAGGAAAAGTCCAGGGTTGTGACTCATTCAGGGCCGGGTCACAGAGTCCTCCGTGAAGTTCTTCATGACCCAAACATAAAAAGCGTTCAAACCATGATTCCGTGTTTGAGTGGACAGGAAGGTCAGGTGATCTCAGTGAGTTGTGATTGGCCGGCAGAGCGGCCTGAAGGAGAGCCAGATACCTGCCAGCGTATTTCCTCCCCCTCTAACTGTTTTACAGGACAGCATTCTCTGATGTCCTGTTAAATGATCGCGGCTGCTGTTTATTACAGGACTGTTTGTCACGCCACGTCGGGCGCTGACGAGCTTGGCATGCTGCCCCTTTCTCTGGCTGGCCGCTCGCAGCAGAGGACAGGTGCTTTTCAACGCACAGAGTTCCAGATATCGTCACCATTTCCATCAATACCAAGATGTCTGTTACAAGGTTTAAATGAGTCGGCGGTTCCTGCTTTGGTTTCGCTGTCTCATCGAACTGGTTGCAGAATTTAAAGGACCATGCCACCCATTTTGCATGTTTGAGCCAAATATATTCAATTTTCATACATGTTGCATTACTGACAATCATTACCCAAAGGATAAAACTGTATTTCAGCTTTCCTGATATTTTGCAAAATCTGTTAATCTTTCAAAATCAAATATTCAAGCAATACACCCACCTTAAAAATCGATATTTTGCCTGCTAATAGTTACGCAGCCTTATGAAATCATGATCATTTAAATTTTTCCATAAACACAGGTCTTCTTTTGGGACTATATTCCCTGGTGGAGACATACATTCATTCTGTCCTTTTTATTGCACTTAAATGCTAAAATTTTGAAAAACTTTGAAAAAACCTGAATACACGTCTTGTTGGTGATGATGGATTACCTATCCCAAGAACGTTTCAAGTATCAACAAGATGATTTTAATAGCATACCAGAATGAACTGAAACCAATGGAGGTCTGAAAGATAGGAAAAACATTTTTAATTCACTGTTCCAGTAGTATGCTTTGGGAAATGATTGCCAGTAATGTTATGTGTATGAAAATTGAATATATTAGGCTCAAACATGCAAAATGGGTGGTATGATCCTTTAAAGACTAAAAAAAATGAGTAGCTTTTATTAATACAGCTGTTTAATAGTTCATGCTATAATACAGCATGAAGTCATTTATTTAGAACTTGACAATTGAAATTCTTTATCATTTTGGTAGATAATTATTTGTTTCTATGATGTTGTCTAAGCATCCAATATCAGTATCGTCATGGAACTGCTTAGCTCATAGCTCATAGCTTAGCTCAAACAGGAAGGAGGAAGCAGTTGGCCTCTGAAAAACATGTCAAAACCACACATTTCGACTACATTGCATTGTGGCGGCAAAACACTTCCTGTTTCTCTCTCATTGCTCACACGTAAGACACGCGACAAAAGCTGGAGCCAAGCATCTGCTAATTCTCTAATATATGCTGAGACTGGACACTGAGTCAGTTTCATCGTGGATTTCCTTCACTTTTGACGAGCTTCCTTTGTAATTGTGCCACACAGCCGACTTAATGCAGAGACGTTAAATCTGGTATCAACTTCCATCCTGACAGGAAGAGAGAAAACACGTTTCAAAGTGATCGTACTTATCACAAACCTCCAGCTATTTATTTTTTGTTTTTTTGTACAGAAATTGCGGGTGTGTGTGGATAAGTACAAATTTGATCTCACATAATGTACATATTCTGTGCACACACACACACACATATAGCACACCAGCAGCTGACTCTTAAGTTTCGTCACGTTCTCCTCTCCTCCTTTCTGTCCTCATCCTCACCCTTGCCGTACGCGGATGCTGAGAAAGTTAAATCTGCACAAGCCTTGAAGGAAGCAGAAGGATGCACTCTGCGGGGATCATTAAAAATGGCTGGGAAATTATATTTTATTTTTTTGGTATTTTCCAGCTNGCACTCTGCGGGGATCATTAAAAATGGCTGGGAAATTATATTTTATTTTTTTGGTATTTTCCAGCTCTCCAAAGATTCCCGTCTTGTCTTTGTAACTCACAGTCTGTGTTTTGTTTCACCTGTCACAGGTAATAAACGTAAAGGGCTGCAGTGGGTCGTGGATGTGACCATAGCTTACCCCAAAGCCAGGCCCATGGACATCCAGACGTGGATCTTTGGCTACAGGCCTCCTGCAGTCACACACGTGCACTACAGGTAAGAGCACTTCTCACTTTTCAGTCCGAGCTCGTCTGATCTGATTGAGAATGTGTATTAAAGGACCATAAAACCCATTTTGCATGTTTTAGCCTAATATATTCAATTTTCATACATGTTACGTTACTGACAATCGTTTTCCAAAGGACAAAACCGTATTTCAGTTTTCCTGATATTTTTCAAAACCTTTTAATCTTTCAAAATCAAATATTCAAGTGATACACCCACCTTAAAAATCCATGTTTTGCCTGCNTTTTAATCTTTCAAAATCAAATATTCAAGTGATACACCCACCTTAAAAATCCATGTTTTGCCTGCTACCGAGTATAAGCCGATCTCGTGATGTTGTTCCATCAATTTATTTGTTTAGCAAATCACCTGTTTTTCTGAGTATTGTCAAAGTATTCCTGTTATTTTCCGAAAATAATCCACGAGCTGGTAAATATGATATTTATTGCAGCAGCTGATCACTGTAACTGACCAATCACAACAGAGCTTACTGGCCACTGCAAAATGTGCTGGATAAGATGTTTAGTCAGGAAACATCTCATTCTAAGGTATGATTTAAACTATTTTTCATGGGTAGTGGTAATGGATAGTATTTCCACCCCTGGAAATTTCGTTCTCTGGGATCAAATTTGAATTTCTCATGTATAAGCCGACCTCCGATTTGCTTTATGAGATTTGGTAATAAAAACTCGGCTTATATTCGAGTATATACGGTAATAATTATGCAGCCTTATGACATCACGTCGTTTAAATTTTTCAGTAAACGCAGGTCTTCTTTTGGGACTATATTCCCCAGTGGAGACATACATTCACTCCACGCTTTTTATTGCGCTTAAACGCTAAGCTTACGTAATTTTGAAAAAAAACCTGAATACACATCTTGTTTATGATGATGGATTACCTATCCCAAGAACGTTTTTTCAAATATCAACAAGTTGATTTTAATAGTGTACCAGAATGAACTGAAACCAATGGCGGTCTGGAAGGTAGGAAAAACATTTTTAATTCACTGTTCCAGTAGTATGCTTTGGGAAATGATTGTCAGTAACGTTACATGTATGAAAATTGAATATATTAGGCTGAAACATGCAAAATGGTCGGTATAGTCCTTTATCCGCAGAACAGCTGCTAATGCTTTACACAGCAGCATAAAAACAACGGGAATGAGAATTCACTGCTATTTGCTACATATGGCTCTAAGTCTGAAGCTTCATACACTAAATAGCTGGTTTATGAACTATAAATTAATCTCAAACTTCTCCTGTTCTCTACGGTATATAAACATGAAATTGATTTTGTGCACGTGAAAGTCGAGACAGAATTGAATTTGGTTTCTTGTCCTGGTCTCACTGGACTCAGAGGACACACTGACATTTGCTACGAGGGCAACAGAACTTCACTGGGACAGTGAATGTATGCGTGTGCATACATTCACTGTCCCATACTTTATATTGGTATTAATATTCTCACATAAACGTATCCAATCGCATCCTCCATGTTTTCCCACTCTCAGCCCCTTCAGCTTCCCGTCAGCTGGTGACAGCAAAAGGACGGGACGGAATTAGATCCTCTGCAGGACTCAAAGGACTCAAATTGAGATAAATGTGGTCGTGCACTGAATTTGTCTGGACAGGTCAGATCAGAGAGAGATGTGTTCAGGCTCAATAGTAGCTGTCAGGAAACGATCCTTTGCACCGAATGTTCTTATGCGCTCGTGTACATGCTTTGTACGTTCTGTTTTTAGAGCGTGTGTGTGCGCAAGGTGAGGGGCGGTGCAAAGTGAAAGGTGATTTATGAACTGTGTGTTGCTTGCCGTTCTCTGGAGGTTTTTCCGCCCACTTGGTCCCGCTAAGGACTCATTAAGTCTGTAATTAGAGCAGCAGAGGATGCGCTAGTCCCTCCCCCCTCCAGGACTCTCTACTCAGCCATTGACCCCTCCCCCCCCCTCGCACCGTCAGCAGCTCTTCAGCCTGGGGACAGACAAGGAGGCATCCAGCCGAGCTACAAGCGCAGCTGTTGGTGTGACGAGCGTGCACGCCGTACGTTCCTGCAGTGTAGACGGCGCCGATCACAGAGAAGTCAGGCTGGCGTAGGCACAGGTCAACGAAAGGATTAATTTAACACTGCGGGGACGACGATGCACGCTGGGCACCTCAGATAGGAAAAGTCGGTTAGGCCGGCGGCGCCCTGGTTCCCATTAAAATCACACATTATCATGGAACTTAAGGGTTTGTGTCAGACAGGGAAGGTGAAGGATTTTTTAATTAATCAAAAACATACCAAAACACTTGTTTCTTGCAACAGATGCCAGACGGGGTTTTTTTTTTTTTTTTTTTTTTTTTCCCACACTAATTAAGCGTTGGAAACTCTGAAACAAACCAGGAGGAAATAACAGTTAGATACAGTTTCACAGAGTTACACATAAAGTCATAATTATGCATCAGGAATACACATGTGGAAACAGCCCTGATGAGTTCTGGCAGGGCGTGATGTAATGTTTAGATGACCAGGCTGTTCGGGGAATGAATTGTACCGGAGCCTTCAGCCGTCCAGCTCCAATTAACAGAAAAAACACTGACAGAATTGGACCAGCGGCTTTCTGTTAACACAACTAGTATTTTTGGATCCTCTCAGGCTACATTTACACTACAGGGCTTCATGCCCAGATTCAATTTTTGCCTATATTATATGTTTTTGACAGCACCATTACATCATCTTTTTAAGTGGCCCAATTCCAAAACCTGTGTTTACGCAGTTCAGACCCAGTTTCAGAGATTGAGGTACACTACAGGCCTGCTCATGCTACATCTGGTGGTGACCTCAAACTTCTGGCCTGTAGTGTAATAATACAAGCTATGGCTTTGTAACACATCTTTAAAGGTTTGCAATAAGTTTATATTTTATTTATTTATTTTGTGGCATGCAACCTGTACGGTGGCCCATTGACCTGAGCCTTCGTCCTTCACTTCTATCGATGGAGAGGCTTTGTCGCGTAGATCGTTTATTCGTTATCGTTATTCATACACAGACAAAGTAGAAGAGCATTGAATTTTATTACGTATGAGTCAGAAAGGTGGTAAAATTTTGATTTGTACACTCGATCATCACAGATTCTCAGATATCCGATATGTATCTGATTTATTCACACATATTCATGCAAGCCAAAACGGATCTGAGAAAATCCGATTCAGTGCATTTTATTTACCATTTACATTTTCACGCCACATATCCGACACCATGGACGGATTATCATGACCACGGGCCCTGGACACAAACTCGCCACAGGCCCCTACCTACACACACAAATGATACACGTCTGAGGATAACCTGGATCCAGGTTATCCTCAGATGGCAGTGCTGTAGCATCAGCACCGCTGCTACAGTAACACCATCACCCTCCACCTGTTTTTTTTTGGTGAAAAATATTGAAATGGAGGGTATTTATTGTAGCAAAGCAGCATTTTTAGCTTCTTTTTGTTTTTTGAGTTTATACTTTGCTGACCCGGTAGGCACACATTTCTCCATGTTGACAGCGAAACTGACATTTGATCTTTAGCCTACGTCATTACATCATTATGTGACTGAGCCTAATCGCCTAATTTACAAAACATTCCAACAATTTCATAATCATATTACATTTTCAAAATGACATTTACTCCAATAGTTTAAAAACAAAAATACTTTACATGTTAAAAAAAAGGGGGGAAAAAAAGATAATAATCTTAAGGGCCCCTGTTGGCTCCAGGGCCCTGGCCATATGCCCACTTTGCCCATGCGGTAATCCGTCTATGTCTGACACGTGTGACATGTCAGCTAAACATCTGAATCAGATCGCTTGTAGGCGGTCATGTAAATGAAGCCTTAGATGGCAGCTCTGTAGATATCTGCTGTGGATTCTTGTCCATATTGCGATGTGGCTGAAAAACAGATGAGAGAATATCTGATTTCTTTTTTTTTTTTTTTTTTTTTTTTTTTTTTTTACTGTTTACAACACATATCTGACACCTGACGAGCAAAAAATAAATAAATTTAGAATTGGGCCAGTCGTACTTGGCGGTGTAAATGTAGCCTTAGATAGTTTTTATAGTTTTGAATTTCTTCAGAAGTGATGGCGTTCTTGTAATACTCTGATCTTGGCTTCAGCTCTTGTCTCTGCGTGAACTATCTTTGCTAATGATCTGCCGTCTCTTAGATTACCGCTGAGCTTTCTGAACAGTCAGCTTGGTACGGAATAATATTCTAGATGAATCCACACTGAGCATTACACACTTTTATTAATCCTTCTACCTCTCTCTCCCTCCCTCTGCCACACCCCTCCCTCACTGTGTAACTCCATATCTCTCACCCCATATAATCTCAGTCTCACAGATTACAGAGTTATAAGTCCTCTGTGAAAGGCAGATGGGAGAGCAAGGGCAGTCGTCAGCTCAGGAGGTTGAATCCAATTCTTTTAAAGGGACCATACTGGCGATTTTACATGTTTAAGCCCAATACATGCTACTAGCTTACACGTTGTGTTACTTACAATTTTCAAAATGTAAAACGTATTTTAGTTTTTCTGTTATTTTGCCAGATCCCCTCGTCGTTCAGAATCAAATGAGCAGGTGATGCGCCCACCTTAAAATTCAATGTTTCGCCTTTTAAGACTTATGCATGATAGAAAGCACGGTCATTTTAATTGCTCAGTAAATGCCATCTTCTCCTGGGACTATATTTCCTGGTGGAGACATACGTTGTCTTCCCTGCAGCTCTTTGATCTCTAAAAGTTGATTTTAGCAGCGTACTGGAATGAATTGAAACCAATGGCAGTCTGGAAGGTAGGAAAAATTATATAATTTACCACTCCAGTACTATATTTTGGCAAATGGTTGTAAGTAACGTAATGGGTGGTAAGCAGGTTGTATACAGTACGTTGAGCTCAAACATGCTAAATTGCCGGTATGGTCCTTTAAATGCACTTTTTCCTTTTCCCACAGCTGTGTGTGTGTTTCTGCTACCATTTGAAAATATTTGAAAGATGATGTGATATATGTCGTCCACCGGGCTTTCTTTCAGACACACACACACTCAGAAATGCTGGGCTTGCAGCTATGCAGCTTTGTCACAGCAAAATCCGTCATTGCCAGCGGTAAAAGAGTCACGTTTTTTCCTATTTTGACTTCTTTGATCACACTTCCATTTCTCTCGCATTTCTTACCTGTGAGTGCAAAGAGCATCTCGTGATTAACAGTTTTATTTTAGGATAATGAATGAAAGGTTTTTTTTTTCCTTAGAGCCTCAGTTCCTGTTAGAATTCGTGTCACCATGGAAATCCAGCATGGGAGTCATCCAGTCTAGCACCCATGTTCTCATGTACACTTTATCTCATTGAGAATTTCCCTCATAAATCATCGCGGTTCAAAGGCCTCCTCCAGCGGAGGAGGAGGAGGAGGAGGAGAAGAGCTTCTGTGTTTTGCAGTATCAGTTCTTTTACAGGCCTGGAAAGGCTTTAAATGACATGTACTGTATCACGCTTTTTATTTCTCAGCACGGATATCGAGTGACATATCAGGGAGTTCATGTTGAACATTTTCAAAGTTGCAAGACTTGAGGTTGATGCCCACAGAGATTTATCCAGCAAGACAAATCCTAAACTTAACTGAAAACATTTTTGATTACTCCTTTACTTCTGTTAATTCAACATGTAACATGTCTAAAACATGCCTGGTTAGACACGCTCACACAGTATGAGGCTAATGAGCGAGTGTTTGACATCTGCGTTTCACAGGTGGGTGCTCCCAGCTCAGGCCTGCCGCATCCGGCCAATCAGAAGAAAGAAAGCAGGCTTTTTAGGAGAGACCCCTATGTAAAAATGGTCTGTTTTAACTCAGTGTGCACAACTGTGCTGCAGCAAGGGCAGCAGTGGCAGCATTGCAAAGGTTTCAATAGACTGCTAAATAAAAAAATCTTTGTCTCCCCTTTAAAAACTAAACAAATATGAAAAAAATGCAATTATTAGTGGTTATTAAACTTTGTATACTTTTTTTCTTAAGGGTATCTACTTTTGTATGGTAGAGTAAAATCTATTTCCATATGATTGCAATCATGAGAAATAACCTGGCCTTCAACTGTGATCATTTGCTTGCGTATTTGTACTTGGAGCTGTATCATATTTGACAAGGTTGTTTCACAAGTTTCAGCCACGGTGCATTTTTACATCTGTGTAACCATCTAATCAGTTCAGGCCACACTCTATGCACTCGTGACTGTAGTTTTATAGTCGTTTACCTCGGACTTCTGGACCGATAAGAGGTTGACACGCCCAGGCTGGTTTGTCATTAACCTCCACAAACTCCTCCCACACCTTCCGTCTCTCACTGTTGGTCTCAAATGACCACAGCCACACTTTTAGAGGCACATGTTAATTGTCATAAGGTGAAAATGTATTCATATAAACCAGGAATATGAATATATTGGTATTTTTTTTCTTTTGCTTTTTTTCCCTTTTGTTTCCTTTTTTGTTCTGTTTTTTCTTTTCTTTTTCCTTTTTTCTTTTTNTTGCTTTTTTTCCCTTTTGTTTCCTTTTTTGTTCTGTTTTTTCTTTTCTTTTTCCTTTTTTCTTTTTCTTTTTTCTCTTTTTTCTTTCTTTTTCCCTTTTTTTCTTTTTTTTCTTGTTTTTCTTTCAATATAAATACACTGTGTATCCTCATAGGAATGTTGGGGGAAAAAATGAATACACTGGAAGTTAACTCTCTACCCTGTTGCCCAATCCTTTTATACTGGCATTCAGAAATGTTAAATTTTTATATTTTTGGATAGAAATTGATACTTTTATTCACCTCAAATTGATTAAATATGTAGCCAAGACATTAATAATGTTGCAAATGGCTCTTATTGCCGGACATGACTGCCTTAACCCACTATCCACCCACCGTCTGCATTCTTTCACTCATTTTAACCATTTATTTTTATTTGCCAGTTTCAGATAGCCAGCATTGGCATCCCAGAGTCATCTTTTCACTGTTGCAGATGACATTGGCGTTTGGCGTTTTTACTAGTTAAGGAAGGAAGCAGCCAACTGAAGACTTGTGAGACGTCTGTTTCTCAAACTACACACTCTGCTGTACTTAAACTCTTTAGCGGTTGTACATCTTCCATTTCCAATGATCCAGTTTACCCTTTGCTCTCAAGACGATGATGGTCCCCTTTGCATGAAATGTTCGGTTTCTTAGCAATGTGATATGCGGAATAATCTTCACTTCGCAAAACAACAATAGATTGGCATGGCGTGTTTCTTATGAAAGCTATTTTGTTTTGGCCATTTTTGAACCTGAAATTAAACTTTAAGAATGCCAGTACCTTACAATCCAAGTAAAGACAATTTGCCTGCTTAGTTGAACAGATTAAT
This sequence comes from Lucifuga dentata, assembly GCA_014773175.1. Lineage (NCBI taxonomy): Eukaryota > Metazoa > Chordata > Actinopteri > Ophidiiformes > Bythitidae > Lucifuga > Lucifuga dentata. Next base: position 34,718 of record VXCM01000505.1, on the reverse strand, counting down.
GGGTTTCAGGTGTGCTAACACAATTACAAAGCTGTCTCTAAAGTTAAATGGGACTAAATGAGGCTTTGCAGCTTCATGTGAATAATTAATTATAAATCAGTCATTTCCTGCAGTAATAGTAACTTTCACCATTCTGAATGTCTTGACTATATATTTAAATCAATTTAATGCCACCTTGATAAATAAAAGTATCAATTGCTGTCTAAAACATGACATTTTCTGGGTGATTCCAAACTTTTCCATGCTATTACAGTCTGCTGAAGGCGAGTCTGTTGTGTCCGCTGTTATGTACCAAACCATTTCCTGGAAACGAGACTGCCTCGAGCCGAGAGGAAACAAATTAAAGGCTAAATGGAGCAATTAACGAGCGGACTCCTACCGTCCCTCAACTTCGCTCTGATTGCTGATAAGGGCTTCTTGGCATTCTGCAAGCAAGAGCCCTTAAGAGTCATGTGGAGTATGTGGTTTACTTAGGGATCCCCATCGATCTCATAAGGAAGTGGACTTTTACGGGCGATGCAGCGTAGCACGGATAAAACAAAGTGCTGCGTTTATCTAAATATACTTGAGCTTTTGTAGTATTTATCCTGTTGCACAATAGAATGCCATCAGTCCACAGAGGCATTTAGGGATCTAGAACAAAGTTTCACATCGATGAAGACCCTTAACTAGAAAGAGGCAAGGAACAGGAGCAAAGTATGTTTGGTTCCCCTGCTAATCTCAGTATTCACCTAAAGCAGCATTGTGCACAAAGCCTCCAAGACTTTTCTTTTTCACAGCCAAAGAGAGATATTTAGAGAAACATAGGCTCCAAACAATGGCTGGATTCTTTCCAAAGAGGCTAGTTGAGTGGACAGATGTTCCAGCTACAGTTCAGATTTAATTGTTAACTTCCCAGTCTTGTTGAAGGGAAGTAATATCTTCAGAATAAGAGCCATACAAAAGCCGATACTAAAATATATGGGACAGCTGCTGCTCCTTCTGGCCTGACCTGTTTAGAACCTGAATTTTTCTCTCTATAATAATAACTTATATAATATCTTTGATGTTTGGTGTTGTCATACCTACTTAGTTCAGGCTGTTTAAATTGGACTCTGGTAGGCTTCTCCCTTGGTACTCTTTGTTTTGGCAGGTCTGCACTTAACAGTTGCACTCGGGTGTGGACCAACACAACCACACCGAGATCTATTGAGGAAGTGGTTCAGTCTGGTAATGGGAACTTGTTCGGAGCATCTACAAGGTGATAGATTAAAGGACCATACCATCCATTTTAGATGTTTGAGCCTAATATATTCAATTTTCATACACGTAAGGTTACTGACAATCATTTCTCAAAGGATAAAACCGTATTTCAGCTTTTCTGATTTTGCAAAATCTCTTAATCTTTTAAAATCAAATATTCAAGCGATACACCCACCTTAAAAATCCATGTTTCTCCTACTAATAGTTACGCAGCCTTATGAAGTCATGGTAGTTTAAATGTTTCGATTCTTTTGGGACTATATTCCCTGGTGGAGACATACATTCATTCCATCTGCATTCCTTTTTATTGCACTTAAACTCTAAAACAAAAAACCTGAATACACGTCTTGTTCGTGATGACGGATTACCTATCCCAAGAACGTTTCAAGTTGATTTTCATAGTGTACCAGAATGAACTGAAACCAGTGGCGGTCTGGAAGGTAGGAAAAACATTTTTAACTCACCGTTCCAGTAGTATGCTTTGGGGAATGATTGTCAGTAACCTTATGTGTATGAAAATTAAATATAGTAGGCTCAAACTTGAAAAATGAATGGTATGGTCCTTTAATCTAGAACCAGAGAGGGTTTGTTTGAGCCCAGTAAATACAATCCACATATATGTTACGTTAGTGACAAGCATCTCCCAAAATATACTACGTAAGCGGTAAATTTTAGATTGTTTTTCCTACCTTCCAGGCTGCCATAGAATTTTTCCCACCTTCCAGAGTGCCATTGGTTTCAGTTCATTCCATTTTCATTAAAATCAACTTTTAGAGATCACAGAGCTGCAGGGAAGACAATGTATGTATCCACCAGGAAGTATAGTCCCAGGAGAAGATGGCTTTTACAGACCAATTAAAATGGTGGTGCCTTCTATAATCGTGCATTTTAGAAGGCGAAACGCTGAATTTTATGGTAATAATAGGAAAAATAAAATATTGTTTTATGTTTTGGAAATTGGTTGTCAGTAATGTAAGATATATGCAAGTTGTATATTCAGCTCAAACATGCACGATCGCCAGTATGGTCCTTTAATATTGAGTAAACTACACTTTGTTATCCACACCGAATCCAACAGATGCTGTGAAAAGGTCGTAACATATCAAGCTTACATGACAGATCCCCCCGGTGACTGGATTGCGTGTTGCTGATGTTGGAGAAAGTGCAGCTGTGTGTCTGTGCTGCAGGGTGTCAGGTTGACATGCAGCCCGGTGCCAAGCATGTAACAGTGAAATGAGCACACGCTGTGGTCCCACACTGGCGCATCACTACCAGCACCGCTACTGTACACTGTTACACGTGTCGCCGTGCCGCTCAGCACAACAAACAGAAACACCGCCATGCTCTGTTTCTGTTAACACTGTATGTAGCATGTCGTTTCTATTTTTTCAGAAGTCCAAACAAAACTGCAGCACAGCAGCGTAAGCGAGCGTTTGGATCGTTTTCATAGCCACGGTTCACTGGATCTGAGCAGCCTGGAAAGCAGCCATGACTCCAAGTTGTTCAAAGTCCGTTTGCTTTCTGTGATCCAGAACTAGCCTGTTGATTTTGAGCTGGATTAAACTTTGGATCAGTGTGTTGACCCTTACCAGCCAACAACAAGCACTGACATCTGCACCGTCTCCTCAGGATATTTGTCCACACATTACTTTAGACAAGGCAGCTGAAAATTGAATCAAATAAGATCAAACAAATTCCAATAACAGGCGGCATGGTTGACTAGCACTGCTGCCTCACAGCAATAAGGTTATGGGTTTGAATCCCAGTGTGACCGTTCTTTGTGGACTTTGTATGTTTTCCTTGTGTATGTATAGGTTCCCTCCCACCTCCGAAACATGCAGGTTAGGTGGATTGGATAGGCTCTGCCCCCATCCCCCACCTCCACCACACCCTACAACCCTGCACAGGATAAGCAGGTATTGAAAATGGATGGATAGAAATTTCAAAAACTATATATAGTTTGTATTATCTAACAAAAAGTTAGATTGACTGAAAGGACAGTCTGTTGGTCTGGTTATCGTATGTTCTAGTTAATGATACTAGAAATCTGAAGATATCCAACAACTATCACTTTTCTCCAAACAAACTTGGCTGGTGAAACGGTGAAAGTGGCTAATGGGGGAAGGTGCTGTGTGCCGTCTGATGATGGTTGCTGCAGCACCTCCTCCAGCCTCAGCCATCGTCAGGCCTCTCTGCAGCTGGACACCAAACACCCTGATTTCTGCATAAATATTTTAGCTGGAGGAGAATCACTGTGGCAGCCACCTGCTACCCAGAGCTTAAAGCTCAGACCTCCTGATACGAAGCCCAGAGTATAAAACTCAGACCTCCTGATATGAAAACCAGCCAGCTTTAGTTTTCTTTTTTCAGGATTATTTTTGGGAGGGAGGAGGGAGGGGCTTAAAGAGAACAAGCAATTGTAACTCAGTATGCATAGTGGTGCTGCAGCAAGGGAGAAGTGGAAGTAGTTGTAGTAGAAGATTTCAGAAAACACCACCCCAAATGAAAATGTATAACTGTATAACATTCCTCTTTAAGTCTTTATTCCACTGATAAGAATAAAACTTCCTCATATAACCATCAGTCTGAATATTTTAGCTTTGCAAATTAAATAATATCATTTAACTTTGATAGAACAGTTTGATTCTGAGGATGTTCTGCGGCACCAGACATCATATTTGTCACTGAAACTAGAGGAAACACAAATGCCTTTTTTGTCTGTCGATGACTTAATATGTATTGATCACCTTTGCGATCGATACATTATCGCGACTTCCTCTTACACAGCTTCCCACATAGACACAGTTGCACATTTGCCGTGGTCGTTATCCAGTGAGGAGTACTGAGCCAGAGCAAGTGGAAGGAAAAGCTTTTCAGATGGAGGAGACTCTAACCTCTGTTTGAAGGTGACAGGAGCCGGCAGCGGGCCGGTGCAGCCTACTAGGGACCCCTACTGGCTAGAAATAACATTTCAGCACATAGTGACCCTTTTTACAAGCCACACACTGTTCTCACAATGTCATCCAGGGCATCAGGCACTCCGATTTCAAAGCTGTTTTCCCTTTTGAAATTGTGCAAATTAACTATTTTAGCCAGTAAACGGCTGCTGGATATTAACTACATGTTTCCCCACTCATGTTTCTTCCATCATGTCCATCAGAGAGCACAGGGTCTCCCACTCTAAGAAAACATCAGATGGGCCTAGAAATGTGAGTTCTCACTTTCTTGTTGGAAAATCTGATTTAACTTCATCACATTAATGAAACTTGAATGCTGCATTCTCCATAATTTGGAAATGGGAAGGAGGAACTCGGAATTATGTTATTTACCACCACTGTGCGTTCGAGCTAAACAAAGTGGGAGATGACATGAAAACTTTTTTTTTGTCCAAAAGAAGCTACATTAAAAGAGCTGATGCATTGCCATTGTCACATGTTTAACCTGTTACTTTGTCTGCATGCTGACTGATGTAGAGAAAATGCTTCTAAATTTTCATTTATAAATAGAAAAATTTGTGTTTACGGTGTGAGCACCCACAATGAAATGATCTCAAGGTTGAGGAACCTTGCCTGACTTGCTGAGTAGGAATTCTGGGTTGAGGGAGGCGTTTTCTTTGATTTTTTCCAGTTGGAGGGCGGAAATTCTTGAGCTCCAAGTGCAAGACAAATGCAACATACCAGTAACTCTAAAAAACAAACAAACATGAAATGGGCCTGGAAATTTGAGTTCTCACTTTTGTTGAAAAATCAGATTTAACTTAATCACAAAAATGAAATCTAGGTCAATATGTTTACATGCATGCTATACATAATATAAGTAATTATTTTTCTCTACTCTGATTAAGGCAATAATACGGAAAAGACGTACACGGACAGAATTCATAGGATTGCGCGGTTTGCCAAATAGACATGACATGTTGCGTAATCGGAATATGAAGAGGGTCCGTCAGGTGAGGAAATGCACACGAAAGGGACTTTGATTATGGTGTTTACACGTCAAATAAATCATTTTACAATTTAATTTTACTCAGATTTCAGCCTATTCATGGCGTTTACATGATGTTTGAAAACACTCGATTTATTGCCTTAATCTGAGCATAATGGAAATTTTAACGTGTGTAAATGTACACGCATGCTGGAAGCCCTTTGAGTCACGTCCCCCTCGTTACTTCTGTCTCCCTGCGTCTCTCTGATGAGCCTCTCCGATAATGAAATTCTAAAAAAGCAGAAGCTGGAACACACACACACACACACACACACACACACAGGCTGCTGTGATGAAGTGAGACGCTCTGCTCGTGGCTGACACTCTTGGTTTGAACCTCTGTTTCTGACAGATCGATGCAGACAGATTCACCTGAGCAGAACTCGGCTAATAGTTTTTTTCCTCTGTCTCCTCTCTGCAGGATGTACCCTATAAAAGAGGTGCCTGTCGAGGCGGAACCCCTGACCGACTGGCTGTATCAGAGGTTTGTGGAGAAAGAGGAGCTGCTGGCTCACTTTTATGACACAGGTTTGTCTCACTCCCTTTGGATTAAAGGACCATATAGGTAATTTTGCATGTTTGAGCCCAATAAATACAGCCCACATACACGTTATGTTGCTAGCAACCACTTTCCAAAATATAAACCCACATTTTAGTTTTCCTGATATTTTGCCCTCATCTTTCAAAATCAAATGTTCAGATACACCCACTCAGAGGTGGGTAGAGTAGCCAGAAGCTGTACTCAAGTAAAAGTATTGTTACTTTATGATAGTAGTGACTCAAGTATAAGTATGAGTAGTCGCCAAAATAATGACTTGAGTGAGAGTAATAAAGTATCTATAAAAAGATTACTTGAGTAGTGAGTAGCTTTGATCAAGCTTATTCTTTAGAATAATNATCTATAAAAAGATTACTTGAGTAGTGAGTAGCTTTGATCAAGCTTATTCTTTAGAATAATCAACAACCTATAAAGTGCTCATCTGAGGAAAAAAAATGCAAAGTAGCCATATGTAGCTTCTAATATAATCCAAATCATATCATATAAAGAAACAGACAGTAATAAATCAGATATTTACCACATAACAAATCATGACAATTCTGGCCTGGCCCCAAGACAGTTAGCTAGGTTAGCTTCATGAATTTACTCAGAACAGAACAGAAAAACTTGAGTTAGCATTAGCAGCGCAAGCTAGTTAAGACAGTTAGCTAGGTTAGTTTCATGAATTTACTCAGAATAGAACAGGAAAACTTCATTTAGCATTAGCAGCAGCAGCTAGCTAAGTAGCTAACGTTGCAGCTTACTGCCACGTTTCCTCAGGCTCCATGTTGATTCTTAGAAGCTGAAATGTCACATTTTTAGCTCGACAAAGACGCAGCGCATTATGTAGCTGTTGGTTTTAGTAGACTGAAAAGAAAACAGTGTTTGAATGTGTGGCCAGGGATGTGCCTCTTCTAAACCTCCTGCTGTTGATTCTGCCATGACTGTTCTGCTCCTGGTGAAACCATGGAAACGGAGGGTGGGGGCGTGGCTACTTCAGAGCTGAAGCAGACAGTGTAGTGTCTGACAACGAGAGAAAAACTGAACGTGACTGTATTCAGATGGTGAAATCAAAAGTAACACAAAGAGTGCGACCAAATGTAAGAGTAAAAGTATATTTTTTTTCTTCATAAATATATTCAAGTATGAATTAAAAGTATCCTGCAATAAAACTACTCAGTAAAGTACAATTTTAAGACTTACATGCTACATGCTAACATTTCCACACGATTGTGGAAGGCACGGTCATTTTAAATTTCTCTGTAAAAGCGTCTTCTCCTGGGACTATATTCCTTGGCGGAGACATACATTTCCCTCCCTGTAGCTCTGTGTTCGATCGGTTAAATTAAGTAACTGACAAAAAATTTAATAGATGTGTTCACTTATGTATCTCAGCACGTTTCAAATCTCTACAAGTCGATTTTAATAGCGTACTGGAATGAAAAACTAGTGGCCGTGTGGAAGGTAGGAAAAACAATTCTAAAATTTACCACTCCAGCAGTATGTTTTGGAAAATGTTTGATGCAACATGTATACAGGTTAAATATATTGGGCTCGAACATGCAAATCACCAGTATGCTCCTTTAAAGCGCACCACGGGACAATGAATATCATGAAGCGCAAAATGCTGACGAGTTTCTTTTTTTGTATCCTACAACAGGAGCCTTCCCTACCCCCAAAGGCGAGAAGGAGGCAGGTTCCCGGGAGATGACCCTTGACCCCGTATGGTTATGCATTATCCAGTCGTTTGCGTTTGCCTCCGGCTACATGTGGTACAGCGTCCTCCAGTACCTCTACTGCTGTTTATTTTGAGAGCCCCGACGAGGCCGGATTCTTTGTCGGACCACTGGAAAAGCCTCAGGATCCGTTTGGCGTTTCGGCCCGGCGTTGTACTTTCCCTCCAGCGATGGATGAATGTACATTTGCTAACAGCGGAAAAGACTTGACTCGGGAAAAAAAATAAATAAAAGAATTTGCGTGAAAACGTGTACACAGACATGCGAGTCGCTCAAAGTATGAAACTGATCATATAGTGCGTCTCACACACACACACACACACACACACACATACACACACTTGCTCCAGCGGCCCGGCAGAATATTCATACTCTCTCTCTCTCTCCCACTCGTCCATGTTTACACGTCCTCATGCAACGTAGACTCGTGTTAACTTTTTAATTCAGAAATAACGAACGAGGCTCAGGACTCCTCTGGAAGCTCTTCTGGACTAGACTCTCTGCTCCTCCCCCTCCTCGCGCCCCACGTGGTAGTTTTACAAAGCATGTATGTAGTGTGTGTGTGTGTGTGTGTGTGTGTGTGTGTGTGAGTGAATAGACGCATATTGTCTGCCCTTATTCTTCCTGGCGAGAGCTGCCGATGTCTGCCAGTCCTCCCTTTTGGCCCGCCGACTAGCCGGCCAGCCACCTTCCAGAGCGAGCGGCTGCACCAACACGTACACTGGAGACTGAAGCCGGCCCCTCCTCTGGTCCTCATTGCACTAAGGATCCATGCTGCCCGGACCGATTCCCCAACGGTAGCCGTCAAAGCGTTTTTGTCTCTGTTGATTTTTCTTCCCCTCATAACTTCCCATCGCCGCGTCCGCAGCCATCGCATTGGACGCCAGCATCTTCTGTTGTCGTCGGGAGCTTCTCCCCCCGTCCGCCTTGTCTGCCAAGGCAGAAAGCGGGTTCATGTTTACATTGGCGGCCCTGCCGGAATCCTGTAGGGATGCTGGTAACGATGCGGGGCTTCGGTAAGGATCGTTTCCTCCATCAGACCGGAAGGAAGGGAAAGGTGCCCAAACGCCGATTAAAGGACATTAAAGGACATTGGTAAACAGGGCAGGAACTGCAGTCTAATCACCTAAAAATTAACTCTTCTACTTGGATTCCTAACACCTCCCATCCTGCCCTTCTGCTCCTCACCATCTGCACACACACACACACACACACAAACATGGACACGTGCACACGCAGAGCCAGACCTCTCGTCTCGAGGATCTCAGCGAGCCAGACTGAGAAGCCAAGAGACTCTTTTATTGCCCCCCTCCCATCGGACTACATAGTTTTACAAATATTTAAGCCATATGCTTAGTGTTGTTGGGGAAAAATGGCGAGGGGAAAAAAAAAAAG
>VXCM01000505.1:0-25683 GCA_014773175.1 Lucifuga dentata | reverse complement strand
CCCCTCCTCCTACCCCCATTTTTGATAGATATGGTTAATGTCGTGTTGCTCTGTGGCGTCAGAGTTCGGCGGCGATTCATCACAAGTGTTCAGATTCGCTTTTTAATTTCATTTTAAACGACACAAACCGTTGCGGTGCGTTTAATCTTGTACATAACGAAGCCGAGGAAGAAGTTCGTTTGCAGCGTTCTCTCTCTCTCTCTCTCTCTCTCTCTCTCTCTCTCTCTCTCCTTGGTCTGTAATACTTCTGAGAGTTTTAATTTTTAAATGTCGAGAATGTTTTAAAAGAAAAGAAAGTGAGGATTTTTTTTTCTTTCTCCCCCCCTCCTTCACTTCTCAGTGTTACCCCGCAGCTCTTCGCCCGCCCAGGAAGTCGTCGCGCGCTTCATGACGTCAGAGCTTCGGCAGGTTCCACGGGCCCGGTTTCAAACTTCTGNTCGTCGCGCGCTTCATGACGTCAGAGCTTCGGCAGGTTCCACGGGCCCGGTTTCAAACTTCTGAAGCTTGTCAGATCCAGTGGCAAACCTTGACTCTTTAGCCTTACCCGACGTCTTGGTAAACCACATTCCCCAAATCGTAACGTCGGCCTACATTCCCTCTATGACAAGAAAAAAAAAAAAAAAANAAAAAAAAAAAAAAAGCAGGGAGCTTTCCATTAAACGCTACATGGATGGTTTCCAGGGATCAAGACGAGGATGAAAGGATGCTTTTCATTGGGAAGGAAGTTTTGGCAGGGCTCTGTAACATCCTGGTTTTTATTAAGGAAAAATAGAAACAGACACGGTTCTAAATGAATGCATATTTTAGTGGTGGTAGAAGCCGCAGGTGAAATCAGCAAAGGACTACCTGAGCAGGTAGGAAAAGCCTTTTTATCAGGCTCTAAACGGTTTCATCCTGAGGCCCTTCACATTCCCATCCATAGTGAGAGTGTCGTGAAATGAACCTTCATCTTTTCATTTTTCCTTTCCAGGTTTTTTTTTTTTAAATTTTATTTTTTAACCATCTTTCCAAAGAAGGCAGGGAAAAATGTTTTTCCTAGATGTGGTTTTAGGAAATAAACACAATAGCAATTTAAACCAATACTAGAACTGTCTGTAATTTACCATTTTGTACTTTTCCTTTAATTCCTAGCTGCACAGCCATTTTACAACACAAAAAACTTGTGCTGGAATAAAACATCGTAAAGATCCCGGCGGTGTACTTCTGCTTTTCTGTCACACTGCAAACACTCAACACCATCGGCTGCTTTCAGTTTAATTGTTGTTTTTATTTATTAAGGCAGCAGATGAAAAGAAATGAATGTAATCGGTTAATGAAGGAGAATTAAACGGTGTAAAAACCTCTAAGCTCCTGATTTGATCTGAGTATCAAACATGCATCTAAGTGGCATTCGCTGCAGTCCGTAAATGTCAACTTCCTCTCTTTTTTTGTTGACTTAAGTCCTGGCTGAGATGGTCTCCAGGTAACCAAAGCCCATGTTTGCTCAGGTCTTGCGCCTTGTGGAACCCCTCGCTGGATGACAGCATCAGACCATTTCTAGTAGTTTAAAGGACCATACCGGCCATTTTGCACATTTGAGCCTAATATATTCAATGTTCATACACGTAATGTTACTGACAATCATTTCCCAAAGCATACTACTGGAACGGTGAATTAAAAATGTTTTTCCTACCTTCCAGACCACCATTGGTTTCAGTTCATTCTGGTACGCTATTAAAATCAACTTGTTGATACTTGAAACGTTCTTGGGATAGATAACCCATTATTGTGAACAAGACGTTTTGGGACCTCCTTGAAAACAAGATGCTGCATCTCAAGGAGCTTATCCCAATAATAAATAAATTTGAACATACGTGTATTCACGTTTTTTTCAAAGTTACGTAATTTTAGTATTTAAGCGCAATAAAAAGCGTGGAGTGAATGTATGTCTCCACCAGGGAATATAGTCCCAAAAGAAGACCTGCGTTGATGGAAAAATTTAAAGGATCATGACTTCATAAGGCTGTGTAACTATTAGCAGCAGAAACATGGATTTTTAAGGTGGGTGTATCACTTGAATATTTGATTTTGAAAGATTAAGAGGTTTTGCAAAATATCAGGAAAACTGAAATACGGTTTTATCCTTTGGGAAATGATTGTCAGTAATGTAACGTATGAAAATTGAATATATTATGCTCAACCATGCAAAATTGCTGGTATGGTCCTTTAACATGGAAGGACCATACCAGCAAGAGAGAAAATGCAAGCGAGATGTGAATTATGAGCCAAAGTTCCACAGTTACTGAACTTTTCAATAGTACAAGTTCTTCCTGAATCTGTTTGTGATCTTTTTCCATCTGTATTTAATATTCAACATATTTTTCAGGGTTAAAAAAAAGAATAAAAAAAAAAAGTCCTATTTAGTTTGAATATTGAAAAATGTCTTTTTTTTAAATCCTTTGAAATGGAATGAAAAAGCCCAGATGAAAATTCAGTTATAAAATATGAACTTTTTTGTTTTTTAATTTTTGTACTTTGAGGAACTATTTCTTCTCGCTCTTTTACATTTTTGAGTCATTTCCTGTAAGGGGAATATATGGAATATATTTTATATTATGGAATATATTATATGGAATATATTTATATAAATATATGTAAAATATATTCCATAGGAATAATGTCTTCTGGCAGCAGAAAACAAAGTGCATGGAGACATAAAATCCGTGTGAAAATGAACTTAAACAGATTTTTTTCTAGTATATTAATGCAAAGAGAAAACACAAACAGCTAATATCAGCCAAAGTTCTGATAGTTTTTCTTGGAAGAAGTATATTTAAAAAAAAAAAAAGTTTTTACCAGGTGGAAATTAAGTTATAAGAATAGCAAAGAAACCTTTCCTTCTCATTCTGTTACATATTTTGAGTCATTCTCATCTCTTGATGACTTGTTTATTGTAAGTCTTCAGGCAGCAGGAAACATAAGGTGCATAAAGATATAAAATCCAAGTGACAATTGGCTTAAAATGCTTTTTTTTCCATGTATTTGTATTGAAAATTGGTTAGAAAGAAAAACAAAAATGAGGCTTTAAAGTTCCTAACGGCACATCTCTGCCCACTTTCAGCTTTAAATATCACACGTTTGCAGGGTGAGATGACAAATTAAATGTTGCTTCCGTATCAAGTACCAGTAGTGGAAATGAAAGGCAGCATGACACGCCATCAACTCTATTTCCATAGCAGCTGGAGGGATGCGTGGGGGGTCCAGTCTGCAGGAAATCCGCCCGCTTCAGGCGAGGATGGAAACAGCAGGAAGTGAGCTGGAAAATGAGATTAAATCTGCACACATCTTCACCAACATGCCAAACGGCTAACGGGAGCTGTGGCTGGCGCCGCTCGGTGTCCACGTGAAGGATTCCTGTGACTGAGCTGCTCGCCATCAAGGTGACCTTCAGAGGAAAACCACCTGCAGAGGAGCTTTTATGTCCTCTGCAGATGCAGAAGTATTTCCTCTTTGGACTGAGCTGCTCCCTGAGGTTCTCAATGTCACGCTTTGATGGGCGGTCCCTCCTGAACGTTGTGGTGATGGCGGCGTCCCTGGAGTCAGCGAGCAGCTAAACGGCCAGCTGTGCAGAGGAGGTGAATGTCAAAAAAAAAAAAAAAAAAAAAAAAAGAAGAGCATGCTAGGTATGACACAACCTGGCTTTATGCCTGCATTTTTGTCTGATTTTAAAGTACTATACCGGCGATTGTGCATGTTTGAGCCCAATATATACAATCTACATACATGTTACGTTACTGACAACCATTTCCCAAAATATACTACTTTACCTGTCAATTTTAGAGTTGTTTTTCCCCACCTTCCAGATTGTCATTGGTTTCAGTTCATTCCAGTACGCTATTAGATCAATTTTTACAGATTTGAAACATGCTTGAGATATATAATCCATCACAGCAAACATGATGTCTGTTAGGTTGTTTTTTTTTTTTNGTTTTTTTTTTTGCCAAAGAAAATTTATCTAACCGATCCAACACAGAGCTGCACGGGAGACGATGTATTTCTCCGCTGGGAAATATAGTCCCAGGAAAAGCTTTTACCAAGAAATTAAAATGACTTTGCCTTCTACAATCGTGCATAAGTGTTAGAAGGTGAAACATTGAATTTTAAAGTGGGTGTATCACCTGAACATTTGATTTTGAAAGATTAGAGGATTTAGCAAAATAGCAGATGCTAAAATATAGTTTTATGTTTTAGAAAATGGTTGTCAGTAACATAACATGGACACGAGTTGTATTTATTGGGCTTAAAAATGCAAAATCGCCAATATGGTCCTTTAAGTAAAAACTCTAAATGCATTACTTGTAATGATTTATTTTTACATTGCGATGCTCGTACTTTTATCTGCCGCTCACCACCACTCCTTAAAATCCTTTTCACACCTCTTACGTGCACAAACACGGAACGCTGTGAAAGCAGCGGTTCCCAAACTGTGGTCCAGGATCCCACAGAGGTGCCATAAGGAAGAGTGCCACCTGTTTGTGAGGATATTTGGCTGAAATAGCAGAAGCGAAGAGATTATTATGGGATGTCCGAGCAAGTCTGTCGCTCCCTCTCCTGGCAATTAATGGAGGTGCTGACATCACAGCGGCTTCAGGCATCTGAGTGTCTGTTGTTTTTAGCTGTCAGTTTTCCAACAGTTTTTGAGCTAAATTCTCACGTCCATGTCTGTCAGCTGATCATAATTGACATCATTCATATAAACAATCCTTTAACAGAACAGAAAATAGTAACTTGTGAGGGTTGATTGATAATTTCTGAGCCCATCGAAGAAAGATCCAACTTCAGCGTGTTCTAGTTTGACACATTTGACACACGGCAAACAATGCTGGATGGATTCATCCCATTTTTATATGAATCCTTTAACGACCAAAACATCCTCCTCTGACATAGCCTCATCGTATTAAAATTAATGAATTTAAAGGTGATTTAGTGAAAGACCCATCAGGCAATTTAAAGGTGATTTGATAGTGATGTTACAGTCCTTTGTGACCTTTTTGTGAATATTTGAATCATGGATTGTACCTTTAATTTTTTTTTTGTGGTGACATGTGTGGCACCCAGAAATAGGATCAGAGTGAGAAGTCAGATGGTGACTCTTCAGGTGGTCCTGCAGGTCAAATCAAAGACTACAGACAAAAAGAATCTGTCAGTCTTACATGTGTTGCTGTGGAGCATGAATGGAAAAGACAGAAATTCATGAATCAATGTTACAGGAAAAAATATGCCTTTTTTTTTTTTTTTTTTTTAACACTTCTAATAAGTTCTTTTGAATGTTTTTACTGCTAATTTTAGCAGAAAGATCCATCAAATGATTTACAAGGACCTCCCAAATAAAAGGGGAGATTAGCGAACATAGATAAAAGTTTTTTTGATTTATGCTCAAACCTGACTTGGGCCTTGGATATTTTTAGTGAGCTATTCTTACCTTTGCCTGATTAATTTTCTAGACAGCTACTCTTACTGCCTTCAAGGTTCAGTTCCAGCGCTTCTACTGGAGGAAATGTTTCAGTGCTTTTCCAAACACAATCACATTTGCTTTAAATGAGAAGTAAAATATTTTGAAGATCTGGACCTCAAAGAATAGAATAGAATAGAACAAAATACAGTAACTGCCACATATTACACTCCAGCGAGACCTGTATTGAAGAAAAACTAGGAAAATGACTTCCCTTATATTCCATCATCTTTTCTCACACTAACCAAATTAGGCTTTAGAGATTCTGTGAGTATTTAACTTTCCCAAGTACATCAATCTATTTTCTGGTAATCAAGTAATCAAGCCTTTCTGGTAATCAAGTAATCAAGCCTTCCCAAACAGCGACAGGTGCTCTGGATAGACACTGTACTTTGGCGCCACCTTGTGACAACATGTACACATGCCAATTATTTGCTACTTAAAAATAAATAAATAAAAAACTTTAATTAAAAACATAAAAAAACACAGCCACACAAATGTGGCATACACGTTTGGATTCTCATCAAAACACTTAAGTGGGAAGATGATTTTTTGTAGTTGCAATAACAGAAAAAAAAACATCCCTAATAGTTAATTTTGAGTCAAAAGCTTATGTGGTAATAACCAAACCTGAATCCAACATCTATTACCAGTAAAATTCACACCTTCACCTATTAATTTTTTCTAAATAAATGATATATTTCCTGGATCTTGATCGCTACAGTAACTAAACCTTCCTAATCACAGCCAGCTCAGATCAGACTGTAGGGTTTGGCGCCCCCTTGTGACGATCCATACACATGCCATCTACCCGCGCTACTCTCGCGGTATTCATACACTTAGCGACCTCACAATCTTGACCAATCAGAAGTAACCATGGAAAGGGAGTAGGCCAATCAAACTTGAGGATTTAAGCACCAGTTTAAACTGAGAAGAATCGCTTCCTGTTTTCTTATCGGTAATACACGCGAGTAAACGAGCAAACAAACCAAACGGTAAACAATAAATCTGCTAAGTTATTGTTATGAAGAACTGAGGCATTTAACGTAGAAAAGAAAATTAGGAAACTTAAACAGAAGTTTCTGTTTTACGCTAATGAGTCCATACGAGTGTTAATTTAGTAACGTTAACGGTAGGTAGATTCCGTTAAAAGTGCACAATGCCATCCCGTGTAGAGGACTACGAAGTGTTGTACACTATAGGCTCCGGTTCTTATGGAAGATGTCAAAAAATAAAGCGAATATCCGATGGCAAGGTGAGTAATTTACTTCACTTTTTCACTCCAAAACGGTGCGTAATCTATCCAGTGTCCTGGATTAACGAGTGTCCGTGTTAACTGGTGATTTAACCTGAACGAGTCGGTGACTGTAATGATGCAGATGTTGAAAACGGAAAGAGAACAAGTAATCCACACGAATTAAATTTTATAAAAAACAATCTGAGTTTTGGACTACATTGAATTTCTGTCGCTAACAGCTGACTGAACTATTTTTTTTATGTGGTTGGTTTTTCGCTATCAAAATGTTGCTGTGAATTCAAGAAACAAGATTCTAATAGTTTAATACAGTACTTAATAAAACAAAAAAAAAAAAAGCCATTTACAACGGCAACTAAATTACATGTTTTTGGTTTTGACTACTAAACATTTTAGCTTTCATACCAATGTGACACTTAATGATGGTTTCATTCCATTCACTTATGCCAGAGATCTGACGCTGGCCCATCTGAATGGAATGCAGCCATTAATGATGTTATTAGTCTGCAATGCCAGATAAAATGTGAAAAAGCTCTATTGAATGGGTTTTGTGTGGGTCAGATCCTGATGTGGAAGGAGCTGGACTATGGCACCATGGCGGAGAGCGAGAAGCAGATGCTGGTTTCAGAGGTGAACCTGCTGAGGGAGCTGAAGCACCCAAACATAGTCAGGTACTACGACCGCATCATAGACAGAAGCAACACCACGCTGTACATTGTGATGGAGTACTGCGAGGGCGGGGACCTCTCCACTCTCATCACCAGGTGCATCAAGGAAAGGTGACTATGACATGATCCTTCAGGCTCATACATGTGTTCCGTAAATTGTGTGTTTCTCATTGCCGTTAGGTCTCATACTGCAGAGCCCCTCAAGGGACATGATAATATATGTTTTTTATTTCTAGTTGCTCTTGTGCACGCAATAGTATCTCTTGCACGCCATAAACTTTCTTGTGAGCACGAGGAAGTTTCTGATGCACACGAGATATGGATTCCGACAATATGTGGTGTTCATGAAAATGTATGAGGTGAAACCCTTTCCGGTAGAAATTCTGGTATGGCTTGATGACGCGTGGACACACACAGACCAAGATATCTTTGTCTTTGTGAGATCCCAAAATATATTAGACAGTAGCATCAACCAGTTAAAGGACCATACTGGCCATTTTGCATGTTTCAGCCTAATATATTCAATTTCATACATGTAACGTTACTGACAATCATTTCCCAAAGCATACTACTGGAACGGTGAAATAAAAAATGTTTTTCCTACCTTCTAGACCACCAGTCATTCTGATACGCTATTAAAATCAACTTGTTGATACTTGAAACGTTCTTGGTATATGTAACCCATCATCGCCAACAAGACGTGTATTCAGGTTTTTTTTTTAGAAGTTATGTAGTTTTAGCGTTTAAGTGCAATAAAAACCGTGGAGTGAATGTATGTCTCTACCGGGAAATATAGTCCCAAAAGAAGACCTGTGTTTATCAAAAAATTTAAATGACCGTGATGTCATAATTTTGCGTAACTATTAGCAGGAGAAACATTGATTTTTAAGGTGAGTGTACCTCTTGAATATTTGATTTTGAAAGATTAAGAGATTTTGCAAAATATCAGGAAAGCTGAAATACCTTTGGGAAATGATTGTCAGGAACCTTACATATATAACAGTTGAATATATTAGGCTCAAATATGCAAAATGGGTGGTATGGTCCTTTAAAGGAGGATATGCAGTTACCTGAAAATGTTTCTCGTATGTACGAGAAACTATCTGGTGCACACAGAAACTAGCAGTTTATTTATTTTTTCTCATGTCCCTTTAGGGGCTCCATATCATGCAGCAAGAATCTGCAGAGAAAAACAAGGTTTGTATTTTATTTGACCTCTGCTCTGTGTGTGTGTGTGTGTGTGTGTTTTTGTTTTTAATCCCTGTCAGGCGTNTATTTGACCTCTGCTCTGTGTGTGTGTGTGTGTGTGTGTTTTTGTTTTTAATCCCTGTCAGGCGTTACCTGGAGGAGCATTTCATCCTGCGTGTCATGACACAGCTGACGTTGGCGCTGAAGGAGTGCCACAGACGCAGCGACGGCAGGGCCACCGTGCTTCATCGAGACCTGAAGCCGGCCAACATCTTCCTCGACATCAAGCAGAACGTGAAGCTCGGTGACTTTGGCCTGGCGAGGATCTTGAACCACGACACCAGTTTCGCAAAGACGTTCGTTGGGACACCATACTACATGTCTCCTGTGAGATTTTTTTTTTTTTACCCTCAAACTATTTTTGATTTGTGGGGAATGCTTCGAAAGAGTTTTCTGGGTTTCATCTTTCTTCAACATCTTGTCTTTCAGGAACAAATTAACCGGATGTCATACAATGAGAAATCAGATATTTGGTCGTTGGGGTGTCTGCTGTATGAACTCTGCGCTTTGTCGTAAGTTTGCTAGTTCCTCTGCTTGAGATCATGTCTCTTGTGTTCAGGCTGCAGAAGCTAACATTTCTGCTGGGTTTCTCCCGTTTAGCCCCCCGTTTACTGCGTACAACCAGAAAGAGCTGGCGGAGAAGATCAGGGAGGGGAAGTTCAGAAGGATCCCGTACCGATACTCTGAGGAGCTGAACACTCTGCTCAGCAAAATGCTCCACCTAAAGGTTGGAAATGCATTATTTACCATGCCTATGATATAAGATAAAATCAAATCAACTTTATTAGCCCCACGAGAGGAAATTAAAGTGCTACAGGTGCACAAAAAATTGAAAAAATACTGGTTTAAAGAAAATACAAACAACAATAAAATAGAGGTATAAGCTAAATAAACAGTGCAAAAACTAAGAGATAGTATATTTACAATATGGTAGAAAAATAGATGAGGTAGAAAAATAAAAATCATTATTCTATGATATTATTTGATAAAGACATTCACCTGGTCAGAAACTTTACTTGCACGAGCAGTTAGCAGGTTATTTTGGCGGCGTAGTGCCAGTTATTAGTCCTCTGTTTCCAGGACTACCTGAGGCCCTCTGTGGAGTCCATCCTGCAGAGCGGCCTATTGGCTGACGTGGTTGCCGAAGAGCAGAGGAGGGAGCAGGCGAGGCAGAGGAGGAGGTCAGCTGACTGCGAGTGTCCTCACAGGCCCACTGAAGCGGCGTCGCACGCAGAGCTCCGACTCAGGGAACAGATTCTGCGGGACCGAGAAAAGGTTTTAAAGGAACGCGAGGAGAGGGTGGAGCGTGAGTTCTACTCCCTGATTACTCCCACAGCGTCTGAACACACACACACGCCTCCACTTCACGCCTAGTTAAAGGAGATGTTGTACGTTAGAGTTCAATAAATACAACTTGCATATGGACATTGCTGCCAATCATTTTCCAAAAACATACTCCGGACTTAGTTTAATCATCAAACAAGGAGCTACATGGAGGAACATATATGCCTCTGACAGAAATACAGTCCCAGCAGAAAACTGCTTTTACCAAGAAATTAAAACGGCCGTGTGTAAATGTTAGCAGGTGAAACGTTGAGTTTTAAGGTGTATCACCTGAACATTTGATTTTAAAAGATTAGGGGATTTTGCAAAATAGCACAAAAACTAAAATATGGTTTTAATGCTTTGGAAAATGGTTGACAATAGTGGGTGATATTTATTGGTCTCAAACACACAAAATCACCAGTATGGTCCTTTAAGGTTGTACAGTGGGCTGGTCTGCCCAGCGTTAAACTCAGCACATGTTATCTCCTAGCAAAATGAGCACAGCCAAGTCTGCTTAAAGGACTATACCGGCCATTTTGCATGTTTGAGCCTAATATATTCAATTTTCATACATGTAACGTTACTGACAATCATTTCCCAAAGCATACTACTGGAACGGTGAATTAAAAATGTTTTTCCTACCTTCCAGACCTCCATTGGTTTCAGTTCATTCTGCTATTAAAATCAACTTGTTGATACTGGAAACGTTCTTGGGATAGGTAATCCATCATCACCAACAAGACGTGTATTCAGATTTTTTTCAAAGTTATGTAATTTTAGTGTTTAAGCACAATAAAAAGTATGTCTTGAATATTTGATTTTGAAAGCTTAAGAGATTTTGCTAAATATCAGGAAAGCTGAAATACAGTTTTATCCTTTTGGAAATGATTGTCAATAACGTAAGATGAATGAAAATTAAATATATTAGGCTCAAACATGCAAAATAGTTGGTATGGTACTTTAAGGTGACAGATTAATGGCCGTGAAGTGTAAAATTATTGTGTCTTTTGCAAAAGCAAATTTTTTTTTTGTTCTGTTTTAATTGCCAGAAGTATTAAACTGAAATCTCATAAAAGGCCTCTGTCAGTCACGCTGTAATTATTGAGTTTAGTAGAATCCATAATTAGCTGCTGTTTTGAAATACGTTGTGCAACATTTTAGCGGCAGCACAATGAGGTCAACCTTCATGAACAAACAAAGAGGATTAAAAGTTTTGCTTGAAAGCTGAACAGACACATACCTGGAACCGGTTTGTTTGGTGTGCAGGCGTGTGTGTGCGTGGGCCAGGGCTGCTGCAGCCAGATGTTACCTACATGTTAACACCTCTACTCCACAGCACCTTGTTGACAAGTAAAGACTCTCTGACCTAGTGCAAACAATGTACAAATATTTCTTAAAGGACCATACCAACCATTTTGCATTTTCCTTCCTCTTTCCTTTATTCCATCCATCCATCCTTTCTCAACATCCACTTATACCCAGTGCAGAGTCATGGGGGTTGGAGCCTTTTTCAGCATTAATTTTCCTTCCATCATTCCACCCTTACTTCCCCACTTCCCTTTTTTTCTTTCTTGCTTTGGTCCTTCCTTTTTCATTTTGCTTCTTAAAGGACCATGCTGTCCATTTTGCATGTTTGAGCCTAATATATTCAGTTGTCATACATGTTACGTTACTGACAATCATTTCCCAAAGGATAAAACCGTATTTCAGCTTTCCTGATATTTTGCAAAATCTCTTAATCTTTCAAAATCAAATATTCAAGTGATACACCCACCTTAAAAATCCATATTTTGCAAAATCTCTTAATCTTTCAAAATCAAATATTCAAGCAATACACCCACCTTAAAAATCCAGGTCTTCTTTTGGGACTATATTCCCCAGTGGAGACATACATTCACTCCGTGCTTTTTATTACACTTAAATGCTAAAATTACATAGCTTCTAAAAAAAAAAAAAAAAAAANAATAGCGTACCAGAATGAACTGAAATCAATGGTGGTCTGGAAGGTAGGAAAAACATTTTTAATTCACCGTTCCAGAAGTATGCTTTGAGAAATGATTGTCAGTAATGTAACATGTATGAAAATTGACTATATTAGGCTCAAACGTGCAAAATGGATGGTATGGTCCCTTAAAAGTTTTTTCAAAATAAACTGTTGACATGATGGTCTTCGTCATTTGGCAACAGAACGAGAGCAGGAGCTTTGTGTCCGTGAGCGGCTGTCAAACGAGAACCTCGAAAGGTAAAAAAGAAAGATGACAAATGGAACAATCCACATGTTGTCATTTCACCCATTTTGTTTATTCTACAGTCATTCATTGTCAGTCACGTCATTTCTCTTCTTATTACCCAATAATATGTTTTCAGAGCAAAGAATTTATTGAAGAATTACAACCTAATGCAGCAACAAAAGGCTCGGATGCTGTTCTACGCCGAAGACATAGGTAGGCGAATCGGACGAAGGCCTCTGGACCTCCTGAAGAAAGACAAGAATTGAGCAATGTGTTTTTGATGTATTTATGCCTGGGTTGGGATGTGAATCATGTACTGTATTTAACCTTTTAAATCAGGTAAATAAAGTTTTTAAGTTATGTTTATTACAGTGTTTCCCATAAGGCTAAACTTGGGCGGCCTGCCCAGGTAAATGAAGACCCGCCCAGGTTTCGCGGGATGACCTTAAAAAATATACACATTTAATAATGTTGTCAAACCACTGACCAAAACACAGCTAAAATATGGAATAAATTTGTCATCTTACCATTGTTTCGAAAGTAAACAAAGGTAAGATAGGTAGGCTTTTATTCCAGCCAGGTCGTTATTTCTAATTTTAAAATATATGTAACCTCCATGCTTCTCACCAAAGTTTCCCTCTGCTGTGTTATAGTTAATTAGTTTCTTTAGTTTTTCTTTAAAACCCTGCTGAGGTCAGATGAAAATGCGCTTGTTGTGTTACTGTGGTTGCCTAGCAACCAGTAGAATACAGCCTGGCAGCAGCCATTTTCAACTGGATCTGAGTGATTTTTGCTTTTTTTTTTTTTTNAATTTTTTTTTCTTGGGGCCGGGGGTAAGGGGGGGGGTTGTCATAGAATCGTATAGGATTGCGCGGGGGGTGGCTTAGATGCCTGTCCACCACCACAAGTAAATTTTCAAACTGGAAAACACTTATATACATCAATAAATCACTAACTGAAATGGAGGAGTTGGCTGAAGGGCAACACAGCTTGTTTAATTTATTTTCTAGCTGCAATTTTAGAAAACAATACCGGTTAAAGCTGCTAAGATTGACTGATAATATAAAAACTTTCAGGTTTAGCTTTTTTTTTTTTTTTTTTTAATAACTCCTCGCTCTTTGACCCTAGATGTGGAGAACATTTCTCCTGGCAAGAAGAAGGTGCACTTTGCTGGTGAGAGCAAGGAGAACCAGCAGCCTGACGGCGGTTACACCACGACCTCCCCCGAGCTGATTCTGAGGAGGCTTCAGGCAGCCAAACTACGAGCCCATACACTGGGCCAGGTGGAGAAGGCCTGTCAGCTGAAGAGCCGGCAGATCCTCGGTATCCGCTAACCAAATACCAGCCTGAATGTGAAAGCTGCTGAAGGCTGAGAGGCATCGAAACTGGATTTACAGGACGTTACCTGCAACTTAACTTGTTTGAGTCTAATAAATACAAACCACGTACACCGTTACTTCACTGACAACTATTTCCAAAAATATACGACTGGAGCAGAAAATTTTAGAATTGTTTTTCCTGCCCTCCAGACTGCTGTTGGTTTCAGTTCATTTCAGTATGCTGTAAAAAATAATAACTTTGTAGAGATTTGAAATGTGTTGAGCTACATAATCCATCAGCGAACACAACATCGATTAGATTTTTTGTCAAAATAACTTTATTTAACTGATCCAACTTGGAGACGCATGAAAGACAATGTATGTGTCCAGCAGGGAATACAGTCCCAATCAAAGGCCCCTTTTACCAAGAAATGAAAAATGATGTCTTTTCTATGTTTGGACATAGCTCTTAGCAGGCAGAACCTTGAATTTTAAGTTGACGCATCATCTTAAAATTTCAAGGATTAGGGGATTCGGCAAAATAACAGGAAAACTAAAGGTTTTATGTTTTGGAAAATGATTGCCAGTAATGAAACCTATATGTGGGTGGTATTTATCAGTCTTAACAAAATACAAAATTGCGGGTATAGCCCTTTAATCTTCTACATATCTGAAGTCATATCTGAAATAATGATTAGGTCACTCCAGTGACAAATGTCTGATCTGAACCTGAGTAAAGATGACTGAGGATGTTCAGTGAACATTATAATTGCACAGAAATACTTGTATGCTGCATTCGCAAAAGCAAAATTTGATTACATGTCACCAAATCACATTTTAAAGTATAATATAGCAGGAAAAATTGTCATTAACGTGTATGTGTGTAGTATTTATTGGGCTTAAACATGCAAAATTGTCGGCATGGTCCTTTAAGCTCTTTTTAGCTTAATTTAGTGTTGAAGCCAAATGATTCAGTGTGGTGTGTTCGTCATTTGTTTATTCCTTTAGTCGTAGGGAATAAAAGTTTAGTGTTTCATTATTGTTAATGGTGGAAGACTGTATGTGCTGATGTGTTGATATTAAAGGCAGCTGTTGTGACTGTATCGTGATTGTACATTGACTCATGTGAAAGTATCCAAATTCAAAAATCCATATCATATTTACTACAAAAGTGACACCCCAGGAATTCAGTTACTGCCTTCCTGTTGCAAACATTCTAAATATACCTGCTTCTAGTATAAAGACTTTAGTATAAATTTTGGAGAATTTTGTATCCTCTCTGAGCCTGTTTCCCACTAAGAAAAGGCTAGTTGTATTAAAATGAACTCTGAGTTTCAATTATTAAGTCATATAGCTGGTTGCAGTTTCAGGGACTTTATGAATAGGATGTGTAAGAATCACAATTATCCCTTGAAATTGCTTGGGTTTAAAATTATACTCAGTGGGCTGTTTCGTCAAAGCTAATGGCCCCCACAAGGGGTCATCACTTTCCCATCAAGAGACTTGGCACTGAAATCCTCCACACCTCAAAGTCCTCTGTTCTTGAATCACAGCAGATTAGGGATAATTAGCAGTCCTTATTATCACTAAAATGATTAAAAATATAATTAAATAAGACTGAAAGGGGGAAAAAATGATTCTTGGTGTATTACATAAAGTGAAGCCATTTGATCTTGTAATAAATTCTCGTGAATGTTTGGCTATATTACTAAACTTCTAAAATTATTGACAAAGTTAGAGCTATGTTTGATTTTATTCCAAAATAAAACTGGAGAGTTTCTTGGTTGTTGGAATTGAACCTCTGCAGTCTGGTTTCTAGAAAATTCTAGCACACACACACACACACACATATATATATATATATCAAGCAAAATAAAATAGAAAAATTGTGACAACAACAATAGGATGGCTGACTGATTTATTGTAGAAATTTATGAATAAATATTACAAATATTTTAAATAATAAAAACACATTTTTACTCAACTCTAGAAAAATATTTGACATTTGCTTGTCATGTAACCCATTTTTGATTGATCATTTTTGCTTTCTAAACAATAGGACCTTTCAAATGGCGTTTCGCAAATGCAGATAAAGCCAAATTAATAAATTTTGACACCAGATGTTTCAGAGATTGTCCGATGATGGTCTCGCGAGATTATAGTTTCCTTTAGCGTGCGTAGCAACGCTGTTGTCTAGTTTCCTTTCTACGCCTACTTGCGAGAGTCGCAAATGTGACCAATCAAAATTGAGCTCGTACCCTCCCAGCCAATAGTAACTAAGTAGGGCGTGTTCCTTACTGTGCCAGTTCCGTGCGGAAAGTTTACCGGCTCGGGTGCAAAGTTTCAGCCGTCTGCAAACGGGCGCTCGTCGGTAAGCGTATCTGAAATATGCTAGTACCGACTACCATCTACTTCTAGGGTAAACACCGCCTTTTTGTGTCTAAATTCGGTTTACTTTCGCCTGCCGTTACACCTGAAACACAGCCAAGTGATGTTGCTGTCGCTGGTCAACGATAGTCAGTGAAGCGGACACAGTTAGCTGTGGCTGGTATTGTCTCAGAGAGCTCGCTAGCTTGACGTTAGCTTTGAATTGTGTTAACCACGGGCGGATACCAGAGCTCGCTGTTGTCCCGGTAAGTCTTAACCGACTGACACCGTGAACGTTATCTAACCTCATACTGAAACTTGAGTCGACGAAGGGTTTTGCGGAAGAGGGTTAGAAATGGCTTGTGAGCCGAANCTGAAACTTGAGTCGACGAAGGGTTTTGCGGAAGAGGGTTAAAAATGGCTTGTGAGCCGAACCGCGTCCGGCTGCTCTGCATGCTTTCATTGACTTTTGGGTTTTTCATCGTGGAGGTGGTGGTGAGCCGGATGACCTCGTCTCTGTCGATGCTCTCGGACTCTTTCCACATGCTGTCGGACGTTATTGCGCTCGTCGTGGCTTTGGTCGCTGTGAGGTTCGCCGAGAAAACCCACTCGACCACCAAAAACACATTCGGCTGGATACGGGCGGAGGTGATGGGGGCTCTGGTCAACGCCGTGTTCCTCACGGCTCTGTGCTTCACCATCGTCCTGGAGGCGATCGAGCGCTTCATGGAGCCGCAAGAGATCGAAAAACCGGTGGTGGTAGCCGGTGTGGGCNGCGATCGAGCGCTTCATGGAGCCGCAAGAGATCGAAAAACCGGTGGTGGTAGCCGGTGTGGGCGCCGCGGGGCTGCTGGTCAACTTGCTCGGACTCTGCTTGTTTCGCGGACACGCCGGCGGAGGACACGGGCACTCCCACGGAGGTCACTCCCACGGGAATAAGANGGAGGACACGGGCACTCCCACGGAGGTCACTCCCTCGGGAATAAGAGCAAGAGGGGGAAAGCTGGAAAGTCCCAGAGACCTTCAGGGAATGGGTCCACGGGGGACGAGACCAACAACCTGGTGGGGAATCACAACAGCCCCGGTGACGGGAACTCGGACAGACCGAGACACGGTGAGTATCGAGGAGGTACAACATCATTTTCACTGATCTCAGGTGCTGACCAATTGTCTTATAGTCTTTAATAAACAAAAATATTAATAACAGTAAGTCCATTCCTAAAGAACTTTCCAAAACACAAGTTTACAATGTGTTACAGAAGATAAAGAACCAAGACATATAAATCAATAAAATGAGTCGGTATCGCAATGATCAGATGATAGAGGGATAAAAAGTTAAAAAGCAACACATGTAAGTGTAAAACTTGTTCGGCCATGACATGTGTTAGTTTATTCCAAAGTTTTGAAGCTCAGAAAATGATTTGATTAGCAAACACTTTAGTGCACAGAGCAGCAAAAGACCTTGGTGAGATAATTTCAGGAGCCTCAGCTCACAGTCAGGAGACAGGAGGTCAACATGAGATAGCCTTATATGTGATTAAAAAAAATGTTAGAATCAGTCCTAACAAGTGCTAGGTATCACGGGTTCAAACAGGAGTGAGCACCTCTGGTTGCTGAATTTTGTTAATTTATTTAAAGACAAGTAAACAAATAATTGCAGGATGCCTTTTTTTTGCCATCCCTGAAGGAAAAGATGGGTCTGATTTGGGAAAAACCAGGACCGAACCAGTTTTGAGATGCAATAATTGCAGTTTAAAGAGGAATCAAACTCTCTTAGACTCTTAAGTACAGTTGCTACATGGCCAAATTGGAGATTCTACTTTCTGGCTTTAGCGATTAATTATTTGGTCTTGTCTGTCTCCCCTGTGTTGAGCCATGTAATACAACAAATGTGTATGTGTAGACTCCAGTATTAAGTGTCAAACCCCTGTTAAATCAGTCTTGTTGTGTCTCCTATCTAAGGTAACAGCATGTGCCAGGCAGTGACCTTTATCTTCATTATTAGCAGTTGAGTTTGCATAATCGCACATGTATCTCTGGTGTACAGTAGTGAGGTCGCGCTGACGCCAAGCAACCTGTGTTTCCTCAAGGAATTGTTTGTTAAGAGACATTTGCCAGTGGATCGTTCTATCCACCACAATGCCTGTCAGATGTTGCCACACACACACTGACACAAACAATTGAAGCTTCAGGTTTCACTTTTTTTTGGCTTACCTCAAAGCGTTTGGCTGACTCAGACGCAATTCTTCCGTTTTTTGACGAGTTCAGACTCATTGAGGTCTCATAGATCTGAAGATCTCGTGCTCTGGTCACACTTTTTACATTCATCCCAAAAGTGGATTTAACAGTGAGTTCATTCCGTGCAATAACCTGATCGCTGTACAATCAAGTGAGGAAAAACCTGCACAAATAAACTTCCTCTGTGTATTATCTTTAGCTGAGATCTGCTGAGGTCACTGACAGTAAAACAACAAACTGCCTAAGAGATCACAGCAGTAATGAAGCATTGCTGGTCACTCTGATTGAGAACCCATCCTCCTTACGTCGCAGGGTTAAATCCACGCAGAAGACCATTCCTTGCTGCTCCATCCTGTTAGGCCCTGCCAGTTTCAATAAATGGAGGCAATTTCCCCTCCTCCTCCACTCGCCGGCTCATACATCAGTGTAACGGCGTAGTCGACAGCTCCAGCCACACCATTAGCTGCTGATAAATGGCCTGGCAGCGACTCGGGACGGAAGTGAGCAGCCATTGCTGGGCTGCCTGCAATTATAACACGAGTTAGTCAAATGTAAATGGCTACGTTGTGAGCGCTTTGTTGAGTTTAAGATCCCAACCATGTGGAGTTCTTCCACATATAAGCCCAGGCGTTATAACCCAGCCTTAGTCATAGGAGACTGTTGTTGTACACGGCCAAAACGAGAATCCAACATTGCTATCAGGAAGACATAACCGAGATGTCGGTGTTAACGTGACTCTTATCTCAGTCCAGAGAAGTTCACGTCTCAGTCAGTTGACCTTCGTCATCCTTCTCTTCATGCAGCTGTAGCATGTCAGCAGATAACACCACCAGCTGGCCCTCTGGCGCTTGCTTTACGTTTTAGAGGGACTCGTACTTCAACCATAAATGATGTAACTGAACGGTTTAACAAGCATTTAAACTTTAATTCTATTTAATGTGCCCTCCAGGTGTGTTTAGCTTCTCTCATTTATGGCGCGTTAACTTTCACTCCATGTTCCAGTGAACTAAACTTGGCTCTCTCCTTCAGAAATCGCTTGCAAAGACAGCGCCGAGGTGCAGATGAACGGCAGCACCCACTACGAGGAGATGAACCACGACTCATCCTCGCAGCTCAACATGCGCGGCGTCTTCCTGCACGTGCTGGGAGACGCCCTGGGCTCCGTCATCGTGGTGGTCAACGCCATCATATTTACTTTCGTGTGGCAGCCCTGCAAGCCCAATGAACAGTGCTTCAACCCGTGCGTCCACAACCACTGCACGGACCAACAGCATGTCAACCACACGCTAGTGGACCTGATGGAAGGCAGCAAGGCTGGCCCCTGCTGGGTCCTCTACCTGGACCCCACACTCTGTATCATCATGGTGTGCATCCTGCTGTACACCACCTACCCGCTGCTCAAAGAGTCGGCCCTCATCCTGCTGCAGACCGTCCCCAAGCAGATCGACATGCACCGCCTCAACGAGCGGCTGTTGAGCCTCGATGGCGTCCTGGCCATCCACGAGCTGCACATCTGGCAGCTGGCCGGCAGCCGCATCATCGCCACGGCACACATCAAGTGCCACGACCCCACGTCGTACATGGAGGTGGCCAAGCGCATCAAGGACTTCTTCCACGACGAGNGCCACGACCCCACGTCGTACATGGAGGTGGCCAAGCGCATCAAGGACTTCTTCCACGACGAGGGCATCCACGCCACCACCATCCAGCCTGAGTTTGTCACGTTCAGCTCGGAGTCGCGGGATTCCCTCTGCGAGCTCTCCTGTCGGACTCAGTGCGCTCCCAAACTGTGCTGCGGCTCCACGGACAAGCAGGGCGTGCCCGCTGAAAGGAGGGCCGGCGGCAATTGCAAGATGGCCGCCACTTCATCCTTGGAGGGGATCATTGAAACCCCAGAGCAGGCTGAGCCCGTTGAGGCCCTCCCAGTCAAGATTTCCATCGCCAGAGAGGTGGAGNACCCCAGAGCAGGCTGAGCCCGTTGAGGCCCTCCCAGTCAAGATTTCCATCGCCAGAGAGGTGGAGTCATCTCTGTGAGATGACGAGATGGAGGACGGGCTGGAAAAAAACCCCCACTACACGAGTCAAAAATCTCCAGTGTCATTTGCAGGACACGATTAGGTTTTTTTTGGTGTAGATGAGGGATAATGGCGTCTTTGCCGTCATAAGGAGATGATTTTCCTCAGCTTTTTCTCTTCAGCGAGCGCCCCTGTTATGGATGCAGAATCCTCCTAAACTCCTCATCTTACCTCAGTTTCTCACATATCTATCTCCAAGCNTTGTTGTCTCTCACCCCAGCAGTATGGCGGTGATGCATGTTGGGGTTCACTGACCCTCCTCCCCCCAGACAGGAGGGAGGCCTGCATGCGTGTCCCTCGTTAGCACCGTGTCGTGACGCGTTGTTTCATCCCGTGGTGTTTTCCGTGCCAAAGCTTCTCATTCCAGGACTGAAGGGATGGGGGGGGAATGTCTTCTCCTCCCAAACGACAAGCGACATGCAATAAGAGCACACATCTTTTAGGTTATTTCCTTTAGCCTACAGCAAAGAGTCTACTATTTCATTTTAGCGCAGGCTTCAAACAGATCTATTTTCTTAACCTCTGGCCCCCAAATGGAAGAGTATTGTATTGCACAATAATTTATGTATTTTTTAAGTTATTAGAAATGATCTGTTTCTCTCTCTCTCTCTCTCTCTCTCTCTCTGTAGACGCTATTTGTAATGTTTAGTTTGGATGATAAAAACATTTTTGCAATTTTTCTGTCTGGATTTTTGGACAGACCATCTATGCTGTAGTCAGTTTTTCAGATGTGACGTTTTTATAATGATTTTGTTTCTCTCGCCTCGGCTCAGTCATCGGTCGGATACAGAAGCTGTCTCAACGCCTCCCTCACCTCGCCTTTAAAAAACTACGGAGCCCCACACATCACATCTGGGGGAAAAAAAATGTATATCGTGTCCAAGTATTATATATTTATTCCCAGGTTTTATTAAAACGTGCACGCATTTTATTATTCATTACTTCGTTTTAGTTTAACCGTGGCCACGTTTTACCAAAAAAAAAAAAAAAAAANAAAAAAAAAAAAAAAAAAAGAACAAACTGGTAAAACGTGGCCACGATTAAACTAAAACAAAGACATGATTGAAAATATGGCCACGATTGACTTAAAACAAGGGAATAAATTGATAAAACATGGCCACGATACCCCTTTTTTTTGCTTTTTTGGATGTCAGATGCATGGCTCTGTTAAACGGCTATGACATCGCGCTGCATGTAGTAGCCGCGGTGTAAGTGAACCTCCTGCAGCGGTGCAGTCAAAAATGAAACGTTTATTCAAGCTTTGATGCTTTGCAGGTCAGAGGTTTGCGTTCCGATGCCGTGAAACGCCACTGTATGCCACCGGCTAAACACTGTTCCTCTGTAAAGAATCTATGCTGGAGAGCGTTCCGTTTCCGGATTGAAATCCTCACGAATGTGTTCGGCACCTCGTCTCAATCCACGCTGACGGATTTTTTACATTTCCAGGACTTTCTACTTTGTCTGCATGACCAAACTGAGACCTGGTGTTCCAATCTCAGAGTTCCACCAAGAGCTCCAGTTGCTACCCAACCGTACGTTAGCTCAACTGTACATTTGCTCACCAGTACGTTAGCTCATCCGTGTGTCAGCTCACCAGTACGTTAGCTCACTCATACATTAGCTCACCCGTACGCTAGCTAACCAGTATGTTAGCTTACCAGTACGTTAGCATACCAGTCCATTAGCTCACCTGTATGTTAGCTCACCGGTACATTAGCTCATCCGTGTGTCAGCTCACCAGTACGTTAGCTCACTCATACATTAGCTCACCCGTACGCTAGCTAACCAGTATGTTAGCTTACCAGTACGTTAGCATACCAGTCCATTAGCTCACCTGTATGTTAGCTCACCGGTACATTAGCAGAGTCTAACGGTTTAGGGAATGAGTGTCCTCTGTCTGTCCTCTGCTGTGGACAGCGCAGCAGGCTGAAGTCCACACTTTTGAAATTGAAGGAAAATTCCCTCATTCCCACAGCTAACATTTACACAGCGGATTCATCGACGCGTTTCACATCTCCACTCCCATTTACATGTGTATGCAATATGGAAATATGTATCGGGGAATGTGTTCACACGTTCCTTCCTTTGTGACATCTGGTCACTTTTATTCTTTGTCGTTTTGAGACTTGAGCTCTATGTGCAAATCAGAGAAGTGTTTTTGGAATTTTAGATATGACACGTCAGCCGATGTGTTTTGATATATACATATATAAATATATATATATATATACAAAGTACCTGTTCAGTGTGTCATTGTGAAATAAAAATTATGGCTGTTTGGTACAGTTGATAAACTCAAACACAGCTTATCTTGTTCTTTCATCTGAATGTTGGGATACAGAAGCAGCATCAGCTTCCAATAACATGAATCCAAACTAGAACTTTAATACATGAACTATTTTTGGTTATTAAATCCACTTTGTCCGTGGAAATCAAAGAGGAGAGATACGTTACTGAGGTTTGGTAAGACGGGCACATTTATTTGGAAAGTCATCCTGCTGTTTTCTGCACTTTTCCTGTATTTCAGCTCCTCATTAGATCTCCGTACCAAACAAAAATATGCTAGCAAAATGCTAAATGATGCTACGATCCATTATGCTCGAAACTCAGGAAAACCTGACCTCTGACACACAAAATGCAATATAACGTTTCTTTATTTATTTTTTATTTAGCCTGTATTTAACCAGGTATGTCCCATTGAGATCAAAGGTCTCTTTTACAAGGGAGAGGACAAAGGAGGAGCAACACAAAGTTTCACATAAAAACACACAGATCAAAGAATAACAATGACACAAATCATTAAAAACATCTACACATTGACCACTTCAATGGATTTCACCAAAGACTTAAACTCATTT
This sequence comes from Lucifuga dentata, assembly GCA_014773175.1. Classification (NCBI taxonomy): domain Eukaryota; kingdom Metazoa; phylum Chordata; class Actinopteri; order Ophidiiformes; family Bythitidae; genus Lucifuga; species Lucifuga dentata. The sequence continues at coordinate 2,607 of VXCM01000505.1, read as the reverse complement.
AGGGTCACCATACTTTGAAATCCAAGATCAGCCTGCAGATTGTTCCAAGAGGCAAGTGCAGAAAACCTAAAGGCCTTCTTTCTAAGTTCCATTCAGGCTTTGGGAACACTGAAATGTAAAATGTCTTGAGAGCAGAGACTGCGATTTCCAGATTTCTGGGTAAAAAAAAAAGAAGATAAATAAGAAAGCAAGTTGCCAATAATGGCCTTGTAAATAAAAACATACCAGTGGCTAAGGCGGTGTGTACATAAATCAGGCCAATTTACATGTGAGTACAATACGCAGTGGTGAGTAAGATATCCACAGTTTGTAATGAATCTCAGAGCATCATGATACACACTATCCAGCATATGAAGGCAGTCATGTACAACACATCACCATAATCAAGTACAGGTAAAAAGGTAGACTCCACCAGTGTTTGTTTTATATTAAAAGAAAAACAAGACATTTCTATAATAGAATCCTAATAAAAGCTTCAGCTTTTTTAGCAACATAATGAATGTGCTCCTTAAAAGACAACTGATCATCAATTAAAATCCCAAGGTACTTAAAAGTAGACACCAACTCAATCTGATTACCATTCATGGTAACAATTTGTGCGGACAAAGTTGATCTTGCAGCTTTTGAGTTAGTGAAAAGCATAAGTTTAGTTTTGTCCGAGTTGAGAACAAGCTGCAAATGATTAAGCTGTTCTTGTACTCTATCAAAAGCAAACTGAAGGTACTCAGCAGCCTTAGCAGAAGGCTATTCCTGAAGCAGAATGTCATTCAACTCGGTATTGCCTGACTTATCTGGTAAACGCACAACAATATGACGGTGCACACGCTGAATGATAACAGGTTTCCCTCGGTATCATTTTGTAGTTGATTCAACTTGACTTTTAAAATATGTAGTTATGTATGTAGATGTTTATAACATTCGCAGACGCCATGAAAATATGAGCTAGCTGTGGGCATCCATGTTTGTTTCTGAGCAGAAGCACTGAAACACATTCAGATTGAAACTCCTGAGAATGAATTTGGAACTTTCTGAATAGATCGCTGCATGAGAATGCAGGTCAAGATGAGTAGTGGAATTCATAAAACACACTGCCAGACTTAAAGGACCATACCATCCATTTTGCATGTTTGAGCCTAATATATTCAATTTTCATACATGTTACGTTAATGACAATCATTTTCCAAAGGATAAAACCATATTTCAGCTTCCTTGATATTTTGCAAAATCTCTTGATCTTTCAAAATCAAATATTCAAGTGATACACCCACCTTAAAAATCCATGTTTCTCCTGCTAATAGTTATGCAGCCTTATGAAGTCACGTTCGTTTAAATTTTTTGATAAACGCAGGTCTTCTTTTGGGACTATATTATGTGGAGTCATACATTCATTCCGTGCTTTTTATTGCGCTTAAACTCTAAAATTTTGAAACTTCGAAAAAAAAGCTCTGAATACACGTCTTGTTGATGATGATGGATTACCTATCCCAAGAACGTTTCAAGTAACAACAAGTTGATTTTAATAGTGTACCAGAATGAACTGAAACCAATGGAGGTCTGGAAGGTAGCAAAAACATTTTTAATTCACCATTCCAGTAGTATGCTTTGATAGATGATTGTCAGTAATATTACATGTATGAAAATTGAATATATTAGGCTCAAATATGCAAAATGGCCGGTATGGTCCTTTAACATGTGAATCACAGGAAATAGCATCACACAACCATGCTCCTGGATTCATAAGCGCCTGTTACAGGTGTATTTCAGTGTTTACTTTGAAAAACATTTAAGACACCTAGGACCTAAAATAAGGGACTGTCCTTGGAAAAATTGCATGTCTGGTCAGCCTCAGAAAAAATAATAAGAAATCTAAAATATAGTTTTGTGTTTTGGAAAATGTTCATCAGTAACATCATGTATGTGAGCAGCATACGCAACTCAAACATGCAAAATTGTTAGCATGGTCCTTTAAGGGAACATGATGGAACAGACTCAGATTTTAAGGTGGGTGTGTATCAACTTAATTTGTGACTTTGAAATATTAGGGGATTTGGTAAATATAACAGGAAAACTAAAATATTACATTTTGAAAAATTCAAAATGTAATATTTTAGATGTTGGGTTTAAACTTGCAAAACCACCCGTATCCTCCTTTAAATCTATTTTGCACGTGACTCTGAGTAAAGAGTTGTAATATTATTGAGCTGTGAATACTTGGTTGTTATTCTAGTCAGCTAACGGGTTGTTTGCGGTTCATGTTTTGTGACCACATACAAAACCACAAAGTCTGTGTAATGATGGTGGTTACATTTCACTCTGAGCGGCTAAACATGAGTGACTTGTAGGGTGTTGCACTACAATTACATAAGTCCACAATCACAGTGTTTCACAAGTCTTATCCACCACCATGAGAAAGCGGATACTGACCTAAGTGTGTGTGTGCGTGTGTGTGTGTGTGAGTGTGTGTGTGTGTAAAGAGAGAGAGAGCGAGAGCGAGAGAGTTCAGTGGGAAGTGTGACAGAGGAGCTCCAGGGGCTTATGTAAGAGGCCAGGGGCGATCAAAAGCCAACAAGCCCAGGGCGTTACCCAGCATGCATCAGCGCTGCAGGT
>VXCM01000503.1:622865-714233 GCA_014773175.1 Lucifuga dentata | reverse complement strand
ACCTGTCACACACACCGACACACCCAACTCCCAGCATGCAGCAGAGAGAGAGAGAGAGAGAGAGAGCATATTACAGCAAAGCATGGGAACTGACAGTGATTTTATCTTACTTCATCATGGGTCACGTTTAATAAACGAAGCAGGCCAATTAAGAAGAAACTGTCAAGATAGCCTTTACAAACGGACACAGACACACATAAAGTTCCATTTGAGGAGGAATCTGAGGGCTTACATCTCCGCATCACTGAGGTTCCTGGCCTCCACTATAATTTCCTGTAACAGCACTGACACATCATCTAAAAGAATCAGAGAGAGAGAGAGAGAGAGAGAGAGAGAGAGGACAAAGAGATAGAAACAGGGATTATAACATGAGTACCGGTGGATCAGCAGCACCAGCTGAAAGGAGATTTATATACAACGTTTTGCATGTGCATATTATTATAAAATTGTAAGAGGCTGTTTGTTTGGCCAGTGGCCAACATAAAATGTTAGTAATTGCAACTGATGATTCATCCATCACATATTCTCCTGTTACCTCTAATTGCCCGAGATAAGAATCTAACTGCCTTGTTGTAATTACAGAGAGGTGGAGCCATTATTTTTAATGTCCATCTGATTTTATGATTATGATCTGTAGGGTAATCACCTTTAAAGTCTGTAATACCTCATTAAATTATGCGCACCATTCGTTTCACTAAGTGATCCCTTAAATATGGGCCAATAAAACAAATTGTTCTACAACCTCCTTTTTCAACACGGAAAGACAGACAGAGGAGAAAAAAACTCACCCAAGTGTGTGAAGAGATTCTTGGCTACTTGTAAGAGTGCCTAAGTAGAGAAACAGGGGAAGTAAAAAGGTCTTTACATGGCAGGCTGGTGTTAAAGTAAACATATGTGACTGCAGGTGTGTGTGTGTGTGTGTGTGTGTGTGTGTGTGTGTGTGTGTGTGTGCAGTACCTGGCACTCCACTTTGAGTTTTTGCTCTTTCTGGAAGGCCAGAGTTGAGGTCAGGACCGTGGAAGTGTAACAGAAGCAGTGCTGGATGGCATGCTCATCTACCTTTGTGTATCTGCTGAGGAAAACAAACACACACACACACACACACACACACACACACACACACACACACAGTCAGATAGTTTGTCTGAATTTAGACAGCTGTTCTGAGATTTTGATAAATTCTGAATATTCATATCATAAATACGTTGTGTGATCATGTGCTGCTATCAATGTATTTCTAAGACACAAAGATGTAAAGTAAAACTAAATTAAAATGTAAAGTAAGATGCAGGGATGAAAAAATACCAGCTACAATCAACTTAAGTGGACATGAATATGTTGACATTTTTGCATCATGAGGGAAATGAACCTCAGAGATTTCCTGTGGCCAGTGAACGTCTCCTTTAAAAGTAAATGATGTGAGAACTTGACAGCATTAAGCAACCAAATCAAGACTGACAAATAAAATTATCTACAATATTTGTGACCTGCGTCCATCAACCTGCAGTTTGTGCTGCTTGCCTATTGAGGGCAGTGGTACACTATGTTGTCGTTTGTGGAAGATAGTTGAGGGACTTTATGGCCCTGAGCTGAGACTCTCAGGCAAAACATTCTACCTGGTGGCTGTGTACAAATACTGTCTCCTATGCCAGGATGGGGGGNGAAATCCCTAACAAGGCCAGTTTAGGGCAATAAGTTTCCTTACAGAAGCCCTAAAAGTCTTCTATAATTGATGTTCAGCAGGACCACAGAGCAGTGATGTTATATCCTGTACCAGGTGGTCTACCCCACCAGCTACTTATTTGCAGTCTCCTTGCAGGAAGAAAACAGCTTCCACTTGAAACATAGCAGGACTTCTGAAGCACCCACGTGCTAAGATCGCATGCACAACTTTGCACACAGAAACTGGTGATTGTGTAGTCATATGTGCATTGTAAATATCTGCACCTCCACCAAAGCTTTTCACAGGGCTGCAGCTGTTATGAGTGAACTAAGCTGAGTGTCATACAGCAATATGAGAAATAGGAAGATAACATCAAAATAGAAATCTATAAGACTTTTCAGGAAAACCTTAAACCGTTCGAGCACATTACAGTCTTAACAGAATTTTGTATAAAAGTTTGTGTTAACATCCTTGTTTCTACACTCATGATTTCACATTAGCATGATCAAACAGGTTTACATGTATCATCACTCAACAGCCTATTATGCTCACAATACTGACTTATGCTGTATATAAAGCTCCCAGTGCATAATGGCTGCTACATAAAGGCTGCTTTGGAGCTGTTGGAGGACTTTGCCGTTGCCACACCAAGGACAATAGGAGGCAGATTTATGTCTAAACAAGGTTAAACAGCGGAGTGTTGAGATGCATTAACAAATTATCAATGACTCGGCTGTACAGAACAACATGTATGCTGGGGTTTATAAAACTGTCACAAAGAATATATATATTGGTGTATTTATACCTTTTACCTCTCATATACAAGACAGTGAATTAACCATTCAATCCAATATGATCATATTTTGTGTATGATACAATTCTATGCTGGTGATTTTGCATGTTTGGGCCCAATAAACACAACCCACATTCACGTGACTGACGACCATTTACCAAACATTCTATAGAGTGGTGAATATTAGAATTGTTGTTCCTGCTTTCCAGGCTGACATTGGTTTCAGTTCATTCTAGTACGATATGCAAGTAGAAACTTGAAGCGTGCTGAGACAAATAATCCATCGCAGCAAACAACACGCCGTTATTTTTTTTTTTAAACCACAAATGGAAGTATGTTCTAATTTTTTTGTTTCAGAATATTTAAAAGTAAATATCATTGTGCGTTCTTCCAGCAGATTACCACATGTAGGTGGGTGGTGATTGCTCAAAGCACAAATGCAATATTAAAGAGCCTGTCATCAAAATAAACAGCGATGGCTTCCCTACACTTGATGTCTAGCTGAGTTTTGACACAAAAGTAAAACTACTCTTATTTAGGAAGTTTATCATAAGAAAAACTTTCCTGTGATGCACTTCAATTGGTACTGCAGTTATGTGTGTAAAACAAGATTCTTGGATGTCTGTGAGGGTGCAGTGGTAACAAAAATGAGTTGCTGGCTTATCACCGGTGGGTCCAAATATGCCAAGAATGTCCATATGTTTCCAAGCACCTGCATCCCAGGATAAGAGGCTAAATTAGTCTTTTGGGGAGTCAAGCACGGAGAAGTTTCTACAAACTCTGAATATAAATGTACTATCTATATGATTGGATGTAAAGGAGGTACCAAAACACATGGCCCTACTAAATTCTGGATGACTATGCTTGGAGCAAAGGAAAGATTTATCATCTTTTATTTTCAGTTGCTAGCATAATCCTGCTACTGTTACTATGGTAATGAGATACTATCTCTGTCATCAATGCCACTGGCAGAGAGAGAAATTATAGGATATGATCCCTTCTCATCTACATTCAGAGAGAAAAAAACACAGGGACTGTCTATGAGGGATTACATGTGTATTTAGATGGTTAAAAAAAAAGAGATAAAGCACGCTAATCTCCCAGCACTTTAATAAAAGTAGAGGCATATGCTGCCTGAAAAAGCGACAGATAGATAGATAGATAGATAGATAGATAGATAGATAGATAGATAGATAGATAGAGATGTAAAAAATAATACACAAAAATACTTTTGTTCGAATAATTTAAGCTTCTGTCTTTCTCTCTCTCTCTCTCACACACACACACACACACACACACACGGCAAGACATACTGTAGTGCCAACAGAGGAGCCAAGCCAACCCTTCTGCTGCTGTCAGACTCATGACCTGACTCTATAACACAACCATCTGCACTTTCACACAGACAGACAGACAGACAGACAGACAGACACACACACACACACACACACACACACACACACACACACACACACACACACAGAAGTTTATTTTACTTACCATAACAAAAAATGAAAAAGATGAAGTTTAAGTTAAATAAACGATAGCGTGTACAATAGACACACTCGTTCACTTACATACCTCTGTCCTCCTTGCTTGTTAAAGGCGCACGCTAGCGCCACCACCTGACCAGTGGCCCTGCTGACCACTGGGACACAGAGCATGGACAGAATCTCACAACCCAACATACTGGACAGCTGTCTGCGCTCCTCCTGAGACCCAGAGAGATGACAGATTAGAACAATGGGTGGATGGATGGATGGACAGCCAGACAAAGACAGAGAGACAGATGGAGATCTTTACTTACAGCACTGATGTCCTGAAGAGTGATGGACTTCTTCTTCTCAACAACCTGACCAAAACGTCCAAACATTAGCTGTACAGAGGAGAAAAGAGAGAAAAGGGGTCACTCCCTGTGGATTTTTTTTTGGCTTAAATGCTTTATGTGACTTCTTATCTTTCTACACAAAACATGATCAAGATTTCACATATCATTTAGCCTGGAGTAGTCTGTTCACACCATAATGGAAAGCATGGTTAAAAAAAAAAAAAAANTAAAAAAAAAAAAAAGAAGCTTGGCAGCAATGCAATGTCTTCACAAAGACTAAGGGCAGAAGATTTAATGAGACAAAAAAATCCTCTTTTAGACCCACAGGAAGTAATTACTTCTCTTGCCCAAATTTGATAATTATATCCCATGGTAGGGATTATTCATGATTACATCTGGGGGCTTTTTTGTATTGTGTCAGTCTAGCAGGGTAACAACAGTACATCAATTTTTAGTATAGCACAAATTATTGCCTAGTACCACCCTAAAACTGCATTCAGTACCTCAGTCAACAACATCATCCCATGTGTAACAAAAACAAATACATAAATGAGTCATATGAATAAATAAATGTATGTGGAAGAATGGATAAGTGAAGGGATAAATTAATGACAGAACCGATGAACAGATGCGTGCTCAAACAACAGGAAAAAAATCTATTAAGCAATGATTTAACGGCAAACAGTCAATGCTGAACAGACATGCATATAAATGAGTACATGAGAGAATGAATGATTAAATGAAGAAAAGAATTTTGCAGGCCTCACCGGGAAGCTGATCTCCTCCTCCAACACTTTGTCACCAACAACCTGCAGATCAGAGAGGTCAGAGGTCACAGGTTAATCAAAATGTTAATGATCACAAGGCTATTTACTCTGGTGAATGGCAGATGCTACTGTTGTGGATGTTATTATTTTGCATGGGGATTGAGGGATGACAGAGTGAATGAGAGAAAGAGAGAGAGAGAGAGAGAGAGAGAGACCTGGCAGAAGAGCTGGTGGTTGTCCTCTGACACCAGGAGGAGACAGCAACACTGTGATTGGGTTTGTTGCTGCAGCTGAGGAGACAGACAATATCACAATATTTAGTGAAAATAAATTGTGTTTTAATAAAGCGTATTCAGATTGTTTTGTTTTTGACAGTAGCTATGGCTGGGAAGAATCACACCTTAAATATATTATTGGGATACACAATTCTAACATTCAACTGAATATGTAAAAAAAAAACAAAAACAAAAACAAAAAAACAAATTAGACTACAAATGGACTCAATCTACCCAGGAACAAGCTAGCTTAGACAACATTGGTCTAGTTCTAACAATATATTGCCCTAATTATAGAAATGACAATAATATACATACTATTTTTATGGATCTATCTCTGTAACAGTTAAACATACGTAAACAACATAATCTCAGCTGCATTACCCAATTCCTTACTTTATAGCAATTCCAATAATGTGAACCCTATCCAAGCTTCCAGATCCAGATCCTTATCTCTTCCTGGACCAAACTGCACCTATTGATAGTCTATCTTTTTAATAAAAAATTAAAAAAAAAATGAGATTGGTGTATTACTTTTGACTGAAGTTTGAAAAATATCTTATCTTGCAGTGATAGAAAATAAGTTCAAAGAAATTCCTGAATCTAGATCGACACCAAACTTGAATGGGTTTTTCCCTGGGCCATGCCCCACTAAGTTTCATCAAAATCGGTTTATAGTTTCTGGCTTCGGTTTATAGCATCCTGCCAAAAAAACAACCAGCAGAACAAAATATAACTGCTGTCTTGCATTCGATAAATATCCCAAAAAATAAGATTTGAAGATACAACCTAAGCTACAGTCTGTAATGTACTTCACATATTTTCGATGATAAATATGGATAATTTTATATAAACATGGAATAATAGGTAAATATAGTGTGTATATCAAGTTGGTTCAGCTTTCATAAATGACCTTATCAATATACTGTATGTCTATATATATGTCCAATAAAATGCCATCCAAACCTTTAACATAACATAACATTGGTGTGAAATTTGAATTTATAAGCATGTGCACAGACACACACACACACACACACACACATGCGCGCGCGTGCGTGCATATGCATGCTGGGACAAATATTGCAGGTAGACAAGCATCTACACGCAAATTCAAGTGTACATAAAACCCATGCACACACACATACACCGTTTTAATAGCTGTGTTTCCACACATAAGTTGCTTCTCTGTAATCCACTGAGCTGGATACAGAACAAGCAAGACAGGAATAAACGTGATCCACTGCCAACACACTCACTCCAGGCACACGCAAGCACTCAACACGCACAGACACACACAAACACACACATGCACACACCAACATGCATGCACACAGAGCATGTTGGTGGATCCACATCTAATAATAAAACCCTCCCACCCCTTTCCTAAATACAGTTAATCCAGTAACAGCTGCCCCAAGCACTTCCCACCAAACTCCTGATTCTTCAGAAGCAACAATCTCCCCATTCTTTCCTTTCTCCCTCTCCTTACCCCTAAACTACTGTGACAACACACAGGCAAAACAAATCATATACAGAATCAGAATGCATGCAAAAAGCCCTCTGGCACCTTTTGTGCCTGCACCATATCCTTCTGCTCCCTTTACATGCAGGAGAAATTCTACAAATGTAAAAGCAGAGGCATCAAAAGCTGACATTTATAAACATGCTACGTGCAGAGCTGATGTTCAGGTAATCCTTTAGTAATAAAGTAGATCAGATGTAGGGAAGAGGAGGGAAGGTAGGCAATCATCTACAACGCTGAGTATATTTGGAATATGAGAGTCCATTGATAAGTTCTGAGCCTGACAGATAAAAAGTACAAGGAAGAAATATAAATACCTTAGCATTTTTGCACATTAACTTTATTAATTACCTCTACCAAATAGGTCATATGATCACTGGCATTTATTTTTGTTTATTTATTTATTTTTTTTAGCAGGATATCTTGAAAAGTTATGGATGGATTTGGATGAAATTTGTGGGACAGATATATAATGTTGACAGGAAGAACGGATTACACTTTCTGCATCCAGGATCTAGAAGATGTTTTTAGTCTATAAAATCCTTGGCAGAGCCTTCTTGTTTGAACTTGTTTGAGTAATTATAACTAACATTTTCCACGGCTACTCAAGCTCCCTGAGTTGTACAAGATGGACAAACTGCAAGTTAACAAAGTTTTCGGGTCATAATTATGTACTTTCTGGCTGTTATCCACCACTGTGGCTTGAATTATTTCAGTCCCAGTATGCTCACCTGATTTACTCCCATCAGACTTCCACCTCTTCCCAAACGTGAAAATGGCTTCAGCTGGAACCTATTTTGCTTCAGATTATGTCATCATATCAGCTGTGGAGCTGTGGAATTTTTGGATGGCCATGAAAAGGATTTCGATGAAAGTGGAGTAAAATCCTTTCAGGTTTGTTGGCAGGTTTCTCAAGTCGGAAGGAGATTATGTTAAAAAGTAAATACCCGCAACACCGCCTGAGTTGCAGCTTTCTCCGATAGACTCAGAAATTATACAAACTCGATCAATCCTCCTACATTTTAAGATTCTCTTAAGACAACCACTTTGATGATGTCATCATGAGGACCCCCAAGAAGACTATCAAAAGCAGATAAAAATGTGTCTTCTACTGAGGTGCAATATAATAAAACAGCATACCAATAGTCTAAGTAGAGAACACTGATGAAATTGCCCAGATTTAGTAAAAGTCCCGACTGTACTAAAATATGGATGCATGTGTTTTATTGCTCATAAATTCACCATTTACTTTGTCTGAGAAAAAAATAGTCAATTTTTCATTCAAAAGTCAGACGTTACAGCCATCAGACTTCTCTGGACTGCACTGAGGCTTTGTCCTTTTGATGAAGTATAACCTTCATCTCTCCTCATTTGCCTCTGTTTTCCCTTTCCATCTCATGTTGTCTTTGCCTATGAATAATTCTTTAGATTTAAATTTTTTCTCATGATGGCTAGAATCTTGATATCTACCCCATCTAATCTGTCTCCTCCCCATCTCTATCCTGTTATCACCTACAGGACTCTTCCTTCCTTGTAATCAATTGCTGTATCTCTGCTTTTTACAGTGTATCACATATGAAAGCACACTATGGGGAAGTTGATGTAGTAATTGTGTGATAAAATACTTGTCGCATAAGTAACGATAAGGAGCAAGGAGATGTCACGTTTTGCATGCACTGTATGTTCTTAACTCTGTGCAAGTGTGTGTGTGTGTATATGCAGGTTCCTATGAGTGATCTCCAGCACTTACATAATTGATGACTTTGAGCTGGAGAGAGGCTGCATCAAGGTCATACAGTTCACCTGAAAGAGAAGGGGAGAGAGGGAATGATGTTCACGAACAAGGGAATGCAGCAAGTGTTCGTAGGTGGACAGAGCGCAATCCAAGGAAGAATGCAACAAGACAGAGAGGTCGGGGAAGGGTGAACAAGAAGCAGCTAAAAGAGGGACTAATAATGAAGACAAGAGATGGAGCACTGGCCTGACTGCAGATGAAGACAGGAAAAGAGATGGATGGAGAAGCACATACAGAAAGGAGGGAGATATGACAAAAAGACAGACTGAGGAGTATCAGGGCAAGTCATATTTGCTGAGAATTACTAGGGAGTAAACAACGTTGATGAATGTTTGGATGTATGTGCTCGTGTTTGCGTGCGCGCAGAGGCAGCATTACCAAGCGAGTTCCATTATGCATGAGATTTTAAACATTGTTTTTGCAAAGTGTTCTGTTTTCACACAGGAGCTGTCACAAAATCCTTGTGCTGCTGACAGAGCCCATCTAAATTCATAGAACTTTTTATCCAGATGGGCATGCTCAATTAACATACCCCACATCACACACATCCTGGAGGGGGTTTTGTGTGCTTGTGTGTGTTTTATGCATGCTTTTGTGATTTTTGTGTTTATTTTTGATCTATAAGATGTGGGGGCCAATTTTATGTTGACAGTAGAAAATATGAAGTGTGTGTGTGTGTGCATGCATACCACAAAGCTGTAGAATATTACGGTCCAATTCGCAGTAGTCCTGGTCTGAGACATTGAGCTGCAGCAGTGCATTGTGGGACGGTACTGGGGAGGGGCTGAGCGGAGGCCTCTGGTATGATGTCTGAACAGTTTGAACACGCCCACATGCTACTGAGGCCTGGGACATAGTGCACACACACACACACACACACACACACGCACGCACGCACGCACGCACGCACACACATTGTGTCATAATACAGTTTGGAACATTTCTGTTATCTATCATCTAGCCTTACAGAGAACTAATTCAAAATAACTGAAATGCCCTCAGAGTAAATTTTATCAGCTTTACACAGGAATCCTGAATGTGTGCATTTGTGTGTGTGTGTCTGTGAGTGAGTGAGAGAGAGAGAGAGAGAGAGCTTACATGTTTTTCCAGTATGTTAAGATGCAGTTCATCCTGATCAGATAGTGCATTACAGCCCACCTACAACACAGAAGCATGCACGCATGCACACACACACACACACACACACACTTGTGAAAAAAAGCTGGTATTATTCCTGTCAAGTGATGAGGACGTCTATCCTGTGCTGTGTTGTCTCTGTAGAATCTATTCTTTAATCTTCTGTTTGTCAAATTTAATCACGATAACGCGTAAATGATGTACGACTCTTCCAAAGGAGGAGGCAGACAGGAGAAACAAGCATCCAAACAGTCTCTTAGGAGAGCAAAACAATCAAACTCAATCTGAACATTTATTTTGCACTTCTACTTGCTTACTTGGTTGTTAGGATCTTAGCAGTGTTGATTTTTAACAGAAGGAGACACAAACAGGGAAAATGGACCTGACTGTAGTGTGTTGCTAACAGGCTCAGACAGGAAGCCTCAAACTGAACAAGCTGTTTGCATCTAACGGCAAACGTGGTGATACTCAGATGATATGGATCCATCAAAAATGCTCTTAACAAACGATCAGTTCCAAATTAATATCTCCAAATGGTTTTTAGCTGTTTTGTGTGAATTGTTGCTGTGTAGTTTTTGATTATGTTGTCATTCAGTAGCATTGCAGCAGTAACGCTGTAACGCTGAATGAATTACAGTAAAACACACAAATTGACTTGATATTGATACTGATCAATATTAACAGACTAGCCAAAGCAGAATGTACAAAGTTACAGATGCAGCTCCCCCACCCTGACACCCACCCCCACATAATATACAGACATGATCAAACAGGACCACTGCACACTTTACACAGACACATATATGTACATATATCTTTTTACCATTTCCATTTTAACTTTGTATTTTTATTTGTATATTGTGTACTTTAACTTTGTATATTTTATCCTTTATCCTTACTTTCATCCTATTTTTTACCCTTAACTTGTATATGTTTTACCTGTACATTTTGTATATTTTTAACTTTGTTTATTTATCCTTAGCCTTGTATATTTTTATCCGTTATCCTTATTTATCCTATTTTTTTTTATCTTTAGCTTTGTATATTTTGCACAGTGGACCCAGTCACAACAGAAAACATTTCACTGCCATTAACACAATGTGTATGATGTGGGACAAATAAAGAAACTTGAACCTTGAAAGTAGAATGAAACTCCAATGAAGACTCTACATGTTTGATACAGGTGATGTGTCAATGTGGTGTGTGTGTGTGTGCGCGTGTGTCTGTGTGTGTTTGTGTGTGCCTATGTACCCATGTATGCCTGAGAAATAAATTAAAATAATAGACATGGCTACTAAAACAAGATGTGTGTTTACACTGTGTCTTTCAGAAGCCTCAAAGACTGCAGTGTATTTGCTGTGCAAATGACCTTTGACCCTGAGGGTAGCAAGGTACAGAAGGAGCTGAAGCTCATGGATGATACAAGCTCCCTAATGATTCCCTGTGGCAGACGGAGTGGGAGCAGATACAGGAATATGGATGTTCTGTTCATATAAATACTGAAATGTCATGGGAGAGAATGAAGGATGGAAAAACGGTCAAATGGATCAGAGAGAGAGAGAGAGACAGAGAGACAGAGAGAAAGAGAGAGAGACAAGGAGAGAGAGAGAGAGAGAGAGACAAATAGAGAGAGACAAGGAGANGAGAGAGAGAGAGAGAGACAGGAAGAGGCAGAGAGGGGATTGGGGAGTATGGGATTAGTGGGGGGGGGCCTAACTTACCAGAAAGACAGCAATGGCCTTGTCCTGTTCTTGGTGTGAGATGGGAATGACGACAGCTGAAAGAAAAGAAAAGAAAAAATAATTGAAAAAGCAACAAAAACATAGCAGTTTGAATTACATTTTGGTCCTCGTACATATTGGCTTCTCTCTCTCTCTCTCTCTCTCTCTCTCTCTCTCTCTCTCTCATCCTCTCAGTCTTCCTCCATGTTCTAATACTAATAGACTGTAGAGGAAATGAATGCAGAAAAAATAAACCTAATTTCCTTGCATAAGTTTTTTTTCTTTCATTTTCCATTAAATTTTTGCTCTCTGTTATTTGTTCTTATCATAGAAGCAGAGCAGAGAGCAACAGTAGCGTGCATCATGGGAGACATGTACCTCTAACCTCTTGAATGTTCAGTATTTGTTGATATGATCCAAATATGAGTAATCGGTCACGTGTAACCTAAGACGTCTCGGATTAAATCTCAGCAGAATTGTTTCTCCGGTATCCCTGTCTTTATTCATACTTTACAGGTTCTGCACGATTCTTCATTGCAGACCTTTCAATGCTTTCTTTTGGTCTTTGGTTCAGTTTTAGTGCCCACGCGGTTCTATATCTCTCCCTCTGCAACCATCATCTCTTGTTCACTACTTTTCCTCTTCATTTGCTTTTCTTTCCTCCCACATTCTCACACCTTTATATCCCTCTGCATATGCTCACACATCGTCACACAAGAGCACTGTGACGGGTGGGGTTTGGACCCAAATGCAGCACACAGTACAACTCCGACAAGTAAAGTTCTTTAATAGAGCTCTCAGTCCAACACAGAGGCAGGCAGAAAAACTGGCAGGACAAAGTGCCTACACTAACACAGTCAAACAAAGAGTCCAAACGCAGAGACTGGAATCGGAGTCGGGGACAGAAGGCAGAAGTGATAACCAGGGGGGCGACGAGCAGAATAGTCCAAGACAGGCCGAGTCGGTAACAGAATGTCAATCCACAAACAAACGCTGGAGAGTCTTGCATCGAGGATGGCAAAGAACAATCTGGCAAAGGGTGAGTGTGAGACTGGAGTTTAAATCCATGCTTGATTGGTACCAATTGGCGACAGCGTCCGAACCTGAAATGAATCAGGCTAATGAACGGAGGTGAGGAACAGAAGACCAGGCGGGCAGAAATGGCAGGTGAGTAGCTGAGGACCAGGCATGCAGAAATGGCAGGTGAGTGGCTGACCAGACATGCAGAACTGTGACAAGCACACACATACACACACACATACACATGCTAAGAAGTTTGTGAATAACCTACATACTTTCAAAAAAAAGTTAAACCTCCAATACACAGGTACAGACGTGCACGCACGCACACACACACACACACACACATACACACACACACACACACACCTCTTCGGTGTGCTGGTAGCGGGGCAGCGAGGCAGATTCTGTATTTTTCAGGCAGTTCGGACGAAGGAAGGCCAGCACATTGACATCGTTTCAGCTGGTTGACAATATTTCTATAGACAGACAGATGAATAGAGAGAGAGAGAGAGAGAGAGAGAGAGAGAGAGAGAGAAGGTAAGGGGCACATTTGGTAGACAATTGGAGTCGACAGAAAAACAATTATGAGTGTTACTAAAACAGCTAAAACACACACTTTGTGATCATTGTCACAAACCTAAAAAAAATATATATATATCTGAATAGCTGAATTGTCTTATTCTTTGGGAAATCATATAAACCTAATATAGTCAATGTGTATGTGTGTGTGTGTGTGTGTGGATGCTGGACACAGGTATGAAACCAGGTGTGATAATGGTGTGTATGTGTCCTCTTCACGACAGAGGGCAGCTTTAAAGACAGCTGTAAAGATGAGATATGCATGTGCTTATTCTGACTGACTAGAGCTACTTGACACATAAATCTACTCACACACAAACACACATATTTGTGCATGTATGACAAATTCAATGTACACACACTCCAGAAGCACACACCTTCATACTTGAGTTAAAGTGGAAATGAAGGAAGGAAGGAAAATAATTCCACTGAGGTAAATGTATGAAGTGTGTGCTTCACATTAGAAACGGAACCCACCGGCAGTTGCTCATCCACCTCACACACACACACACACACACACACACACACACACATGTACATACTTGGAGTCTGAAACCCCCCTGACGATTTTAGCCAAATCTTTGCATGGTGCATTGACTGTGAAGTGCCCATTTATTTCAGCTCCTTACTCGTCTTAACTAAATGATCACAATGAATCATGGGACTTAATCAACTGAGAGCATAAGCAGAGCAGGAAAAATAAAAAGGTTTCAAACTGCATTCAAAATTGGCTGATGAAATCTGTTCATTGTGGATCACCATTTCTTTGCACTAAGTAATTAACATATTTTCTGTATTAAGTCAAAGCTTGCAAATGATGGATAAACCATCAAGATGTAATTAGCAGCTTATATGAGCTCGTCTCTGTCTGATCCAAAGGAGAGTCACTTATGAGGTCTTATAAGGTCTAGTAGTGAATTTTCTAGGTGTCATGATTAAATCAATGCGTTAATTTATTTTTGGGCAGCGATTCTCTGCCAAAATTACGTCGTATCAACATGTATCAACACTCTGCTGCTACTTGATAGATGCTTTCTGCAGTTAACGAACTGCAAACTGCAAATCAGCATCATGTTTTCATCGTTAGGAATTATGATGTTATAGATGATGTAATCTAGTTGTTTGTGCCATCGTAACGTTGTCTGTATTATGTGTAACATTCGTAGTGTTGCACTAAACAGGTGATATACGTTTGTCTAAATTTAAAGTCGCACCTGTATTTATTTTCTAATTGGCTGGTAATTGAAGAGTTTTCATTCACATATCAATCAAATATCAAGTATAATCATCAGGTATAATGTAAACTAATTTAGTGACACAAAATGAATGTTGCCAAAGCATAATTAAATGTAATGGCATAAACCATCTTAATTAAGATCAGTTACCTGCATCTCTAAAACATTTGCAAACTAATTAAAACATAAATAACCTTTTTTTTTTTAACAGAACTGATCGACAGTTTAGCGCACTTCAAATATTTAACAGAATCAAAGATTTTAGAAAAACATTTTTTGGAAATAAAACTGTGTTATTGCAACATATCTATTGTACACCTCAGACCTTTTGCAGTATTTTTAATAGCAGCCGCTTGCTTGTTAATTGTTATATACATCAGTCGTGTGCATACAGTGTGTGTGTGTGTGTGTGTGTGTGTGTGTGTGTGTGTGTGTGTGTGAAGGTCCTGTTAATGGGCTTATATCAGAAAGTGGGTTGGAGTGAGTCTCAAACCAAATGGCCTTCTACCTCTTAGATAGGTTCACTGAGTGTATGTGGGTGTTCATGTGTGTGTGTGTGTGTGCGGTGTGTGCGTATATATATCAAGGTCTCGATAACAGGCTTATATAAGCAGGTGAATTGGAGGTAGACCAGTAACAAAGTGGCCTGTAGCTCTTTTAATATCCCTGCTACCTCTATGCAGGGCTGACTGACAAATGTGTGTAAGTGTGTTGACAGAGAAAGAGAGAGAGAGAGAGAGAGAGAGAGAGAGAGAGAGAGAGAGAGAGAGAATATATTGGTTGTTGCTGTGCAAGTACGTTCCAGTGCGTGCACAAGTCTTTATGTGCTTGTGTGTACATTTTGAGTTTGTGCGTGTGCTTGTGTGTGTGTGTGTGTATGTGTGTGTATGTGTGTGTGTGTGTGTGATAGGTTGCTGGAAAAAGGTTCTTCTCTGACAAACAGACAGTTTCATCAATAATGTAGTGTTGGTTTTGGCCGGCGTCTGGGCAGCGGCAGCAGTAGTACAGAGGGTTGTTGGGCTTCAGAGAGCACTTAAGAGAAAAGAGGATCACGGTGTGTCATTGAGGGACCGAGGGCGCTGTCACCTCAGCTATTAGCCCTCCAACACTTCCACAGGAAGAGGGATTGAAGGTGACAGAGAAAGAGGGGTGGTGGTGGAGAAGAGAGGAGAGTCAGGTCAGTCCTTTGTGCCTCTTCTTGGAGAGAGAGAGAGAGAGAGAGAGAGAGAGAGAGAGAGAGAGAACTGGGTGGGAGAAGGAGGGAAGGAAAAAAGGGCAAAGACAGACATTGACGCAATGAGGTGAGAAGGTGAAATGGCAGGTGACGAGAGGGAGAGGAGCTTTCAGAGGGAGAGAGAGAGCTGTATAATAAGAGAAAAATGAATTGAGAGAGAGAGTTAATGGACAGTTTAAATGAGAATCCAATAGGGAGGGAGGGAAGGAGGGAGAGATAGTGAGAAAAGAGAAGAAAGCCCTTGGCTCTGTGATGATGTGTGCTTGGGCTGAGCAGCTAATTTTCAGGTGACACCCGTTTGTCTCACAGAGGAGACAGCCATCTCTGCTTCTCCTCCTCGCTCTCCTTTCAATAAAGCTGCATCTATTCTGCCTTACAGCCGTGATTTTCTGAGACTGAACATCTGCGGCTTATTGCATAAAGATCGAAAGAAAGACAGAAACACACACACACACGACAAAGAACAAACCTGATCTTTCCTTCCTTTGGCAGTTCATGCAGTGGGTCATCAGACAGCAACCTGGAGTCGCCCTCCAGCATGTAGACACATACACACTCCTATAATAAAACACACACATATACTCACACGGTCATTTGTAAACATAATTTGGTTCTAATACATTAATGAATGTGAGCATCATTTATTCAGAATTGGGGCCTCTGCGCCTTGTGTAAAGACCAACACATCAAGCTCCATCATTTGTATAAGTGTAGAATGTGGTGTGTGTGTGTTCTACCGTGCTGGGAAGCAGCTCCTGTATGCTGTCTTGAAGGGCAACTCGCAGCGAGCGAGCGTCGACAACTGCCGCCAGCCGCAGCAAAGCATCCTGAGGAGGAGACAAACAGATGCCCTGATGTCTGCTTGGATGTTTAGAATCTAAATGTCTGGCTGCAAAATCCTGATGCTTTCGGTGATATTTTTGTGTTTGCGAAGACAAGGTTTATTTAGC
Organism: Lucifuga dentata; assembly: GCA_014773175.1. Taxonomy (NCBI): domain Eukaryota; kingdom Metazoa; phylum Chordata; class Actinopteri; order Ophidiiformes; family Bythitidae; genus Lucifuga; species Lucifuga dentata. The sequence goes on along the minus strand of VXCM01000503.1, from coordinate 697,708 downwards.
AACTTTTCTTTTTTTCCCCCCCCCCAGATATTTAGCTTAGCAAGCTGGAAAGACCTCTGAAACAATATTTAAACTGTGTCAGTCAAATGCAAAGCAATCTGTGCTTGCTGAAGGCACAAACAAGGTTCTTAAAATGAAGTGAAGTCAGGCATCTTCAGGGATTGCTCGAGTTGTTTTGCTTTTCATCGTGTTTTATTGGTTCTGTTTCATTTGTTCACAGTTTAAACTAAGCACTTGGTGGGGTTTGCTTGTCAACATGAAACTAGCAGCGGGTCCCAGGATGATTAGCAAAAATCTCATGATTCATTTAAAATATATTGAGTATTTTCAATTGCTTTCTTTGAAGACTGGATAAAAGCACCTAAATGATGCTTGAAATACACTGGCTCGCTAAATGAGTGATCTGTCTGATCAAAACTAACAAATGCATTTTTTATCTCACAACTTTGATATATCAGATTTCCACATGAAAAGTCGTCGTGCCCCATGCATCATGAAGAAAGACAGAAGCATGATGGGAAAGTGGATTGGGATCTCAACACAGCTACAAAGCGAAAGGACTTTTCTTTCTTTCGAAGCCTGCCCTGTAGAATATGTTTGGGGAAACAGGAGAATGTGGGATAACAGGAGAGCTCATATTTTAAAATCACGCAAGACTGAGTTTCCTATTTGCCTCTCGGCATTTACATTTTCACAATCCAGACGCTTTACAATCGGACATGTAATTGCACCTGCTTACAATTACAAGTCACAGTTTCAAATGCATGCCATAAGAATATTTACAATGTGTTCATCCTCCTTAAATCTCTACACGTTTCAGGAATCGCACTGTATTATTATCGTGTGGAACAAGAGTACAAAAAGAATCTGTGTGGACTTGTCAATTGTTATCAAAGCACAGAAAACACAGAGGCTGTAAGACTGCAGATGTGTAAAAAGGAAACAAGACAATGATTGTGAAAAGATTTTCTGTGCCAGATCCTCCAGTTGTTCTGATAAATGTTACTCACACAGCAAAGCTGGAAGGAAGAACATCTTGTCCCTTCTTTAACTGTAACTGTACCTGCTAGGTGACACACGCTGCCACTCTGTCTTTGTCTTTGTCTCTTTCTGTCCTTCCTTCTCTCCTTCCTGCCGTCAATTTGACCCCTTCTTACCTCTCTCTTACTCACATTTAATCTTGTTTTTAAATGAGTCATCATGTAAAAAAAAAGGGNCAGGAGAGTGAAGAAAGAGAGGGGAGAATAAAGGAGAAATGGAGAGATGGTAGAGAGTCTTGTCATGCCTGAGCATCCAGTGTTGGTTATTACATATGATTAGATATGATTAGATGTGATCAGCTTTGATCACTCAATCAGCCTGCCAGAGTGCTGTTGTAATGAAGCTGGAGCTCTGCCAGCCCTCACGTGTGTGTTTGAGTTTGTCAGAAAGAGAGACTGAGTGACAAAAATGTGAAGAGTGTTAGTTGCATCTTAAGCAGCGGATCTTGAAATGTTTGCATAAATCCTGATAAGCAATGTTTAATTGAAAGTAGATTTAAACACCAAAAAACAAATGTCGCTGGCTCCCCATCCTCCACTCTGATGTCAAAAACTGTGAGTTTGTGTGTGTGTATGTGTGTGTGTGTTTGTCCATGTGCCTTACTAGCAATAAGATGTATGCCTTGGTAAATGTCAGGATGTGTTTTTGACCTTTCACAATCATTTCTTGTTATAAACCTCAAACCATCTGTTATATTAATTTACCTGCTTCTCCACCCTTCATATCTCTCTCTCTCTCTCTCACTCATACACACATACTCTCGTCTACCCTCCCACTCAACCAGTCATGCACCTACATACTGATGCAGACAATGACATAGAAGATGGTTTGCAAAATAATCAGAGAAAAAGATAGCTGCAGTCATGCTTAATGCAATTTAATTTTGAAAAGTTTAACACAGAATTCATACCATTTGTTTTGGATGATTTCATTTACTTCTACATTGTTGCTGTCAAGTAAAGAACTCTCCATGTTTCAAAAATGCCATCCTATCAGGAAGTGGAGTGAAAAATAGGTTTTGTCATATGTTCAGAGTTTATCTGACATTATTTTGAAAGGCTTTCATAGGCTCAGAGGTCACTGAACATTCAAAATAAGAGGAATTACACAGAGGACAATAAAATCCTTCAATTAAGTTGAAGAATGACAGACACCGAAATTTGAGCTAGAAGTTTTTTTTACTTGACAATGGAAACATGATTTCATTACCTAATCAATAATGATAATTTTGATTGAAGTTTTTGTCTGAATTGATTTGACAATACAACAAAAGTGTACTATTTCAATATGGGACTCAAATCCACTAGGCCTGGCAACATACAATGCCAGTCAAAGTGTAGGACAATGTGGAGAATCATAAGAGTGGATATTCATTTTTTTTTTTTTAAATTTCATTTCCATTTATTTAATTTTAGTAATATTTTAATGTATACCATATCCATTCAACTAATTTCTCCAGTTGTTTATGTTTTATTTCATTACAGCAATGCACTTATCTGAAACAGGATGCACTGTCCTACACAGATCAACAGGTCATGCTATAAATGTAATACGCTCCTCTGCCACTTTGTCAGATCTGTCCAGTCATAGTAGTTCTCTACCTTCTTTCAATACTTCTACATTTCTATTTCTTTACTCTTCTTTTCATCCCAGCACCTACAATCCATTCCGCACTCCTTCCAATTCCATCCAAACATCTAAATTTCATGTGGTGATCGTCAGCCTCCCCATTCCTTTCATCAGTGTGTAGTCGTTGCTGTTGTTCTGCCCTGCAGCCATTCTAATTTCTCTGCGTGCTCTGACATTCTGAAGGGCACCTGCTATCAGCATTACTAAACACAGATCTCTCCTCTCTCTCTCTCTCTCTCTCTCTCTCTCTCTCTCTCTCCTTTCCTTTCCTTTATGTCTCTGACCCCCAATGCTCCCCTTGATGAGTTCATGCTGGTGTCAAATACTCAGGCTAACTAGTTAACCTTGGGTCCTGATCAAACTCTATGAGGTAATTCACAATAAAATCACATTAACTACACACCTTCATGATAACTGAACCTTATGAACCTCAGTCATAAAGCTTCTGTTGTGTAACGTGGTGAACCGCTATCTCATTGTTGAAAGGCGAGTCCCAGGTAAAAGCCAATGACAACCAGCATGTTAAATGAGGTACAGCATATTTAAGATCATTTATTTGTATGGTGCACCTGTGAAACAAAGAAAAAAGATTGGGGAAAAATATAGCGAACGAGGACATACCATAGTAATGCCTCTTTCAACAAAAAAACTAAAACAGGCCAGTTATGCATATTTATGAATGAGGGAACATGGTTACATGATGCTATTTGTCCTTATTGATGCGTTAAATATGGCAGTGTGCTTTATGGATCACCCTCTGTGGCTTTTCTGTTTACCACCTGACATTTAGCATATAATTATATTATTATTATAACATTATATTATTATAAAACATTCCTGACATAAGTCTAACTGACAGAGGAAACCAAAGTTACAAGTGTTACCTGAAGGACAATTAAAAACACTGTAAAACCTAAAACATTATTGTTTTTTAAGATTAATGTAGTTTTTATATATTGTATTCTAATGTCCTTTACTGCTCAATTTGTTTGGTTTTGCAGATTTTCAGGCAGAAAAGCTTATAATGTATGAAGAGTTTACTCTTCAGCAAGAGATTTGCTAAATTTGCACTCAAACCTAAACTGTTTTTGTAAAGCCGCTCAGCGATCGGCCCACAGGCGTAATGGCATGGAAATTAGATTTTAGTGAAGCAGGAATTGGCTGTTGAACATAAAAATGCCACCTTACTCTGTGTGTAATAAATGTTGGTAAAGGGGAAAAAAAAAATATGAGCCTAAAATTTAGCCCTTCCTCCAATCCTTTCCCTGAACTACAGAAGTCATAAATCAGGGTTAATAGAAAGGGAGGCAGACATTTGGAACACAGTGCCAGGAGGACAACTCGCTGAAAAGTTTAATTAAGTCTACATGGACATAGCTGTAACCAGAAGGATAAAGCGAATCAACCCTGTATAATGTCTACGTAATTTCTGAGCAGAGCTAGGCAGAGAATATTTGTACATTCTTTCCAAGGATTATTTAAGTTTGCTTTGGTTGCTTGTTGAATTTTTAAAACCACAAAGAGTGCAAAAATAAACACTATTATATCCTGTCTGTACTGAAAATATGTATAAAATACTTCTCAATCAGTATGTTTACAAGCTTGCTATACTCCAAATATATGACTGCACTCCAATTATGGCAATAATGAGGGTATTCATAAGGACCGAATATACATGATGCATTGCATTATCAGAGCATGAGGAGATTCTGCCAGGTGAGAAAATACATGTGGAAGTAGTTTATTCCAATTATAACGCTTACATGCTCAAATAAATTGATTTACAAACGTATAAGATAGGTCTGTTATTCAGAGTGAGCTTACTGCAATTCAGACCAATTTCAATCTAAATATGGTGTTTACATGATGTTTGAAAAAATTTTATGTATTGCCTAAATCCAGGTATAAATGAAATTTTAATGTACATGTAAATTTACTGACTGAATGATAAATTTCCTGATACTGCCTGATTTGTTCTGATCCCTGTTGTAAATCAAGCTGGTTAAAACAAATTAATTTAATATCTGTCTGTCCAAGCTCTGCAAGACAGTGTTTATGTTCATCAGATTTTAGCTTTTTAGGCTTATTTAATATGCCTAAATATAATGTATGCACAAAAAAACCCACAGTAACCATTTTGCAGATATGTTTAAACACATTCAACAGGAACATGTTACAACTGAACATATTCTGGATCAATGTTAGTTCAATATAAACATAACTACCTGTATTATCTATATGAATCCAGCAGCATGTTAAAGACTCGTCAACCAGCACATCTGAACCCCTGAAGAATTCTTAGAACTGAATTTTAGTAGGATAAGAAATAAATACATCGTGTGATGTAGGAAAATGCAGTTGCAATTGTTGATAAATAAGCAAGGAACAAAAATTGCAAGATGATCAGGTGGTGGAGCAAAAAGCAGCATAAGCAGTTATTAATAGGTATTTGTTAGGTAAGAACTGTAAGGATGAATCAGGCCACAGCAGCTTAAACACACCACCTGGATGAAAAGCTGAATCACTAATGCTTGTCTAGATTAACTGTTGGCTGATGTGGCATGCAGGATTTAGATTATAAAAAAAAGAAATATCTCTTTTTTTCAAAGTTGCTTTTAATATTTGATTTCCTTGAGTTGGTAGTGTTGTTATATTTTGATTTTATTGTGTTTTATCCTTTTCCTTGTTGTTTTGTAAAGCATCTTTGAGTACTTAGAAAAGTACTCTATAAATAAAATGTATTATTATTATTATTTTTGCTATTATTATTATTATTATTAGAGCTTATTTTCTCCAACGAATCACTCTACTATAGAAAAAAATCAGCCTTCAGAGCATGAAACTGATTATATTTACAAGAGACTGTACTAAGCATGACGTCTTTAACCATTACCACCTCAAATCTCACTGAAGCTGCTATTCCACCTCATGCCAGCTCAGTGCGACCATACAGCTTGTGCAAATTATCCCATGTCCATAAGCTTTAATTAAGGTCCTTTAAGAAACATTGTTGAAGATAAGAAGACATTGTGAGTAATATTCTTCAAGGTTCCGTCACTTCAACATGTACTGAGAAAGTCCTAAAAACCTGATTAGACACTCCACAAAGATTTACAGTTCTTTTGATTAAAGTACTTCTGGGTAAATTTTAATCAAATTTAACAAGCCATGGCTGAGTCATGATATAACAGAATATTAAATACCCAATGGTCCCACTTTTATTTTTCTCCTGAATACAGTGAAGGTGATGCATTCATGCACAATGTTTGATACACTGATTTTTTCTACATTAGCAAGATAAAAGATGTGAAAGATAAAAAAAGATAAAGACTTGGCTTCACTAAGGACTCAACCAGGTGTATTATTTTAAAGAATTAAAAGAGTGGTAACTTTTTTCTTCATGTCTTCTTGTTCAATGAGTCATCCAACTCCATGAATCAATGCAAACTACAGTTTAAAGGACATAACTTGACCCTGATCTAACAACAAGAGGCATTTGGAAGGAGATGAAGGGTAATGACATCCCACGTGTTAATGCAAACGATTAAAGGCATCCTCCTTCCTACAAATCAATTATTTTCAATTGTAAATTCAACAGGTTACATGCTCTGATAAGCTCCGACCAGCAAATCACGTTCTTATTTACTCACTAATTCACTCACACACTGTAGGGAAGTCTTGTTTACTGCCCAGTCTTTAACTGTAAAGGTAAGTTACTATTATTGATTTTTGCCATTGGTTAGGCAGTCATTTAAGGACACACACACACACACACACACACACATATACACAGCATGGCCACAGGGAGGCTGGTAGTGTTGCAGTGGGTCCTGGTTGTTATTCCAACAGAGCTGGGTCTCCAGTAGCATCACTAACATACTGGAGACACATGCACTGTAGAATACAGCTAGGCCATGAAGAAGCGCCTCTCACACACACACACACACACACACACACACTATGCACACGACTTTATTACCGTCTGTTTTTTGCATGTCAATATCCCTGTAATAATAATGTAATGTAATGTTATATTGAAAACAAGTATAAAAATAAAAAATCAGGACATATGAGAGAGAGAGAGAGAGAGAGAGAGAGAGAGAGAGAGNAGACTCCTTGTCTGCCAAACAACCAAACCACACACGCACATGCACGCGCACACACGCACACTGTTCTCTTATTACTTTCTGCTTTTTGCATTTACATACACAAGCAGATGTTGGCATGGAGGTGTAAAAACAAAAATTTGGTTGCTGTGGTGATGACAAGGCTTACCTATGACTGTGAAGAACAGGAGAAACAGGTGTGGCTTGATGATGCTACTTAATTAACAAGCCTCTCTCTCTCTCTCTCTCTCTCTCTCTCTCTCTCTCTTTCTCTCTCCTCGGTGTGTGCTTACACCCGGACACACATGCCAGTAACAATGAGGTGGGGAAATAAAAAAAGAGAGAGAGGATTTTCAGAAGTTTTCATTATATTTTACTGAAGCCAAATATTTCCTCAGGATGACTCTGGGGAAAGGGATGATAGACAGAGTGAATGAAAAAACAGAAAGAACAAGACAGAGAAGAACTGACAGACTAAACAAGGGAATCCAATCCCATAAGCAAAGAAAACAGCTTGCTGATGAAATTCTAACATCACTCTTCACTCTGGAGAGAGACAGAGAAATTGAAAATGAGGGGGGCAAGAAACACAAAGGAATGAAAAGAAAAGAGACAGACCTTGTACGTAATATGTTCTTATAGTACCATATAGTAACATTATTTCATCACTTGCTCATTTAATCATTCAGTGGACATCACACTTCCTAGTACTATGTCTTAATTAGATATTCAGAGCTCATGGTCAAATTATATTCTCATCTATAATTAATCCTGGCAGCTTGATTTGAATTAAAACACACACAGCTTATAAGGCACATTCTGTGAACCAAATGGAAGCCTGGCTAATCAAAACCAAAGGCTGAATTTACTCCTAAATTATATGCAGGGATTAACACAAGACTACACATAAATCTGTTAAAGCTTTATTTAATTACTAATATGTGTATATGTACATGCACCAGTACATTCTGAATTATGATCAGCTGAGAAACACAATTCTGTTTCTTTGTTTTTTTTTTAATCTAACTCGCACTTTTCAATTATGAATGATTGTGAATAATAAATCACATTTATGACGAAGGATACGAACTGGACCTTTAAAAATAGACAGCAACCACTCGTGCAGTAATTAACATCTGAAAATTAGCTTCTTCCTCTGAAAGTGTGACTGTATTAAAAAACATGATTTTTGATACCCTTTCTCACTAGCATTGTAGCAATGAGTTCACCTTTTACAAACACAGCGGTTTTCATACTGTGGTACATGTACCACCGGTGGTACTTAAAGCAGCCCCTGATGGTACACCAGATGACCCTGCAAATTTCTGCAGAGACTCAAAACAATAGAAATCATTGGAAAGTTTGTTATTGTGGCAAATTATTCAAAAATAAATGGATTCCATTATGAAATCGTTTTTAAAGCTTAATTAATTTTCTCTTTGAATTAAGAATCAGATTTTCAATTTTTTTTTTTTTGGTTGAAAATAGCCCAACTCATCCCCTGTGCACACTTACTTGCATTCTGTTAGTAACTTTTCAAATTCAAATTCAATACCATACATATACACGTATGAGATTTTTCTGTGATTTTTGTCTAAGTTGGTGGCTTTTTGGTGAGGCCATTCTTAGATATTTTCGTTTGGGGGTACTTGGTTCAAAAAGTTTGAGAACCACTGTTCTAATATGCAAGTTTTTATTGGTGCTGATAGAGTAGGCCACTCCTGGCAAAAATGGAAAACTTAATGCACACAGCAGATGATGCATGATGAAAGTGTAAAGAATAAAGACTAAAACAAATACGTCACTCAATAACCACCAAGTTTTTACTTCTTACTGCTCTTTTTTTTTCTGTGGCCAGGTCTCCAAAATGAATTTACATATAGGAAAATTCAGACTTTATACTTTCTGTATGAGCTTAGCACATTTGGTAAGTGTAACTCAATGTCTTCATAAAGTTAGGTTTGTCTACTTACTTTGTGTTGGTAAGAATTCCTGCTGACAATTTGTTTTCTGTGTTGTGCTACTTAGTTCTGCGAACAGCTGTTTATTCCTGTAGGTGAGTGTGTGAGTGGGAGTAAATAAATTAGTTCCTCTACTGTGTGTCTCTTGTCTCCTTTGTTTCGGGCTGTGACTGCAAAGTAACCTGACCTTTGTGGTCCATGACTCTTCTTGTGACATCGCCTCTGGCTGTGGTTGTTATCCATAATGACTGATGTTCTTGAATTAGGTGTCGTTCCTTCCACTGTGCTGACGACAATGCAGAGGGTGACCAAGTTGCTGCTGATAATGCCGCTGCGCCATACCTGGACATTTCAACCCAGTGTTCTGCATTTTTTTACTGAACATTGTTTACAGTGGTATTTGTCATCCTTTAGTTCTGTTTAAAACATTCTCAGAAACTTATTTTCCGGAGGAGGTTTTTTTCTCGCTCGTGTTGTTGAGAAAATGTTGCTATTTGGTAAATTAGCATGTTGCTGATCTTGTTTCCATGGACTGATTTAATGCATGATTATAACTTTATGAAAAGTACCATTTCTGAGCAAACCAAATTGTTTCACTCCCACCTCACCAACAAGCCACCAATTCTCAGAGAAATCTCTGAAAAATGTATTCCCTAATTTTTTCGGAATTTTTCAATAAAAATGTAATTCTTACTCAAAAAAAAAAAAAAAAAAAAAAAAAAAAATACAAAAGTAATATTTATAAAGTATTTTTGAATAAAACCTATTTAATTTATAAATAATTTGCCACAATAAATAATTCTGATTCATTCAGAAATTTCCAAAGTCATCTGAAGCACCACCAGGAGGCGATACAAGTACCACCAGTGGTACATGTAGCACAACTTGAGAACCACTTAATTTAATTTAAAACACTGATTCAGAGCTATGCACATTTCTTAAACCTTTGAGGCCCCCCTTATGTCCTGTTTTTTAATGTTATTTACACAAATCATTATTTTGATAAGATAACAAAATTTTAGTACTAGAAATGATTAAAATTTTCTATATTCATTCCTGATGCAGACCGAGCAGTGAACATCAAAATGCTAAGTGCCTTGTCTGATTTAAACAGCTCTGATTGCCATCAGTTCTCACCAAGGGACAGGTTTATTCTCAAATGTCAACAACTGCCAATCAGAACTGCCTAAATATCATGGCCACTCACATCTACCTGCAGGTAAAGCAGCTGATGAATCCTGCACAGAGTGAGTGACAGCATGTGTGTTAGAGACAGTGATATCTAACATGATCTACTCTCTGTCTCATTCCACCAACAGTGCAGTCTGGAGGTATTCAAAGACCCGGAAAAGAGAGACAGATTGGAGAAAGACACCCGTTCTTTCCCATTCATAGCAGGGAGGCCACAATAATGGTTTTGGTCTCCATTTGTCATTCTCTCCGCCTCTTTCATTTGTTCTCAACCTTGCGCTCGTCTGTATCTAATTCACATTCCCCCTCTTTGTTGCTCAGTTCTCTATAATGCTTTGCATTCAATCACTATTCACAACTTACGCCCCCACCCCTTTCTCTCTTGTGTTTTTCTCTCTCTCTTTGTCACCTGTCTGTCTCCATTTTCCCCCTCGGAACTTTTATGTAGCTCTCTCTCCCTTTCTCTATATCTATCTCTCCACTGCAGGTGTTTGACAGTCACATTGTCATCATATGGCTGTTGTTCTATTTTAATCTGACTTTTCTGTTCAGGAGCAGACACCCACATGCTCTCACCATTCTCTTGTCTCCATTTCACTCGCTATTGACTCTTTTTTCTCCGATGTATGTATATACTGTATATGGAGTATGTATGTATGCATGTATGTATATACAGCATGCATGCATCTACCTGTCCATCCAACCATGTACCTACCAGTTGCATTCACTGTATTGAGGATAATAATAAAAGCTACATTACTATGATGCACTTTTAGATTTGGCACACAGCTCAGGTAGAGATGCTACCGCTGTTTGCCATGGATACAGGTATCCCAGATGTGGTTTTGAATGTGTAAAATGTGTAACAGAGACTTTTCCTGCAATTCGCTACCCTTGTCTTAAAAATCTTGGCTCCGCTGGAACGTGCATTTCTGAAGTTCCAAAACAGTGCATTACTTGTATTTTATAGTTGGTGTTGCATGACCTCAGCTTCAATATTTCCTGCTGTTGTTGTCGCTGCTTTAGCGTTTCCTCTTGCTCACGCTGGTAAGATCAGCAGCGACTACTCGCTGTGTTTGGAAACAGTTGCCGGAATCACAGCTTCAAATGTTTATGTTGCCAGCTGAAGCCACGTGATGTTACATCATCCACGAAATAGGTGTCTATGAAATGATTCCTAGGATTTGGTTTTTGTATGGAATGTAATGTGTTGAAAAGGATTCAATTATATGAATGAGAAGGGCAGAATATTAGAGACACCTTTCAATGTAATGAAATCTAATACAACCCCTTCACTAACTACAGTCTTAAAAATGATGTTAATGTAATACCTCTTTGACGCATTATCACTGTAATTAACCTTATCAGCTTCACAACAGTCAGATTTATGCAGGGCTGCTGTTTGTGATTGCATTAGAATAAACTTACTCAAATGTTCCTCTAATCTTTATCTACACACAGAGGTGGTCACAAGTAAGTCTCGGCAACAATTCCAAAGTAAAGTTGCAAGACAAAACTGACAAGTCACAAGTTTAGATATGCAAATCCCAAATAAAGTCCCAACTCAAGGCAGGCAAGTGCCAAGTCAAGATCCCAGACAAGACAGGCAAGTTGCAAGTCAAGACAAAAGTCAGGACGGGCAAGTCCTATGTCAAGACAGGTAAGACACAAATGAATTCACAATGAATTCACAAAGCGAGTAGCAAGTCAAGCCCCAAGTCAAGACTGACATGTCACAACTTAAGATTTACTTGGGACTTGAAAAAAAATGACTTGATCATTGTTTTCATGTTTGTGCCTATACGTGTCGCCCATGCATCCACACATGCACAAAGAGAGAGAGAGAGAGAGAGAGAGAGAGAGAGAGAGAGAGACAGAGAGAGAGAGAGAGAGAGAGTGTTCACCTCACTATGTGAAAGGCTGTGTGTACTTGTGTATGTGCACGTGAGGACTCACTTCAAAGTATACCTGGGGTTCCTATGCAGCAAATAAAAAATGAAAACTGGATCATAACACTCTCATAGAAAACGTGCAATCTCACAAACACACATTTGCAATCTTTAACCACAAGAAAAAACATACAGTACACTTGTGTACACACACACACACACACACACACACACACACACACACACACACACACATGCCTATGCACACAGTAAAATCAAACAACAAATTGAAATACCTTGGACAGTGCTTTAATAAGTGTGTGAGCATGTGATGTGTATGTGCATGCACATGTAGTATATATGTGGAAGTGTGTGTGCACGCAATAGGCTATTGTTTAGAGGTAGAATTAATTTCCTGTTAAAAATTCCAGGATGGACACCCCTCTGGGAGCTTCCCTGTTTATCTGTTCAGGAACACACACAGAGTCACACACAGCAGCACAATGCCTCAATCTCCTGGTGTTACCTCCAAGTCTCCTTGACCTTTTATTAATCTCTCCTTTGCCTTTCTTCCTCCATCAACCCCCTCCCCCATACCTCCTACTCCATTTTTCCTTCTACTAGGTCATCCTGTGACCCTTTACTTGTGTTTCTCCTTTCTCATGACCTCCTCTCCTCTCCTCCTCTCCCATGTTAGACACCAGGAGTGCCAACTGCCAGTAGACCTGAGCTCATAATGAATCTGGACAAAAATGCTTATTGTTCTCAAGTGTATAATTCATAAATATTCTAGTGTTTAGCTTGACTCAATTCTACTTGTCACACAATGTTGGCACCCAAAAGACTCTTTCTGAAAAATCTGATGCAGCAGCTTGTGTTATTTAAGAAAAATAGCTACAATTTTACCTCTGCAAAATTATCCTCCCGAGACAGCTTTTGAACTACTGACGACAGCTCAAAACAGGTCAGAATTTTTCCCTAAGTTTATGACTGGAGGTGTGTTTGGGCTGTGAATGGGAAGACATGGATGTTTGTCTTAGATTGAATTATCTGTGAGGATGTGTGTGTGTGTGTGTGGGGGGGGGTTATTTCCTGTGCACATGGCACCTAAATGTTAGCAACGCTCCACTCCTGTACCCTTTGCATGAGTCCACAAATAAGGAATAAGATAGTTGGAGGGAAGGAGTCCAGAGGAGGGTGGGGAGAGAACTGGAGAGGTAAACAGTTATGTGGAGATAAGAAGTGGAAATGTAATTTGTACAGTTAGTGTTGAGTACTTGGGGGACTTTAGGACAAACTCAACACACAAAATCTCACACTAACTTTGTGCATGATAAATAGGTGTTCATATGGTTCATAATCTTTGAAACTGCACTGTAAAATGTGACAAGTTGATCTTACTTAAAAAATTCTAGGAAACATTGCCTTGAAAAAGGTAAGTAAATATAACTATTAGTATTAAGTTATGTTTACTTTATATCTACTTGGACTTAAGGCTAATAGTTATATTTATTTACCTTTTTCAAGGCAATCGGTTTCCTAGATTTTTTTTAAGTAAAATCAACTTGTCACATTTTACAGTGTGAGCATAGTAAAAAAGCACATATTTCGAAGTAAAAAAATATAATGATCAACACAGCAGGTGCAGTGTTAAAGGTTATGTAATATTTAGGCTGGTTACCAATATTTTCTCATGTCAAGGTCATTAGCAAGAAATAATACAGTATCTGTTAATTATTTCTTGGTAATGACAAGTATCATTTTGTTAACTATAAATTTAATTTACCTGCATCCTTATAGACAAACACAAAAGATGTTGAAAAAAGTAATTAAGTGCAAAAAAGCATGAAAACAAAGTGTCTCATTATTGACTACAGCGACACTGGCAAAGTGACACACACCCAAGGTCAAATGAAATTTATTAAATTTATTGTGCACTGTTTCAGTTGGCTGATGAATCAGGAAAATTATTATAATCCTGCTAGCATGAACATAATATGGAACAAGCCCATACTGGCAAGGTGAGTTTATTAATTGATGTGAGCTAATTTGTTGCCACTCTGGTCTTCAGATAATTAAAACGATGTTTGTGACATTTCATTTATGCAAAACAAAAAAAAAATAAATAAATAGAGATTTAATTGTTTAATTGTTGAAGAAGTCTGTAAATCATTGAGTACTGTTTCTAAAAAAAAAAAAAGATTATAAAATACACTGTACCTTAAATCCTTTCCACTAGAAGTTTTCTCATATTAGTATTTGTCAGATTATTTCAGCTAAGCAGTATTTAAGTCAGAGGTTTGGTAGTTTAGCACTGTTGCTCTGTTTCTGTTTTATATCTGGGACCTGGTTCTTTACCCTTACACTTTGTGAATTCTCTGTTTGTGTGGATTTCATCCAGATGCTCCGGTTCCCTGCCACCATCCAAACACATAAGCCCGGGTGAACTGGAGACTAAATTACCCGTGGATGAGGATGTGTTTTTTTACTGTGATGGACTTGCAACCTGTCCAAGGTGTTTTTGGAGTCAGTTGATGCTTTTATTTCGTCATGTCAGGTCTCTGGGATTGGCTTCTCTTGCCTCAATCAGTCAACAGTAACAGCTCCAGCTGGTGCAGGATGCTGCTGCCAGCTGTTTGACAAACACCCTCTGTGGGCCCCTCATCACCCCAATAAAGGCCTCTTTTCACCGCTTCCAGCCACATACATTAATGATTATAAAATCATTCTCACTGCACACAGGGAAAAACTGACTTAATTACCGAAGTACTGATTTCTCAAAGGCTTTGCATGCTAACCTTTTAACCTTGCTAACCCTAACCTCTAAGCTAGAAGATTGAAGGTAAGATACTAGGTCCAAGGTACTACTTAGAATAGTTTGCACCTCAAAGTCGAAGTATTCTTAGGTATTCTCGGTGGAAGGGTGGAGCATGGCCACAGATATGAAGCCAGGGGAAAATAAGAGGATTTAAAAAAAAAAAAAAAAANTTTAAAAAAAAAAAAAAAAATGATTTCCTAACATTGGGAAATGTTGATCAATGTTTTTTATTTTTATTTTTGTCAATTTCACTAGGAATATGCATCCCATAACAGAATATCAATAAGTGCAAATTGGTTAAATCAGAATAAGGATTTGAATGTGAAAGACTAAAATACATGTCTGGGATGGGGCACATGATGTAAAATAACTAATAGGGCTAGAAACATGTTCCACCCTAAGATGCAGCTCTAATGATGCTGATTTAGTAGCATGCAAATTACTTTAAATATCTTTAATAGTGACAGATATTGTTGAGGGATAATTCTAACTTCATTATTCATCAGCTGCTGTTTGAGATAAAAAGACAAGCTACTTTAACAATAACTACAGACAGTATTTTGTTTCATTAAACCTTCGTCCTTCACACTTCATTATGTTTTCCACACTTAGCTTAGTTGCCAAATCCCATTACTACTGACAATGTTGTCAATGTTTTGTCTTAAAATGATGCTCATGTACCATCGTTTCTGAAAAGGGGAAAAAAGCAGAAAAGGAGTGGAGTGGATGGGCGCTGAAATGGAGGAAAAAGAAGGAGAGGAGAGGAGAGGAGAGGAGGATGGGGTCATGACAGGTGAAGGTTGTAGATAGGAAGACGTGATGAAGATATGCGAAGACGAGGAGCACGGAAAGGAGGGGACCTATCTGTAATGAGGCACCAAATCAATACTCGCCCCCAAAGGTCACACACACACACACACACACACACACACACACACACACACACACACACACANTCTCTCTCTCTCTCTCTCTCTCTCTCTCTCTCTCTCTCTGTCTGCAAGTGTGTATCTGGCAGCCTGAGGGCCATAATTTCTGACTAAAGGATTCCTGCCACAGACACACAGACAGAGCAGCCTGGACAGGAAGCCTGCTGAACATAAATTACTGATAAACCACTCACTCACACGAGCATGCACGCACACATGCACACAGGTACGCATGCACACACATGCACACACACACCTAAATAGATTGCCTATTATACATGGTCTTACTCTAAGGCACTGAAGGAGAGAAACAATTCATGTGAAGCTATTTCTATAAAATCTATATCTATTTCTATAAGAGAGGAAAAGGAAAGAATGACACAGAGAGAGAGAGAGAGAGAGAGAGAGAGAGAGAATACTGGATCTTGAACTTTCACCTGCAGTGCTTCGATTTGCAGAGATTTAGTGCACGGTATGTTGTTTAATGAGCAACAGGTCACCGTCGTGCCCAGTAAGCTCCTTCTTCAATCAGAAAACCACCGTTCAAGACATCATGTTGGCAAACAGCTACTCTGTCATTGCACAAGACACTAAACTCTTTCCAGCTTTCCAGCTCCAATAGTGCCGGACCCCATCTGAACCTCGGAGCTATCATTACAAAAAGAATGTGCATCAGCCTTTTATGTTGTAGATATGCTGGACATTAATCCTGTCACATGTTTGATTCAATTTGCGTCGAGACCAGGAGATGCTTGATAAACTATAAATCTGATGTTGAATGTCATCTGCTGCCTAAACTAGAAAGCAAAATATATTAAATCAAAATTAAATCAAGTATTCTACACATTCTAGTGCTTCATTAAACACACACATACACACACACACATGCACACAAACCCTGGCTGGTCCACTTAGCAGATTGGACTGGAAGTGATTGATATGGAGTTTAGTGATGGATGGCAGCCACTCCACTTCACACACAAGCACGTATGGACGCACCCACACACGCATGCACGCACGCACGCACAGTGAAATGGAAAAACTAATATTAATATTTGTTGTATCTTGCCCAAGACTGCCTTATCAGGGACTTGCAGAAGTCTACTTTGAATTTCAAAATAATTGCACCTCCTTCTATGTGTGTGTGTGTGCATGTGTGTCAGTGACATTGTGTTAAATACAAGTTTAAATCAGAGAAGCCATAAAAAATATTTCCTTGCAAAAGTACTGTGTTGTGCACATCAGCATAAACATAAATATGGATGAAAACTTTGTTTATATATTATCTGTATATTTCCAAACATATTTCTGTAGCCCTGGTAAATGCTGGAGAAAGGCATTTAACCCTTATTATCAAGCTGCTGATACTCATTTTTATCAGTATTTTTTATTTTTATTTATTTAACTTTTGGCAACAATAATCACATTCATGCTGTTGGAAATAAATTTGCAAAACAAGAATACCATTACATATTATAGAAGCTACAGGGCTAATTTAATACTTAGCATACCGGCAGAAAGCACGATCCACATTTCAGAAAGCAAAAAAACACATTTCTATTCTTCTGATTGTGTGTGTGTGTGTATGTGTGTGTGTCCATTTATACTCTGCTGCAAACAAAATCACACACAAGGTGAACCATCTTAACCCCTCTAATAGAGCAGTGTTTGTTACCTGTGTTTACATCTGTGTCTGCAATAGTATGTGTGCGTGTGTGTGTGTGTGTGTGTGTGTAATACACCTAATGTTTTATATATGATCTGCTAGCACAGTAATTTGAAAAGCATGTCCGTGTCAAAGGTGTGTGTTGTATATACTTGTGTTTGCGTGCATGCGTACACGTGCATGCTGTGCAATATTCTGCAAAGCCTCATGTGAAGATCAAAGATCAGCAGGGCAGTTATGTTGCTGTGCTCATCACACTCACACACACACACACACACACATACACACATCTACATGATATGCACATACTTAGAAGGCAGGAACAGGCAGTATTACACTCGAGCCTTAACCCGATCAGAATCCTAATACTGTAATCAGTTCACCAATAAGACTGAAATCAATGCAAAAATAGCACAGCCATGGAAAGAGACAGAGAAGGAGAAGGAGAGAACATCAAGATACTTTAGGGGAGAGATGAAAAGAGTACAAGACAGAGAAAGATGAGCAGAGGGGAGAAAAGGTCAAAAGAGGATCAGGTGGGGAGATTAGGGACATCATAAAACAAAAGAAGAGAGGATGTGAATATAGATGGGAGCAAAGGGAACAAAATGAAAGATCAAGGGAAAAGACAGACAGATCAGAGAGAGAGAGAGAGAGAAAATGTATGTGTCTGTCATTGTAAGTTAAAAGACCAATGGAGAAGAACTGGCAACAGTAGAAAATTAGAATATATGGCAGATCAAAAGCGATGAAAAAGGTTACAGAATTGAAAAAGGAGGCAGAAGGAAGGAAGGAAGGAAGAAAGAAAGAAAGAAAGAAAGAAAGAAAGAAAGAAAGAAAGAAAGAAAGAAAGAAAGAAAGAGTGGACAAAAGAAGGGAGGAAAAGTAGACAGCTACGAAAGTGAGACAGGAGAGAGAAAGAAAAACACAGGGAAAGGAAGTGAGTGATTGTGTGAGAGACAGGAAAGACAGCAAAGGAAAGAGAGAGGGAGAGAGTGAATGACAGAGGCGGGTGACTTTGAGAGAATAATGACTTTGAAAGATTAATGACTCACAGATTAATGGCTGTGGGACGTGAGACAGGATGGAGAGAAGGAGAGAGAGAGAGAGAGAGAGAGAGAAAGAAAGAGAGAGAGAGAGAGACATACAGTAGAAGTGATATGACCTACAGTTTGAACTTATAAAACTTTGATGTTTAACCATGAGCAAAATACTTTTCAAATGAAAGAGAAATTACACAAAAGAATATGATAACTGTATTAATTTGAAGGATGGGTGAGAACCTTTTGATAACCTTGTGACATAAACCAATGATGTCTCTGTGCCAAAACTGGTTGTATTTTAAATACGTTTTTTTTACTTGAATGGCTCTTTGAATTATAATCCTGCAGATAGTCTACTTTTGTCATAATTTATAAGATTACATTTTTTGAAGTCAACAAACACTTCCTAATGCAGGAATCATTGTGATAGCCAAAACTGCCTCTCTCACAGTCTGCGGCAGAATTAAGCAAACAGGCAACGATGACTCAGATTACGCCATTTTCTTCTCTATGGTGTAAGTTAGAATTTATGTTAAGTAAAAGTAACAATTTGAAGATTTAATGTGAGGAGAAAAGTATGTGTTATGTATGTGTGTGTGTGTGTGTGTGTGTGTGTGTGTGCGTGTGTGTGTTTTGGGGCATTTCTCCTGCAGTCCAGCTGGTATGTGATGGTGTTGCCATGGTAACAGAGGAAAGCCATCACAGCCAAAATGCCTGCTTGCAGACTTGTAGACGTAATTGTCCTTCTGTCCACCTCGCTGTTGTTCTTTCTATCTTTCTGTTCATCTGTCTGTCTCAGTCTCTGTGGTAATCTATTTATCTAAGATCTATTAATCGGCCCATCTGTTGATCTGTCTATCTGTCAGTTCCTCTGCCAAATTTTCTGTTCATCTGTCTGTCTATTGATCTGTCTTCCTCTCTGTCCCTCCATCAGTCTTCCTGTTTATTGGCTGTCTTTCTCCTCCTCCTTCTCCTCTTCCTCCTATAATTTTCTATCTATCTATCTCTGATACAGCATCTGTGTATGCATCAGTTTCTTACCTTATGAACATCCCAGCATCAGCAAATAGTGGGAGGGAGAGAAAGAGACAAAAGAGAGAAAAAGACACTTATTACAAAAATAGTGAACAATAAACCAACAGGTTCCAACTTCCCACATGTTCCCATCATGTGGGATTCAGGAGTTTTATGGCTTTATGTGAGGAGCTTGGAGGTCTCTATGAGAAACTCGATACTTCATTGTGTCATGCATAAACATTCAAAATGTCTTAACCATAGCTCAAAAAGGTAGAAGATTATGCATTGTATCTGTATCTATTGTATATGTACTGTATATCTGCATTGCTATATAATATAAAATTATTATTTTTGTAAGTCACAGTCTGTCTCTCAGAAAAGATTAATCCAAATTGGAACAGATATATATGCAAAATGGGAAACATTTTTTAATTTCATACAGTATTCTGTATAAGCATGAAATTTGTGCCATCTATTTGTTTTATGTGTTAGGCTCTGGAACGTTTTTCATCCAGGATCCAACATGAGTTTAAGATCTCAGACTCACTAAAACATAAAAGAGGATTTTGACTCCATGAGGAGTTCTTGGGAAAGAGACCAATTTCCCACTTTGAGATGGGGCCCACAGTTATGACATGAGTACATTGTGTGGATGAAGGTGATTCCCCAAAAGCCTCATTTTGGTCAAAGGTGTAAGAACAGTAGTTATGAAGAGGTCATCGTGTCATCACACACACTTCCACAATGGAGGGAATGCCACCCACTTTCCTTTGCCTTTGGTCTCAAGGCACACACACACATCCACCCGCTGCACAATTGCATAACCAGCCATACACTCATACACACACACACACACACACACACATATATATATATACTGCATAAACAGCTGGATGAGTAATGATCTAAGTGTGAATATGTGATTAAGTGGCAATTATCATTATTAAGCCAAATGTGGGGATATAATTCAGGGAACCACAGCATTCTGTCATCTTCATATTAGTGTGTGGCTGTCTACTTAGCTGTACTGTGTTTGTGTGTGTCCTTGTGTTTTTGCATACGTATACATACTACTGCATGTACGTGTATGCATTTGTACATTTCTCTATATGTGTATTTGTGCATACATGTGCTGCAACATCTTCCAGCGTGTTTCTGAATGCTTCACTGCAGCTACATCAGCTCAGGCCTGCCTTGTGTTCTACCCATTAAAAAACTCAATATGGTTAAGGTCAGCTCTGGAGAAAATGGCCCATTCAGCAGCAGTGTATTCAGCTGCCAAGGACTCTCTATTTGAATCTTACCTCTTTTTTTTCTTTTTTTTTAACTGAGCCTTACGTAAAACTGCTGAGCCCACACACAAACACAAGCATACCTACACACATGCAAGCACACACTTGTGGATGAGAGGATAAAGGGAAAGACCAAGAGCAAGAGTGGAGGAGGTGTGACTAATCCTCTCTTCCTCTGTTTGGAAAGACTGGAAGAGATGAGCAAGGGCTGTAAAATCATTTTGACTGGGAGGATTAAGACACACACATACAGGTATGCTCTGTTTTTTTTATGTGCAAACACACACACCTACAAATATTCCCATTTTCACACACAAACATACACACCTACACATTATGACAACTCTCACACTTATACACACACTTGGACAAACACATATGTTCTTATTGCCTCTCATGCAGCCAGCCAAACTCAGATTTTTCTCTCAAATATGTTCACCCACACACAGATTTGCTCACAAGACATCTAAAAAAAAATGGCCCCGTTACACCTGCTATTAAAATGCATTTCCTGTGCGGCGTGTCTTGATCTAATACAGTAGGATTGCACTGACACCCGCCACAGGAAGCTTTAATACAGATTATCACATCACATCGCCCTTTAAAGATAGAACAAACCCCTTAAACACTCCATGTCATTCAGTTACTGTGTTTCCAAATATTTCTTCAGTTTAGAATCATAATGATGCTCATGGATGGATGAATTTGACTAATTGTTCAGTGAAGCTATGTGTGATGAGTTCACTGGAAAAGGGATGTTTGAAAATGAAATAACCTTGAGCTCATGTACTAATTGTATAAAAGAATGAGGTTCTACAAGTCAGACCGTTAAACTTCTTTAACTCTGAATTTTCATCTTTTTCCCCGACTCAAATTTCTTTAAACAAATAAAAAAAACAAAAAAAAGAAAAAAGTATCCCATACTATGAAATTTTCTTACATGTTCATATGTGTTCTGCATTTGTTCCAGCGGCAGAGTGGAATTGATGCTTTCTAAATGAAAGATCATGTTTCATGAAAATATAAAAATATTCTTGACATATTATAAATGTATGCACACTTCCCATTTGTTCACACCTTAGGACCTAAAGTTCAGAACTAAATTAGGAACTACTTGACCTGGAAATATGTGATTCCTTCAGCGAGTTGAGTTCCTCGCTTGCATTCTACAACGCTTCAAGTAATCCTGGATATTAGAGCCAGAGCCTTCACCATCTATTGGAGCTGCTTTGATTATTGTTATTTATTTATTTATTTATTTGTATGTGAGGTATCTATTTTTTTCCCCTTCTTTTTAGTCATTTCTCTCTGTGCTACAGGCTGTTGCCAGGATACAGAGGCTATGTCTGCTTCTTGTCAGATGAATCAAAAGAAGAGAACTGTCTGATGAAGCTGTCAGCAGACACTTTATAGCTTTTGATGGTGTATGTCTGTCACCAACTATATACATGGAAAAGTGTTTGTGACTGCTTACAAGCATAAATGTGTTCTATGTACATTTCGGCATTGTCTGGCTTCTCCCTTCACCTAATGTAGTAAAATGTCAAATACATAATTGGCATTTATGCTACATTATCTTGTACTGTCTAACTTAATTCTGTTGACATTTGCTGTATATGTCAACATTTATTTAACATAATGTTCCCCTTTCCGTGGCTGTTATTTCAGAGTTTGAACAATGACTGATAATTCACTTTAGTACTTTGACTTTTAGTTCACCTGCATTAAATTACAATAATTACTTTGGAGCTGACTTGGAATTTGACTTGAGGTGACAGAGACACCGACCTGGATTTTGCCAAATGCAGGGATGAGAGAAAAGAGAAGAGAGGATAGAAGGATAAGTTGGAAAGAGACAAGTCCTGGTGTTCTCATTTGTGGAAACAAAATACCTAAACAGGTGTTTTATATGCTTTTACTGGTTCACAAAAATGAACATACAGACAAGTACACACACAAATTAAGTTTACTGTTTAAAGAGCACAGGTGACATCTTTAGAGAGGCAGAAAAAGAACTCAGTTTTTATCAGGCATAATTTTCCCTGTGTGTGTTTCTACCTCCGTGCAACATACACTTTCTCCCCATATGCTGCAGTTAACCTGTGAGTAGGTCTTTACAGCACACACACACACACACACACACACACACACACACACACACACACACACACACACACACACNACCCGTGGGCTGTGTTCTCGCTACTCTATTTCCAACTGTTTCCCAACTGACTTTAAGGTTAGGGGTGAGTAAAATATCTCATACTGAACGTGCATCTAAAAGTTTAAAAGCTGTCTGCAACTTTCAAGGTTTTTATCAAACTGCAAAGTAAAAAAAGAAAAAAACTTTCCTCAAGTTTCGAGGATGGATAATTGTGTGGGGCTTGTATTTTCCCATTACTCTTTAGGCTAGCATGAGACTTATTTCCATTAAGTTAAAATCAAGGTTCTATGTGGGAGGCTGTGCACATTATCAGGATTTCAGTAAAAAAAAAAAAAAAAAAANAAAAAAAAAAAAAAAAAAAAGTTCCACCTTTCCATCTTCTCTCAAACCGAACATCTGTTTTTCTCATTTTGTTAAGTAGAATCAGTAAATTCTGTACATTAGTCCATTCCATTCATCCATTCTTTATCTATCCTGTGCAAGGCTCCGCCTTGCATAGGATGGGGAGCCTATCCTGGCATTTACTGGGCAAACTCATTCATTCTCACATTTACACCTAGAGGCAATTCAGGGTTTCCATTTCATCTAAACGGCATGTCTTTGTACTGCGGGAGGAAAGTGGAGGAAATGCTGACACCAGGAGAACCAACTCCACACAGAGAGACCCTATTTTAGCTGAAGTGAATCACAAAAATTGAGGTAATAAAATGAAAATTCATATAATTCAGTTCACTTCAGTAGCGGTTTAACTGCATGAGCAGGTGGAAGAAATTGTGGCAAACCAACTTAGAAGACAATGTAATAAACCTATAATAGAAAAGATCTTTTATGTGTCAGTCTTTGCAGCTCTTCTTTTTTTTAAAACCACAATGGCAAGAGAGGCCATTCAGACCATGAATAAGATTAAACCACTATTTAAATTGATCAATAACGTCACACACAGCTCCAACCCTGCTCAGTCAGCAAATTAATTTGATTTCTTTAATGCTGTGGTTTTCTGTCACTTGTCATTCTCCACCTGTTCACCAGCTTTTTTGAGTTTCCCACTATGTCTGGTCACCCAAAACACTCACCTGTTCACAATTCTCTTCATAGCCCACCAGCATATACTGTATGTCCTCCAGTTTCCCCCAGTCTCTGCCAGACTGTCTTCTCCCTGTTTACCTGCCTCTGAATTCTGACCTTAAGCCTGCCTTTTGTCTCCTGATAATCTATCTCTGTCCCATTTTGGATTTGTTTCCCTTGTCTGCTCTGATTTTTGGATTTGTTGCCGATCTGCCTCAACCTGGTTGCTCCTGGTTCTAGTCTTTCTTTTTAAGCATTCACCACTGAGTCTGCTTCTAGGCCTCATTCTGAAACAACTTTCATACATACAAATAAGGTGTTGCATGTCTATTACGAGCTTGAGCTTTTTGATTTATTATACTTTATGTTTATCAGTGTAATATTTTGTAGCAGGGATGGAGAAGATAATTAAAGCTGGTGATAGAAAAGCTGTGTAATAGTGCTATATGAGTGTGTGTGCCACTTTGAGACGTGATTCATTTGTATTGGCAATAGCATGGGATATTTTTCCATGTCTTTTCCACAGGCTGTTTGGGAGAATCCTGTGAACTCCAGAGAAGTTTTAGCAAATTTCAAGTAAAGATTTTTTGAGACTAATTTGCTCCCTAGTGGACCAAATTGATGGGCTGAATTATTTATAAAATACCTCTATAATTGACTCAAATCATGAGTGAAAACAGAGCTCAGTACAGCATTCATTGTTCTGATTTAAGGGTTACTATGACTCAGAGGTCAGCGTGGTTCACTTCACGAGTACAAAGCCGCTCCTATTCTTTCACACCCACATAAGCCCCAGTCGCTAAAACTCTGTGCGAAGGAGGCAGTGACACAGAGAACGAAAAAAGGATCTCAGGGACAATCATTTACATTTACATTTATAGAACGTTCCCTGGAAATTTCCTCCCTGTACCTTAATTTTGCTTTGCTTAACTTGCAAACGTGCACGCGCGCCCACCTGCACACACACAAACACACACACACATGCACGCACACTTCATTATGCAAATTGTAACTCATCATAATTGCATCCATCATTCCACTAACTCATTCCATACATTTCTGCTCTCTGAATCTGTCTATTCCATTCTGTTCCCAAGGTGACGGTAATTTTACATCCTAACTGGCTGTTTCTAAGGTTACTGAGAGATGGCTTTCTGTAACAGGTATCATTTTAAAACAAAACTCCCTCCTTCTCTCTTTGTTATCTACTGTTGATTTTGTAACAGAAAATGTCAAATATTCTGCGTACATTTATCACACCGTTTCGCAGTAAGTGCTAACAGCCATCTGTTTGAGTTGCCTCATAATAAGTAAGTACAAAGGACAGCAAAACAGTGCTTGGGCAGATGGAAACCAGCTCAACTCTCCAGCAGATCAGACATATTGGCACTGAACAGCAGATTGTGATGAGAGGATTCTCACATTGTAAACAGAGAGACGCTGGGACCAGATGCAGGCATGACAACTTGAGACAGTTAAATAGCCACAACATTCTACAGCCATTTGTGATAATGTGCTTTTCTCTTACTGTACTTTCCTGTATAGATTTTGGATCTCGTTTCATTCAGTCTGTCCAATATCCCTCCCTAATCACTCTCTCAGATAATCATTGTAATTTAATTTGTGTGTGTGTGTGTGTGTGTGCACGCGCATAGGTACCCCATCCAAAATTTGTGAGCAATGGATGTTCCAGGAATCTGTCTCAGCTACAGACTCTACAGCAGAAAGAGCATCTCTTCTGTCTCTGGTCCTCCCCTCCTTCATCCCTCGCTCCTGCCTCATGCACCCACTCACTGCCACTCACACTGACAGACATGGAAAAATACATCGGTGAAGTGAAATGAAACACGATAAGAGGATGAGATGAAGAGAATACTAGCAGCCGTGCACGCACACACACACACATGCACACACAGTTCTACATAGAGGAATGTGTCAGTGTTGAATGTTCTAATTCAAATTATCTCATTACATCAGAGTGTTTTGTCTTTTCTACTCTACATCCCTTGTGGCAATGACACATCTTTGCCAGTTGTGCCAAAAAACTCTCTCACACACGCACATTCACACACACATACACACAGATAAATATATAGAGACAATGCTGTTTCACATTCTCTAAGATCCTCCTCAAGTAAAATACACAATATCTTCTTGTATCTCTGCTCCCTGACCTTCCTCCCCATCTCTCTAACAAGATCTCCTTCAGTATCACTTTCATTGTCCACAGGTGAAAGCATGTCTAGCTAAAGACCAACCTTCAGCACTGCTAACATACTCAGAAGGGAACAGAAAGACTGACAATGCAAACAGAGAAGGGGAAGGGAGAGAGAGAGAGAGAGAGAGAGAGAGAGAGAGAGAGAGAGAGAGAGAGAGTGAAAGGGCTGTGACACCTCATTTTCTCCCTTGTTCTGGCAGATTGCATTGCCCAGTTGAACCGTTCATTTCTCCCCTGTTGCAGGGTGGAGTTTGTTTCCACTGCTGCCATATTTTCACGCCTACATGTCCTGTGTGTGAAGAAGATTGTGCTGATCTCCTCCACACAATTCACTGCAGCCTGCAGTTTTACTTTTAGTTTGATCAGCCTCAGCATGTATCATTAGTAACAAGTGAACAACGCAAAATGTAAGGCTGGAAGACTAATTAAAAATATGACCATCACAAGTTGTTTTCCATCAAAACTAGTCTTTGCCAACATTTAAGCCACTCCATCTTGATAAATGGTTGTGTTAGAAAACTTAATATGGCATTGGAGTTAAAATTTGAGATAAAACATGGGATGGCATGGCACAGTGTCGAGATATTAGTTGAGAGTTATCAGCCTTAATGGGAACCTGATGGTTCCCTGTGAAAAGCACCCACTGCACAACTACACACCTGTGACACATGATTGTCAATGTGTGGGAATTTTCTTGGCCTCTTGTTTTGCTATTACAGCTCGTAATTTCACCAAAGAGAAAGAGGAATAGCCATTTCATGAGCAGTTACACATCTCAAACAGAGAAGGTTTGATTATAGAAAGATTAATAACCTAAAAAATAACTATAATGACTCTCATTAGAGCCCATACATCACCTAGGCTGACAACATGATACAAAATTTGCCTGACTAATAATTTTATATTTTTGTTTGTCAAAAAAAAAAAGCAATAGTTTTTGAAATTTATCTGGATCTGGATCAAACTGCACCTATTATATCTATGATATGATAAATGTGTCTTATTTTTCCATTGAGACTGGTGTATTACTTTTGAAGAAACTGAAAACAAATATTGAAAAAACATCCTAACTTGCAATGTTTAGAGAACATCTGAGAGGTTATGCCACTCTTTCACCATTGTCATCATCAGATCAGAATCTTTTGAGCATTCTGCTAACAAACAAACAAAAAGGGTGGAAAAAACCCCATTTGTAGAGCTAAAAAAATATAATTTAGAGCATCAAATCTTGAAATGAGGACAGCTGAAAGAAATGATCAGATTAACTAAAAAAATTTGCTAAATTTGCTAATTTGCTTTGTTGTTGGTTTTTATCTTCATCGGCCTCATTCAGGCAAACTCTTGAAACTGACAAACTTGCAGACTGCAGGAATCTGTGACCTTCCATCTTGAACATTGTTGGCTTGAAAAATGTAAGAAAACGTTGGAGCACATGGCTCCCCAAAAGCAGTTAAATGAACCTTAGCGAAACCTCATCAGCCGCCTTTTTTTCTTCCCCTTAAAACTGCTGCATCTCCCCATGATCACCCAGCGAGGGGTGGGCCGACAGCAAATGGCAGAATGGGGCACTCAGAGATAGATGAAAACAAAAAGACAGAAAAAGTGAAAGGGAAAGAGATAGCGATGAAGAAAAGGCAGACAGAAAGGGAAAAAAGACAGGGTCAATAATGTTTGGCGTCAGCCTGGCAGAAACAATGGGGGAGATCAAACGAGTCAGCGTCTTCTGAAGAGCACGAAAGATTTAATTTCCTGGTCAAACACGCATGCAGACATTTAATGGCCAGGGACGATGGCACTGTGCCACTAATATTGTTTTATCAGCTTCAATAATGAAAACAAACACACACCATCCCTCATGAGCCTCTTCAGGCATCTCTCACATACACACAAAGTGATGTATAAATTCTGCACACACACACACACACACACACACACTCATTAGAACACACACACAAAAGCTCTGCATCACTTATCCCTCTTTTCGAGTGCAAACCGACAATTTGGCTCTGTCATTTCCATGGTAACGCAAAAGAGGACTGCATGCGGAGGCATGTCGACATGTCTAAATATACTCACTGACAGGGCTGACACACATGCACGCACACACACACGCACACTTGAACATATATGTACTGTATGTAGTATATGCATGTACACACATATACACACTCAAACAGATCTTTGAGAAGATGTGGAAATGTCTCATCTCAAAATGTGTATGTGTGTACANACACTACATAACCCCTCCTTCATCTCCCCTTCACTCTCTCTCTCTCTCTGACATTCACTTGATGCCTATATTTAAATTAAAAAGTCAATCTAATCCCAGAGAGAATGACACAATTGCTCCTCTTCCTCTCCTCCTCCTCCTCCTCCTTCTCTTCCTCACTTCTTTTCTTTTCTCGTTTATGTGCTCCCCGCTCCTTGAATTTACCAATTAAGAAAAAAATGAAAAATGATTATTTCATTAAACTGATTCTTGATTTTTTTTTATTCTAAATGATTAGCTAATGAATCCATCATGTTGCAAGAAAAGTGTACTAAAAAAAATTGGCATCAAATGTGTGATAACAGTGTGTCATACATTTATACTGACGTGAAAGACTGAGTTGAAAAGGACATTACACACTTAGTGTGACAAAATAATATTGTCTGAAAGGCAATTTCAGTTTCTACTTTCAGTTCATATAATGCTCACTACTTAAATTGAAAATTAAATGAATCAATTCCCCCTTTTTAGCTTGGTTACAAATATCAGAACAAGCAATTAAAAAGTTATGATCTTTGGAGAAAATTTAATCCCTCAACAATTTGATACTGGGTTTCAAATTACGTTATGATTGAGGAAAAAGGTGAACCAGCATTTATCTGGAATTTGATTGTATATTCAAAGAGGTACTTTGAAAGTATTGCGATAGCAGGAAGAAACAAAATAACAGCACACAGAGAGGTTAAATGAGTGATATTTTCAACAATTTTTACTCGCCACTTCTCGTGTGCACTCAGCAGGGGGCTCAGCTGTTTGTCACCCAGATCGTCTGTTTTTCTGAGTGAGTATAACGAAGGAATCCTACCAGGAAAACAGGAGAACATTTTAAAAACAAACCAACGCTGTGTTATTAGTCATTTGAGCGTGCATTGGTGTCTATGCGCATGTTTGTGTGTATGTTTGTGTGTATGTGTGTGTGTGTGTGTGTGTTTGTGTGACAGGAGGCAGCTGTGGCGTCTGTTAGCACTCCCAGTGATTAAATCATAAATAATTAAAGCTTTAAGAGAGAGACAGAGGGAGAGAGAGAGAGAGACAAGAGGGTGAGGGAGAGAGAGAGAGAGAGAGAGATTGTAGGAGAAGAAGAGAAGGAAAGACAGGATTGTGCGTAATTACTTTCTCTGGGGGTGTTCATTTGATTGGCCTGTTGGAACATGCCCAGAGCTAATGCATTTGTAAGTTCAAACAGACCATTACATTCCATGTCACTTTTTCTTTCTTTCTTTCTTTCCTCTAATAACTGAGTTTTTTTAATGACGTCATGGAGCTTTCAGGTACACGCTCATCACGGACGTTGCTGTTGTGCTCACGTTCAGCTTGTGCCAGTCAATCCACAATGAAATCATACACCAAGCAAAACATATTGCGCTGCACAACCATGGTGGTGTAACAGCGACCCCTTGATCTCCCTCTCTCTCTCTCTCTCTCTGCTCACCTCCCACATCACCATTTCATCTGAGGTACATGCGTCACAGCTCTTGATGGAGCCAAATAATATTAGATATTTCATACAAGACAAATGGCAAAGTACCAGCTGTGTTTGCCATCCTCCTGCTCATCTTCCCCCTCCCCCCCAAGTTTCTGATATGACACCTTTCTCTTCACACATTCACCATCTCCTCTTCATCTACATTTCCCGTCACATGTAGATGCCGCCTGCTGTATTTTCATCAAGGTATGCCGATTTACACCACATTCTTTTCACATTCACCTCTTCCTCTGATTCTTGCATCCCTCTCATTCCACACCTCATTCATTTACTTCCCATTTCCAATTCTGCTTCCTCCCTGTCCTTTCCTGTCTCCATATGCACCCCTCCCATGTCTCCTTCAGTTTTTGTTGCTCTGTATCTTATTCCCATTCCCTGCAGAGGTGTCAGTGTTTTTTTGCACCGGTAAACAGGTTCTTGAAACTTTGCAGTAATAAGAATGTACAGACGTGTCTGTGTGGGTGAGAGTCAACCAGTTGTGTAGTCAGTAATAGTAAGTCCATGACATGGACGTCAACAAGTCCCCTTGCTAATACAATGCCTC
Source organism: Lucifuga dentata (assembly GCA_014773175.1). NCBI lineage: Eukaryota > Metazoa > Chordata > Actinopteri > Ophidiiformes > Bythitidae > Lucifuga > Lucifuga dentata. Next base: position 667,380 of record VXCM01000503.1, on the reverse strand, counting down.
ATTCAGGTTTCAAAAAGGAAAACACAGCAATCGTAAGAGACACTGCTGACGGCTGCAACAAAAGACCGAGCTTCTATTGAGACAGCTGCACACCAACAAACAAATGCTGATATTTAGATCATCTTTATTGAACCTGTTGTGCTTGTTGCAGATTCTTCTTCTTCTTCTTCTTCTCTCTCTCTCTCTCTCTCTCTCTCTCTCTCTCTCTCTCACACACAAACAAACATAAAAAATAAATAAACAGACATGTCTTCTCCATCTCTGAGGATGGCACTGAGTCAAACCAAACTGGAATTATCAACCCAGGATCCAGACAGGAGAAATCTGTCACTGACTTCTTCATCTCTCTGTTGCTGATGGAGACTGAAGATGTAGGAAAAAAAAGTAATTGAGGCCCAGTGGCTCTGGTATGAACAGTCATCAGGGAGCCGAGCCGGAGGTGAAACTTTGCCTGTTTCAATCTTACACACAGACACTACAAGCTTCTCCCTGAGGAGAGACATTTAATGGTTCCCTTGGTTTGTGAGTGAGAGAGAGAGAGAGAGAGAGAGAGAGAGAGAGAGAAAGTGAGATAGAACAGGGAGGAAAAAACAGAGTAAAAGAAACATTACAGTGGTTTGGCATATTTAAACCCTTCAGCTACAAACCCAATATATTACTACCAACCTTTTTTCAAAGTATACCATAACTTTTAGATTGATTTCTTTCTTTCCAGGCAGTGTTGTTTTCCTTTTTCCCAGAAGCTTACACTATGAAAACCTGCCTGTAGACACTTGAAACTTGTAGTATTTATTAGATTAGAAGATTAGATTGTCAACTTTATTCCCTTAATTTTAATAACAGTGTGTCTTTTATCATCGTAGGATCTAAAAAGTCAGGTATATTATTCAGGTCAGGTATTTGCTGTTGGCACGTTATAAGATATCTTATTTCTCTCGTCTCCTGAAGAATGCAATACGAAAATTAGTCACAAAAAGAAACATGTAACACATGAACCATACATAAGGTCATGGACATGCATGATGTAATATACCGTACAGTATATGGCATGGTATATGTGGAAGAACATTCCATCATCCTGTAAATTAAAATGTCAAAAAGCATCATATTGATGTCTTACTTGTTGGGAAATCCAATCAGGAAGACAAACAATAAACAAAGAGGGATGGGATGACATGAAACAAGAAATGTGAAATTTGGTGCTTTACTGCCAAATCTTTAGAAAAGGATTGTGAAAATACTCCATCCTTTAACTGCACACCTATAACCGACAATAACACAAGATACCTCAAGATGATGTGGTCAATGTGATGTACGATGGTACATATCTGAAGCATGTTTCAAGTCTGCGTATGTTGTTTTTCACACTGTGGCAGCATGAATTGAATCCAGCAGCTCTAGAAGGCAACAAATCAATCTAAAACCCTCTAGTAAGCACTCCTTCAAAAACATCCTCTTCATCCCAGTGGTCTGTTTTTCCTTCATCTAAATCTAAATCTCAATTCAACTCATCTGTGCAATCGTTAAAAACAGGGTTTCCTTGATACTTAATGTAAATCCATCCATCACATCAGAATCTCTATGTGTTTGTATGTAAGCTTTGAACGTTATGTGCTTTCTATCATTCTTCAAGTCATCTTTTTTCCATCCTGCTTCACTCTCTTTCACTACTCTCTTCTTTCTCAACTTCCTCTCCTACTTCTGGCACTCCTTATTGCCTTCTCTGCTTCTTCACTCCTTTCCATGCTCCTTCCCTCTATCTTTACTCCTTATTCCTCTTTCATCACACCTGCCACCTGTTTCTCCCTGTCCAATTTGTCTCTCTCACTTTCTCCAATCCTCTGCTGATGCTTCCGCTGCTTTATTGTTAGAGAAAGATGGAGAGAGAAAGAGAGGTAGGGGGAGATGGAGAGAGAGAGAGAGAGANAGAGAGAGAGAGAGAGAGAGAGGGAGAAAGAGATTTAATATGTCACGCAGCTGGATGGGTTAAGGACCATCCTCTACTAAAGACCTCATTTCAACAACATGCGAATGCAAGCATCCACACACACACACAGACACACAAATATACTAAGCACAAAATGTAAAAAAGACATACACACACACACATATTCACATTGCTCCTCTTCAAACAGAAAAACTAATATTTCATGCTTTCACCTGATGTGTTTCTATGATTTGGACTCTGAGTAAAAGTGGTCTGTCTATGAGTGTATTAGTGCGAGTCTTTGCCACATTTCTGTTTGTGTGTTTATGGTTTTATGAAAACACGTGTTTGTCTTTTTATAACCTGTGTATCATTTGAGAATACCTTCACACCAACAGCCCAACAGATGCTGCGGCAGCTATTGTTGCCCTGTGCCTCTTGCTCTCCCTTGGCCTTCAGCCCACTCATAGACAAACAAACACGCATGCACACATAGAATCATGCACACACATTCGCACAAACACAACTCATTGCGCCTCATAATTGTGCCTGTGTTAGGGGGATAAAGTGAAGAATGAAGAGAAGGGAGGGAGAGAGAAAGAGAGAGAGAGAGAAAGAGAAAGAGAGAGACAGAGAGAAGGAATAAGAACACAAAGAAAATGGACTAAGGTTATTAAACAGTATTTACTGACATATAATTTCCACCTCAGGACTCACTTTATTGATCTGCCCTCATGTCTCTCTCCTTCCTACTCCCTGTCCTTCTCGCTTCTCTCTCTCTCTCTCTCTCTCTCTCTCTCTCTCTCTGTCTTTTCCACACTGTCTCTCTGAGTTGTGTTGTCAGATCCCTCATCCATATTCAGCAACGAGGCCATCTGTGAGCTTCCAATATACATGGACCAGACTGCTGAAGTCTCGCTGCCAAGCACAAAAGCAGCCAGTGTTAAAAGAGAACACCAGTGTCAGTTAAAGTACGTCTGTCTGCACCTCATTTACCTTTCCAAAAGCATTTTCTAATGCAAGTGTCACTTCTAATTATCTGTATTTTGTTGTTTTTGTCAAAGGCGGCTTGAAACTACTGTCGCAGCTGGCAGCTGACTGACATGGCTGAAATTGTGGATGTGACAATAAACTCGTTCTTGGTGGACACTTGTGTCAGGTGATTGACAGCAGCAGATTAGAAGAGGACTTCTACGATCATTAAAACGTGTGTTCACATCCTGTATTTAAACTGACAGCTTCATTATTTCAATCGAAGAACCTGAAATAGTCTTTAGTCCAGTGAGGGGTCACAATGTTTGCAGCAGAGCAGAACCAATTTTAAGAAAACCTAAAACTAAACTTTATATTAAAAGTGCTGTGGAAGTGGTTTCTGATACTGTACAAGACAAATGGAAGCAAATGGTTTTGTCTGAATGAAGGAAATGAGCCCTGATACCTCCAGCTATGCCGACTGTGTGCAGAAACCAACACAACTAATGAACGACGCTAGTGACTGTAACAGCAGGCGTTAAACCACTAGTGTTAGTGAACAACTACCACTGCCCGTTTTCACTTTCTTCTATCACATCAGACAATAAAAAGAAAAACATAACCACACACACATGCACACACACAAAATACATCCAGAACAGATGCCTATGTGCCAGACTTCATGGGATTATGTGTGCTGTTTCATAAAATCTGGGAAGGAAAAAGAGCATTTCTTTTCTACCTCCATTCTCCATTCTGCATTTGCTCTTTTCACCTCGTAACACTCTTTTTCATGCCCTCTAACTTTTCGTCTGTCCTTTTCTCCCTTTTTCTTGTCCAGATTTTTCTCCATCTCTCTGCCAGTTCAACACGTACCCACTCTTCTTGTTATGAAGCCAATTAGTGTATCTGAAATAGTTTCCATGGCGACAGAGGTGCTAATAATAACAGACACCCCCACAGCAAGGACTGGCGAGGAACACACACACATACACATGCACTAACACATGCACAAACACAGAATGTATGAACAGTAACATACAACAGACTCCTCCTACACACCCAAAGATAGCCCTATCACTTTTTCAAGTTCTAGCTATGTTATCCACTGCTCATCTACCTCAGCCTGCATGAATAAACAAAATGATAAAATATTTTCGCTCTGATCTTTTTCAGTATTATGATCAGAGTAGTAACAGATGGTAACACAGGGAGCAGTAATAGCAAGAAGTATACAGTCAATGTTCAGTATACTGACATTGATAAACAGTTTGATCTCTGGTGTTAAGTCATTAATGTTGATGTTACATATGGGAATAGGATCCTGCGTAGCTTATTGATGGTGAATTGTGATAGGTAAAGAAATGTATTAAATCATACTGGGTTATCCAATTCAGAAAATTAGAAATTACAAATCTGTTTTGGAAAATCATTAGAGTGCTAAAACACTTCGAAGAAAATTAGTGTCATGTTCCGATGCCTTTCATCAGGCCTTTCACGATGAGGCTATTGGGAACTAATGAGAATTTAATATGAGTGGGGCCTGTTTTTAACATGTCTACCACAGGGTACTTGCTTGAATTCCACTTCTGTGATACCTCTATCAGACATGACTCACTTAGGGAGCCTGTTCTTTTCATACCTACTTCTCAAGTGGTAATCTGCAAAGCTATTGATTCAAACATCATCTGGACCTGACAGCTTGAAATCCAATCTTTTAAAGCATGCAACAGATTCTAATGCTCAGCCCAATGATATTCTCTAAACCAAGTTCTTTAGACTAATTACTTTCCCAAGCTGGAGGAAGAAGCTTTAGACGCTACTGTTATTAAAAAGTGAGGGCGCATCAGATTTAAACAACTATCACTGTTTCCAAACTTCCAATATTTCACAAGAGGATTGAAATTGTTTTTTCATTGACACTGCACTCTCAGCTCATCATTTTATATGAAATTCTAATCAGATCACAACAGCAGTTTGTTGGGAATAACAAATATTATGAATGCCTTGGGCAGAAAAGTATCTCTTGATCTGACAAAGGTATTTAGTTTGGTCAACCATGAGCTTTTGTTTGACAGGCTAGTATATCTGTCAGTGGCTTAGGAGCTGCCTTATAAATAAAACCCAGTGTGTTTATGTAGAAAGCCATAGGTCAAGCATCATGAAGATCACTAAGGTGATCCTTAAGGATTACTTTTAGCCAAAGTGTGCCTTTATGCTGATGATGCAGTACTCTACTCTTTTGTCCAGCTGTTAGACTGGCCTCTTTGCATGATCTAAATAATGTTAAGAAAAATATATTCATGATTTTCATCGGTGGATATTCATACCTAGATAATGTAAATATCCTTAGATAATGCAAACATTTGCGGGGAGACTCACAAATGCTAATATTATATGAATAATAGTCAACATTTGGTGTATACAAGTTTCTCTGTAGATCGTACAATGAAATATGTGTGAATCAATAGAAAAACATGGTTTAAAATGATTGTAAAAATACAATGTACACCACTGTTATTTTAAACCCAAACAACAAGTATTTCTTTCTAATATTGTAACTTTGGTACTGCTAATATCTTGGCTAGGTCTCCCTTGAAAAGACATTTTAATCTGAAGGGACCTTCTAGTTTAATTTTTAAAAAAAGAAAGAAAACAGAAAAAAAAAAACAGAAAAGTGGCGAGAGGAGTAGAGGTCAGGGCAGGAGTAAATAATCAAGAGTCTGTAACCACTGTTGCGCTCTGTCAAAGCAAAGATCATCAGAATACACTGAGGGCTCACACATTGTTCCCCTGCTCACACAGAGGAAAGAGTAAATGCAAAGAGCTTCTGCCACAAGATGCAATGAAAAACATTTTTGACTGCTTTAGGAAAATGCCACTTCATCCTGCATGCCCTCTACAGTAAGGTCAAAGAAGTACTGCAGTATTTTGTTCAAGTTTTAGCAGAATTAAACTCAGGTTCTCTCTAGCTGATGGACAGTCTTACCCAAATGATCATCTGCAGAATCTATTAACACTAATCACAATACTTTTGATATAAACTTCTCCAAAAAGCTAATTTAGGACATTAAAGTTCCTGTTTCATACAGTAGCACAGTAATATTTGAATAACGTTATTTTCATAAACTCAACACCTACTGAAAGTGTGAAATTGCATGCAGGTGAATAACGTGTCTGCCCTGGGAGCAGTGAATTATCTGTGTTCTGTCTTGGCTGTGCACTAGCTTGGAGCTGTATACAATGTGCTGGTCAGGTTGATATCAAGGCATGTGTTATCATCAATCATCGAGCATAATGCTACATGTGCAGGGATTTCCATAATACCTTGATGGTTTAGAAAATAAATGTAGATTTCCTTTGGGGTGCCATGATAGCACAGCAGGCTAGGATGCATCTAATGTAGTCTTCGCAAAGCAATCACTTCATCACTTTACACTGTCTATTAAGCTGAAGTACATTGAATATAATGTCTTCCACAAGTGGTTTTCTCTGTTCAGGATCTCTGAGAGTTTAGAAGAGAAACGGACTGACACTATGGAGGCGAGAGAAGTTGAAAGAGGAAATAAGAGAAAGATAGGAGGAGGAGAAACGGCAGAAGAGAAGTGATAAAAGAAGAGGAAATGCACTGGGTGGAAGACTGACAGTCTTTTTAGTGCTTTGATGCAGTGGATAAATGCCATCATCATCAAACAGTGTGCCTTTTAACTGATTTGACTTGAAGGGTGGTAGTGAGGGAGGAAGAGACAAAAACAGAGAAACAGAGGTCTCCTGAGGAGTGAATGATGCACAAATGCAGCAGACCTGCATCGGAATGGCAGAGCAGCAAACAGATGTCTCTTTCCCCTTGCATCGACACTGCTCAAACCAATAGTTCTGAAGAAAATGTCTTTGACTACAGCTTAGACTTATGCAAAACTGATTGGGGAACATTTGTAGAGGCCTGATTCTATTTTTTTTTTTTTTTAAACAAGGACAAGGACATGCAACAAGGACAGTGTGGCCTTTTTCCATAGTAAATTTGATGCATTTTTGATTATTTTGAGCATTTTAAATGTAGTAAGAAGTAGAATTTTAAATGTCCACTTGACCTTGATTTTTCCTGACTGTCACATCTGTAACCTATTTTTGTGACTGCACATGGTACATATTGGAGGCTTCAGTGGTAGTTTAGTCTGAGATGTTTGCCTCTTTTGTGCCCATATGGCACTTTGGAGAATCACGCTGAATTTGACTCTGCTGAAGAGGAAGGTGTGGCACAGGAGACTGTCATAAAGGTGATCTGGTGCCATTTTGGTGTCAAACATGTCTGGGTTTGATGCTTTAGCTACCTGCTCAGACTAGATAGGTGGAACAGTTTGTGCTATTTTTACAGCAACGGCTATGCTCACATATAGACTCGACAAAACCATATAACCCCCCTGTTCCTGTTTGGTAAATTTTTTCAGAAATATAAATGTTGAAATGAACATAAAAAATATGGCTATTGTTAATGCACTAATGAGGACATCAGTATGCTTGGAGCTAAAGATTAATAGATGAGTTTTACCATTATCCAACACCCACAGTTGCTTGCAGAATCTGTCATGGCCTTCAGCTGATTATTTCACTAGCAAATTCATATTAGCTGGCTAAAAGGTAGTAAGATATGTCGAATGATTCTACAATTTCTAATGTGTCACCTCTGTAGAGTAAAATAAGTATTTTTTTTTTTATAGTTAAAATGTATTACTTTGTTAAAATATTCTTTTTGTTTATAATGTTTATGGGCCAATATTTTTGAAAACTGTGCACTTTCAATACAATATTTTGCTTTAAGTTTACATTATAGTTGTTGATTGTATCCAATTAGTATCTCTGCTTGGAGGTATTCAATCGGACAATGTGAACTGACACAAATAAAAGTTTATTCATAAATTAACATTAAAAAAAAAAGAGTCACAGGCAAGAACCTCTCTGAGACCTGGAGATAAAATGTGCTGACTCATTTTCTCAGAGTGTTACAGTTTGAAGTACATATTATTCCCAGAGCCATCACACGCGTCTTCACTTTCACCAGTATGATCATTGAGTTGCTGTGGTGACAGTTTGAGGAAACAGTCTGAATCTAATTTTCAGGAAGAGTCCCTTGATGGCTCTGAGGCAACTTTGCAGCAGATTTCACAAACAAAAGAGGCGTACTATAACAATGAATTACAGAGTTATATTGAACAAATATACTAGCATACTATAAAAAACAGGTACAATTAACCAACTGGATTACTATTACAAACAGGTTTACTATAACAAACTAGTTTACTATAACAAACTAGTATACAGGCAGTCCCCGACTTACAAACGTCTGACTTACAAACAACCCGTACTTACGAACAGACCACCATAAAGCCTATTAAATTAAAAATTCGAGTTACATACAATGATTCGTAATAATGAACAGCACACTACTTTACGATGACTCTTCCGACATGCAAGACATCAATAGGAGCGAGAGTAAGTGTTAAGCTACATGTTTTTTTATACCCCCACACACACACACACACTCTCTCTCTCTCTCTCTTCATTATGTTAATTTGTTTTAGGTATCTGGAAGTGTTTCTTTAATGTTTCTTATGTATACAAAGGTAAAATATATACACTAGATACACACCTAAGTAAAATATATACACTTAGATATGCTCCTTACGTAACTGTTCCGACTTACGAACAGCCGTGGGGACAGAACTCGTTCGTAACCTGGGGACTGCCTGTACTGTAATCAACAGGTATACTATAACAATCTGGCATGTTCTCATACTCTGATTATTCTGATTAAAAAACAACAACTATACTACAACACACACACTACAACAAACTAGAATACCAAAAAACAAGCTCATGGTGCAACATAAAATCAAAACAAAAAAGAGGAACAAACAAAGAAAACTTCTCAGCTCTCAACTGCCAAGATATAACAAACAAAAATCAAACATATAAAACATAATAAATATAATAAAATATTTCCAGACTATGTTTCCTCCACCTTCTTTTCTTTCCTGCTTCTCTATCACACCTTTCCCTCTTTCTCACCTAGATATTCTTATCCACACTTTTTTTTTGCTTACTTCATCTCACTCTTGTATCGGTATTAATTTGTTGGTGAAAGGTTGAGAGGGTCAGAGTGGGAAAGGCTTTTACTGTCATGCTGCCTCCCAGAGGGGAAGCAGCTTTTACTGCTGGACCAGCGGTGGAGCTCAAAGCGATAGTGTCAAAAGATCATGAAGACACACACACACACACACTGGGAATGCACTAGCAAACACTTGCATAAAAATGCACAAGCACATATTACCCACACACACACAAAAGCATGCACAATACAGAAACATAGCCATTAAGTACATACACAGAAACACACTTACTGTATACACACATGCACACACACTCATCTACACATAGACAATGAAGGACCTACTCCCTGAGTAAAGCTGAAGAATTTTCTAGAAAGTTGGAACTTTCCGAACCCATGCAGAAATGAGGAGTACATATGAGGAGTATCTGAAGGTGTGTGCTTTTTTTGTGTGTCTTTCTGTGTGTCCATGTGTGTGTGTTTGAATGAGTGGGTGAGTATGTGATCTTCCACATGAGGCATTGAAAAGAAACTCATAATGAAAAAGTGCTCACTACCTCATCAAGTGCAGCAAAGGAGAACTGCAGAAGGCTTTGGATGTGCCCACACACAATACGCACTCATACACACAAATACACAAAAAAAAAAAAAAANAAAAAAAAAAAAAAAACACACTTACAGAATACACAGACAAAACTTGAGAACTAATGCCACATCAATAGCTAGATAGATACAGTAAGTACAGAGAGAGAAAGAGAGGGAGGGAGGGAGAGATGAATCATGTTTGGTGAAATTGCCTGGAGCTGAGGCTTAAGCAAACATGCATTATCTTATGTGTGTTATGCTGCATTATGCTGCATTATGCACACCAGTGTATTAGAAAGCCATTGTATTCTTTAAATATTGAACAACATTTCTCATCTCTGCTGAATTATGTGTCATTGCTTTGGTTGCAGGTAAATAATGTTCTCTCCTTGACAAAAACACTCTGAGTCACTCCCACTTACCAACACACACACACCAGCTCAGCTCCACTCCCCCTCCACCCTTTACGTCCTTGTCCCTCAATCATATGAAGTATGATGAGGTATCATTTTTGGAAAAAGTTGGTGATTATGAAACCGACTTCAATTATTTTTTATTGATTTACGCCATGGATACAAGATTTTTAGCAATTCAGCCTTCATTAGAGCATCTGGAAGAAAAATTTCCACTGATGGTGATGAAAACGTGGTGGAAGAAGAAAAGATCCAATACAAAAATTTATTACAGGCTCCTCATGGTCACGTACGATCTTGTGTTCTTGTTTCAACAGCAGTGCTACATTTTCTCTTTCTCCTTGAAGTTTTTTCACACACTCACACAAGTACACACACATACACACACGCACACACTTAACATTTTAATGGAACAACGAATCTTGACTTCCCATCACCTCCACACAAACACGCTGAAGTGACAGTTGCCACGGTGATAAAATGCATTGAAGAAGAACAACAACCTGATGGAAATGGATAACAACCAACTAGTACTTCTCATTCATGTTCTCTCTCTCTCTCTCTCTCTCTCTCTCTCTCTCTCTTTCACCACATAGATGTATGTGAATGGTGTGTTTTTGTCCATCTATTCCATACATATATATATATATATATATATATGTGTGTGTGTCTGTGGGTGTCTTAAATGGCAAAGCTGCTGTAATGATTTTCATGATGTAGCTGAAGGCGTATAAAGGCTAATGAAGAGACAGCATGGTGACTCTGGTCATTAGCAGGGGACCACCTCCATGTGTGTGTGTGTGTGTGTGTGTGGGTTAGTCAACAGGGGTCTAATGATGACACCATTTGTTTAAAATTTGCCACTGCTACTTAAGTCAACTTGCATGCACAAATGCATGCGCGCACAAACACACACATGCACACACTCACATAATAACTGTACAATCAAATGACAAAGGGATAATGGGGTTGGATAAAATGAAAACAGATTAGCAGCTGAAAAAAAAAATCATAGTTTAGCAGTGGCGAGATTGATGGAGTGAAGGCTTCAATCTGAGTCAGAGACAGTGTGGAAAAGATGAGAGCAAGGAGAAAGAGTGGGGTGATGGAGATGCTGTTCAGAAGAAATGAGATGAGAGGAGATGCTAGAAAGTTGATGATTTTTGTATTTAACTACAGAATGTTCCTTAATTATCTGGTATTGAATAATGTATAAATATATTTTTATTCACATTTCAGGACTACACATGGAAACTGGAATGTATAATTCTAAAATGTATTCATTAAATCTACTGATGTATTGAATATTGTCACGGCCCAGCTTTAATCGGTGTTTCCTTCCAGTGTTTAATCTAAAGCTCTATTTCGAGGCTCCTTCAGGAGACTGCAGCGGGTCTCCTGAAGGAGCAGTGGGCGGGTCTCTAATGCTGCAACCATTGTACCTCAGAACTGGGAAGTCATAACTCAGAATTATGTCATTTACGACCACCGTGCGTTTGAGCTAAACAAAGTGGGGAGACTACATGAATGCTTCCATGAAAACTCTTGTTTTGTTTGCTCTGTCTGTTAAAAAGAAGTTTTAATATTTATGAGCCATTTACCTTTTCAAAATAGCTGCATTATTATTTATTTAACCTGTTACTCGGTATGCTGATTGATTTAAACAAAATGCATCAAAACCTTCATTTCTAAATAGACAAATGACTGTTTATGGTGTCACCGGTCATGGTTGAAATGATGTCAATACTGAACTCAGGGTTGGGAAAGCTTGTCATATTTTCCTAATTGGAATTCAGAGTTGATGTGGCATTTTCTTTTACTTATCCAGGTTGGAAGTCAGAAATCCTGCATTCACAACGTTCTGCACTCGCAACTTGGCATAAACCCATAAGGTCTCTGGGATTTTCTTTCTCCCTCTCTCTGCTCACTTAAGCTTGCATTCCAATTTACACCTCCCTTTCCCTGTTCTTTTTCCTGGCCAGGGACAGGGTTGGTTTGACTGTTTAATTTTGCTTTATTTACCCAACTCTCACTTTACAGACACATACACGCATGCAACACCCATGATCTCACTGATGGACTACCCACTCCTCATTGTTTAGTTTGATTGCTTTAAACCGTTCATGGTGTGTTTTGTCCTCTCTTTTTTATGGTCTTGAGCCAGGCTATGGCAATATTATTCAGAAATAAAAAGGATTTTATCATCTAATTGTTCCCTCTGCAGTCAATTCAAAGAGAAAGCTTTAAATTGGCAGTGCAGTGCCACTTTACTTCCCTTCGCTGTAACATACTATATTTGCAATCATGACCATACTGGAAGGAGGTCAAAGTAATATTCTAACCTGTTGTAAGACTTCCAGAGTGAGGGACTGAGAGGAACAGGGAGACGAGAGAGAAGAGGAAGAAAGGATAGCAGAAGCACAGGAACAGACCTAGTTTGTAAAATCAGACCAGTGAAAATAGACAAGAATTACAGTTTCATGTAAATCTGCAGTCTGTGCCCATGTGTATTTTTAAAAGTTTTGTATATTATATACCTGAAAAAGTGCAGGTTCTAACTTTCAAATTTAAAAAGTCACTTTTTGTGGACAAAAGAAATTTGGTAAATTTGGTCTTTGGCTTGCATGTGCTGAGATTTGCCACTTAAAAATAAAAGAGATAAAAAGTTACAGAATAGAATCGCATTTATTTAAAAAAAAAAAAAAGTAAGAACAGTGTCAGGAATAAATACTTCCCAGAAATACAGTGCTATGATACTTTAAACATACGGTAACTCCATATTTACTGACCCCAAACCTAAACTGCTAACCTAAACTGCTGTGCATAAAGCATGGCAATGCTTTTAAACTTAAAAAAACAAACCCATTGATTTATTAAATGTTGAACACAGATTGTCAATGGCCATCCTGAACCATGCAAAGCTTACCAGTGTTCCTGTTAAATAGCAGAGTGCTGGAAGTCAAAATGCTAATCTTTCCATTTGCACATTTAAAGTTTTTGTAAAGTTTTCTGTTCATTATTATGTAGCTTGTTAGAACAGCTGCCCATCATTGTTTCTCACTAAAAATAACAATAGAAACTTTGAAAAGAGGGCAGAAGGAAGCAGAGAGCAATACTTATCTTATAGGAACTGTTTGCAGCAGTCCACATTTGTCGAGAGGCCAGCTTATAAGTCAATTAACAGCCAATGGTGTGTGTCATGTCATTTAGGTCTCGACTTGTAGCTTAAACAGTCACTATATGGAACTCACTGAAGAAGTGAAATTAAATCAAGCAATGTGGAACATGTTGAAGCAACTATAAGCAGGAATGGTGAAAAACAGTGATTAAAACACTCATGGTGTGTTAATTCTATCTGGCGGTTCAATGCACCTCAATGCACCCAGGATAAATGGAAGTGCCATGGCTGAGGGTGTTTAAAGGTAAGCAAGACTACAAGGATGGAGAGGAATGGATTTGATGATTGAGAGATGAAGTGATAGAAATGGAAAATACAACAGATGGAGAAAAAGAAATATAGAAGCATGTACTTATAACTGAGTGATAACTGAGCTTAAAGGACCATACTGATCATTTTTCATGTTTAAGCCTAATATATTCAATTCTCATACATGTAACATTGCTGACAATCATTTCCCAAAGTGGAATGGTGAGTTACAATTTTTTTTCCTACCTTCCAGACCGCCATTGGTTTCAGTTCATTCTGGTATGCTATTACAATCAACTTGTTGATACTTGAAATGTTCTTGGGATAGGTAATCCATCATAGCGAAAAAGATGTGTATTCAGAGTTTTTTTTTCAAAGTTATGTAATTTTAGCGTTTAAGCACAGTAAAAAGCGCAAAGTGAATGTATGTCTCCACCAGGGAATATAGTCCCAAAAAAGACCTGAGTTTACTGAAAAATTAGCAGGCGAAACATCGATTTTTAAGGTGGGTGTATCACTTGAAAATTTGATTTTGAAAGATTAAGAGATTTTGCAAAATATCAGGAAAGCTTAAATACAGTTTAATCCTTTGGGAAATGATTATCAGTAACGTAACATGTATGAAAATTGAATATATTAGACTCAAACATGCAAAATGGCTGGTATGGTCCTTTAAGCAAAGAGAAGAAACAAACAAGTGACAGGAAAGGAAAAAGGTGGAACATATGAAGAGAAAGCGAAGTGGAGGGTAGAAGATTAGAATGAATAAGGAAAAGGCAAGGAGAAAGAGGGAGGAATATCTGTCAAATACATAAGGAAATGAGTTTGAATAGAAGGAGTGGAGCATAAAGACAACACGAGAGGAATAAAGAAAGTGAATCAGAAGGAGGAAAAAATAATATGATTGGTAAACAGATGGCAATGGGGGGGAGAGAGAGAGAGAGAGAGAGAGAGAGAGAGAGAGAAAGAAGAAGGGATAGATGAGAGTGGTGGTGAGAGATAGTGCTCCTGATAGATGAGTGATGTCAGGTTCATTTCCTGAGGAGCAGAACAAGACAAAGCCCATTTAATAACTGTCACACACACACACACACACACACACACACAGACAGAGAGAGAGAGAGAGAGAGAGAGAGAGAGAGAGGCACTGTACTGAGTGTTAGGTGTACTGTCTTGATAAAAGATTCCTGAATCCAGCAGAGCCACAGAGAGTGGTTGGAATAGATAACATGTCATCTCATTCTCATCTGATTTAATGGAAAAGGTCTGCTGTTTAACATGCTGCCTTCTGTCCTAGTGTGAGTTTCCTCTTTGCCTGCCCTGTAGGTCGTCCATCTTTGTGTTTGTTTGTTTGCACCTGTACCCCTTTGTGGGTCTTTGTTTATGCAAGTGTGTGTGTGTGTGTGTGCATGTGTGTGTGTGTCTGTCTAACATGCCAGTTTGTGCTCTTCCAGGTGGCAGCCAGTTTAAATGTATTTGATATGAGCCAGAGATGTGGTTGTGTCAGCACAGTAATAAGGAACGTAACAAAATATCACAATGAAACCTAATGCGATCAGGATAATTATATTTCAGGACATTTCTGTTTGCTTTGTCTCGGCCTTCCTTTTTATTATGATCTATGTATGCATCTGCTGCCTGTCCGTCTCGCTCTTTCTCTCCCTCTCCCTCCCTTCCTTTATGTCTTTCAATTGTCCTTAAGCCCTTTTCTCAAGAGAGCAATACAGTTGGTTGTTTAATCAATAGCCACCTGTCTGCTACAAGCTAATCAATGGCAGGGCAAATATTAAGATGAGGTCTTTGAAAAAAGGTAAATAACCCTGAAGGCATGAAAGACGAGCTTAAGTGCAAACTGGGAAAAGGCAGAGAGACACAGAGGGACGCACAAGAGAGAAGATGGAGAAATAGAATGACAAAGGTGGAAATGATGGAGAAGAAGCAGCAAGACTTGCAAGAATGATGAAATGAAACAAAGCACCCAGATCATGGATGCAGTGACTGTGGAAGGTTCATTGAGCTCAGGTTAATTGGCTCTTCACTTAATTAACCTTTACTTATCTAGACCAGCACACACAAGCTACTGTCAATTTAAGCATAAGTAGACAGCAGCTATTTCTGCTCAAGCTAACAGCTGATTCTGCTCCCGTTTAAGCCAAACAATGGCTACATCATGTGAAATTATATATATCACTTCCTGCATGTCAAGCTCATTACTCCTGGTGCTGGTTATTGGTTATCATTATTATTAAAACCTTTATTAGAGATATACTTTATAATCTTGGGGTTATTTGGCTGTTTGATGGTGTATTTTGTGGTTACCTCATTGATAAAGGTTTATTACTGGCTTCTTTTGTTTGCATTGAAAAAAGTATTACTGAGGTAATGTCAGGTAACTTATTCATAAAGAGAGAGCACATCACACAAAAATCAAAACCAGTTTCAGGTAAATATCACCAGCATGAAATCTGGGTGAAATGGACTTTAATGTTTTTAGATGTTTTAAATTGTCTCACATTTGTTGGTTATCAATACATTTAATATATAAGCCTGCTCAATTGATTAGTATGTTTATTTAAATGGAAAGTTTTGCCAAGTTTTACTCTGTTCTTGCATACATTCTAAAGGCAGTATGCTCAAAATAGCCTCTTCCTCTTCCATCAACCTTCGCGTCTCGCAGTCCCCCCTCCTGTGCTCTGAGATTTACAACCCTTTTTTGTCTTTCCATTGTTTTGACACTCTAAATGTGTCCTCCTTACTTTTGACACTGCATTCACCGTTCTGCTATACTTTCCCAAACTTTTTTTTTTTCCTGCGGTTGTAGCATTTCTGCAGCTGGGAATTAGTCATCCATACCTCATGTCTTAAAATGCGGAGCTCTAAAGCAGAGATTTTAGGTTTTCTTTGCCAATTTGAAGTGTCCATTTTGCTTTGACACCAGAGGAAATCACAACCTAGCACGGGTCTCCAATACGTTGCAGCTCATTAGCGTGCTGATTTTTAATTGCTTTTACCTTAAAACAACATGCAAGTAATGTGACACTGATGT
The DNA here is from genome assembly GCA_014773175.1 of Lucifuga dentata. Lineage (NCBI taxonomy): Eukaryota > Metazoa > Chordata > Actinopteri > Ophidiiformes > Bythitidae > Lucifuga > Lucifuga dentata. Next base: position 650,904 of record VXCM01000503.1, on the reverse strand, counting down.
GCTAATTAACACTAGAGAAGCTTCATGAATGAGCTTCAGTTATTGCAGTGTTAATTTTGCATGGCACTGTGCAGTTAGCTATCCCACTGTTTCTGGGATGGACGCTATTGAGAACCACACTGGCATTCAAATGTTTGGAATCACCCAGAAATGTTCATGTTTGATAGACACTGATTTATTCACCAAGGTGGCATTAAACTGATGTAAATACATAGCCAAAACATTACTAATGTTGCAAACGGCTATTACTGCTGGAAATGAGTGATTTATAATGAATGATTCACATAAATCACTCATCTCCAGCAATAATAGCCATTTTCAGCAGCCAGTACTCTTGTTGTCCTAATTATAAACTCAGCTCATCCTCAATTAATCATGTTTAAATGCAAAGTGGTTATTCGAGACACATTTGTAATTGTTTTAGCACAACTAAAAGCCATTATTCCATTGACATATGCAGGTAAATTGTGTTTACTTAGGATTCAAGGTACTGGCATTGCTAAACTTCAATTCTGGGTTCAAAAATGGCCAAAACAAAACCGCTTTCAAAAAAAAAAAAAAAAAAAAAAATTCTATTATTTTTCAAAATGAAGGTTATTCCATGTTCCAGACAGCCAAGAAAATAAAGATTTCATACAAAGGTGTCCACCAAAGAAATGGGCAAAGTGGACAAACTGGATCTAACCAGGACAGGAAAAGAAGCAGATCAGTTTGTACCAAAGTTCACCAATGACAAATCCATTGTAGAGGAGGAAGGTAATAATTTCTCCAGCAGCCCACAAAGCAATGCAGCCAAAAGGCACGTTTTGTTTTGTTGAATCAAAGGTGTGTTATCAGCCTCATGCTGTCTTGCTGTTATTATCTCAGTCACTTTCGTCATTGCTCTCTCTGCCAACGTGTAGACTGTAAAACCAAACTGAAGCACAAATGAAGTTTGAAAAAATCAGCAACTGAAGTAGAAGAAATACATGTTAATGTATTTGGGTACCAAAAACTAAGCTACAGCTGTCAATTATTTAATAAACAACCAACAGAGGAATGTGTATTCTAATATCTTCTTTGTAGAAACCAGGATGGTTATTACTCAAGATAATAAGATCAAAAATGTGATAGAATTTATTATAAGGCAACTCATTGGCTAATCTTATTCTTTATAAGTCTATGTAATGGTTGGTTTACTGTTTGCCTAGTGCAAATGGTAAGGCAATAGGCAAACTTTTAATTTAAAAAAATCTCTTACTGATTTGAGATCAAAATGGAGACAAAAGAAAACATATATTTTAGGGGGAAATTAAATTTAACAAATGTTATAGTATACTGTGGCAGAGCAGTGATAAAGGCTGTCAGACATCTTGGACCTTAACATTTTTTGTTTACTGGTAATTTTTTCATTGTTGTTTTGTTGTAATTCATGTAATTCATCCTCAACTCCAACTAGGGAGTATAGATGAAAATGAGCAACTTTCTGCTCTGGTTTAATATTATTATTGTGCATTGCCCTGCTAAATAAACTAATGAAATATGTGTTGAAAAATGTCTTTTCACCATGAGTATAAATAAAGGCAAAAAAAAAAAAAAAANAAAAAAAAAAAAAAACACCCTAAAAACCTAAATACAGTCTACATGAGTCTGAGGAGGATAATACAGTTTAAAAGTCCCTTGGTTTGTCTTTCTCTTTGCTGAGTGTGTGCTCTTCTTTACCTCCTTCCATGCTCCTAATTGAATTTCGATCTTGTTTCTTTGCCATCACAGTCAGCAGTCAATTCATGAACTTTCAACTTTCAATTCAGCCTCCATGTGGCTCTGCTACTGTTGTACAATTGATCTAAAATTGATTTTTGAGGGGCAAAATTCTACACATTGGCAGTATATCCAACAAATGCAGGGGGTTAGATACATTCGTATTCAGTCTGTTTCTCTATAATATGTTCCTGGTAAGAGCAATTCAACCAATAGGACCTTTTACTGGATTCGGTCCTGTCATTTATTTTTCATTTGATATCACAGCTCCAAGGAAATATTTGGTTAAATTAAATTATGGATGTAAATTGACATGAGTAAAAAAAAAAAAAATCCATTTTCTGTTTTTCTCCGTAGGGTCAAACAGGATTAGTCAAGGCTGAAACACATTAGCTGGTTTTTGCCATTCAGTCTTTCTCACAGTAATGCCTGCTTTTATTTTCACATGTTGAATGCATCTGTCAGTTTGGCTCCAGTTTTCTAAATTCTTTAATTTGTAATAAACATCGCTGCTGTATCTACCTGTAATATTCATTTGCAGGATAAAATTAACTATGTTATATGTTATGTTCTGTCGTGTGTTGATGGATGAAGCTGAAGAGTCCACATTTTAGAAAAGAAGTGGCCCAGGGTGACATGACACAAAAAGGAATAGAAGGGAAAAGATGGACAGGGGTCAATGTCAGTAACTGCATTTCCATCCAACTTTTTAAAACGACTTAGCATTAAATGATTTTTTAAAAAGTGGATGGAAATGCTGCAAAGTCATTTTAAGTCCGTAAGTCGTTTAAAAAGTTAAGACACTAAGCAGAGTGGTTTAGCGGATGAGTCAAGAAGAAACAACTTAAGTGGATGAAAATGGTTTAGTCGTTTAAATTGATGTTCATATTGAGATTGAGTTTAAATTTAGGTTTTATAACATTTAAATGTAAAAGTAAGAAATGAAATAAATGGTCACAGCCTGTACCTGTACAGATGGGATGTATTGCATCATGTGCGCTATCAGGTGTGCCCACACACACACATCTCGGAAGCGCAGGTGGTCTCAACAAGTGCCTGCAGAATGATAGATGGCTACCCCTTTCTGTTTATAATGTCTCATACCCATCCGCTGGAGGAAGAACTGGTGTTGTGCCGAAATCTGCATCCCTGCCAAAAATTGCATCCCCACTCCTGCCGAGATTTGTATCCCTGCTGTAAATAATTTTCCGAGGATGAAGGAATTAAATCACATTAACAGCACATTTGGGGTTATTTGGATGTGACAGGGTGAGTTTGGTGAATGTTTCCTCAGGGCTGAGAAAGGAGGAGATGCATTTTTCGACAAGCGGCTCGTCTGCCGAGATTTACATCCCCAGTAGAAATAACTTTCTGAAGATGAAGGAATGAAATGACATTAAAAACTCACATTTGGGGTTATTTTTGCGTGATAGGGTGAGTTTGGTGCATTCAAGCCTCTTCAGGAGTGACAAAAAAATAACAGCAGAAATAACGAATAAATAAGAATAGAGGACTGAATTGCTGTTGCCCAATAGACTTACTGTAGGTATTACTGTTATTGCCTCTAAGAAGTGCCATAATCACTATTCTGATAAAAGTTATTCAAAGGAATAAATATTGTCTTGGATTACATATATAATCCATTGCTCATGAGTGGGAATGCAATTCTTGGCAGGGATGCAGATTGTGTGCCATCAATTCCACCATGCACTTGTGGAAGATGATATGCAGTGCAGTGGCAATGTGCTATCTGCTGTGCCTCCACCACGTCGGGAAACTTCATGTACCTTTTCATTCGTTTCCGTACATAGCCTCACACACCACATACAACAGTGAATTGTTGTTTCGCTTACGTCAAATATTTCCTCGACCACCCAGTATTCAGCGCAAGTGGCGAGTTTATACAGCTCGCCACTTGTGCTGAATAGCACAGCGTCACGTGCAGCATCCTCCGGCTGAGTCGCTTAATACAGTGAATGGAAACGCAACTAGTGTGACATGTCAGCTGTGGTGAATGATCAATCACACACACATAAACACACACACTGTGTTCTACCTGAGTACTGAGCGACTCAGCTGCTGCATACTCTGACAAAGATGACAGTCAAGGCCTTGAAACACGACATGGCAGAACACTTCAGAGAGAGATTGCTAATGTGAGATGTTCAAGAATAGCTAGCTGCCAAAAAATGTTTGTAGCATGTTTGCACACTAAAATGTGATACAGAGGCAGAAAAAATACGTTGGGGAGATAAGAGAGAGAGAGAGAGAGAGAGAGAGACAGATGGAGGGAGGGAGGAAGGAAATGAGATGGGGAGAAGACAAGCTGAGAGAATCTAATGTGACAATATAATATGGAGATGACACGAGTTAATGCGTTGTGTCACCGAGCAGCCAAACTGCATTATGGGACAGTGGAGGAACAGACAGTACAGACATGAAAGAATTCAGTGGCTGTCAAAATACCTTCCTGTCTAAATCAGCATCAACTACAGATTAAGAAAAATCAAGGGAGTAGCAAAACAGTAAGAACTTGACGAAAGAAGGACTTTTTAAACAAACCATTATTTCATACAGCACGCGACAAACAGCGGCTTATACGAGCTCATTTCCTGTTCTGTTCTGTGTTTGGTACATACTGGCAAAGTGATTGTCAAGCCTGTCACTTTAGCATGTCAAATCATGCCCATGTGTTGTTTTTTTTTTGCCAACATGTGGGCACAGATGACTTGGTATCTTTGGAACTCAAATAGTTACATCTGACAAACAGCGCTTGAATATTTGAATTTTGTGTGGAGCGATTAAGAAGAGAATCAGCACTTCCAAATTTTGAGGCTATGGTGCTCTGCTGGAAAAAGGTGGATTGCTCCCTCTGGATTGGGAGCGAGTTCTGCCCCAAGTGAAGGAGTTTAAGTATCTTGGGGTCTTGTTCACAAGTGAGGACAAAATGGACCGTGAGACTGACAGGTGGATTGGTGCGACATATGAAGTCATGCGGGCGTTACATCGACCTGTCGTGGTAAAGAGCGAGCTGAGTCTGAATGCAAAGCTCGCAATTTACCAGTCGTTCTACGTTCCAGTCCTCACCTATGGTCTTTGGGTTGTGACCAAAAGGATGAGATCGCAAATACAAGCAGCCAAAATGAGGTTTCTTCAAAGGGTAGCTGGGATCATCCTCAGGGTGAGGAGTACAGACATCCAGGAGAGGCTCAAAGTAGGGCTGGGCAATAAATCAATTTAATCGATCAATTCAATTTTATGTTTTGGCATGATGTGTAAAATGGCTGAATCGGAAAATCGAGATTTAAAAAACAAGCAAACAAACAAACAAAACAAAACAAAAACTACTATCTAACTATTTTTAACGGGGAAAATGCAGCAGCGGGTCGCTCTCTGTCAATCAAGCCCATTCCCGTTTTGTGTGCATTAAACCTACAAGCCTTGTTTATACTTTCCGCGTGTCCGTGAGGATCCGCAGCTCTGCCTGTAGCAGACATGGATGCAGTTACTAACCTTACCAAACAGCCAACCATCACGTTCGCTGGTGTCATGCCCACGAAGCTTTCAGCAGGTCAGACATGCTAGCAAGATGGCAACAAACACTTCGACTAAGAATGAGCTTGTTTCTAAACAAAGGTAACGTCTCTTCATCATTTGGAAGTTGTTCGGTTTTGCGCTTCATGGCGTGCAGCTCCTACAACCTTTACAGACNTTCATCATTTGGAAGTTGTTCGGTTTTGCGCTTCATGGCGTGCAGCTCCTACAACCTTTACAGACCCATTTGCTCCACGTTTCACGGTGTGGAAAGTTTATAGGCGCTGCAGCTACTGAAGTAGCAGCCCTGAAAACTGTTTTAGCAACTGTGACAGAAACATGCAGTGGAGTGGCAGCAATGCAGCGTTGCAAGGTGCAGATCTGCAGTCAAAGTGCAGCGAAAAAGCAAATTAGGGTTTTTTTTTGTTTTTTGAAGAGGAACCCCCCCTCCCCCCATATTGCCATATCGCACAGCTCAAAGNTTTTTTGTTTTTTGAAGAGGAACCCCCCCTCCCCCCATATTGCCATATCGCACAGCTCAAAGTAGAACATTGCTCCTTCCATTGAAAGGAACCAGATGAGGTGGTTCAGGCATCTGATTACGATGCCTCCTGGACGCCTCGCTTTGGAGGTTTTCCAGGTATGTTCAACTGGGAGGAGACACTGGGGAAGACCCAGAACACACCGGAGAAGGATTACATATCCCATCTGGCCTGGGAACGCCTCGGAATCCCCCAGGAGGAGCTGGAGAATGTGGCTGGGGAGAGGGACATCTGGGCTACTTTGCTTGGCCTGCTGCCACTGCAACCTGGTCCCAGATAAGTGGAAGAAAATGGATGGGTGGACAGATGTTTGTCAGACCTCTCTACTGCAAAAAACTGCTGATTTATTATTATTATTAATGACCAGCTTCTATAGTGTTTGTAATTTTAAGCAAATTAATTCCTCCACCCATCCATTTTCTCCTGATTATCCAGGTCTGGGTCGCAGTGGCAGGAGTGGGTTATTTTGCCTACCTGGTATAATGTGTTACTACAGGTGGACTTTTACTGTATTACTTTACAAAACATAATTATCAATCAAAATAAAAATTTGATAAATACGATAGCTTTATTTAAGGCTACTGTTGTCCAGGATTTCTATAGTTTCCACAAAGTCTAATTTTAGCTTTAATAAACCTTTACAGTGCTAACAGGAGTGCAAAATAATGAATCCATGCATGCATTTAATAAAGCTGAAGTCATAAAGACAAGTTATAACTCACCTAATATATACAGATATATACCAATGATTACATTTATAACCACTATACCACTAAAGCCTGTGTTTCCTCCTTTCTCCATGAATGAGCTTCATCCATTTTTTAAAGAATAACTAATAAATTGTTCCTGACTGTGTTCCAGTTGCAGATACATATTTACAGCAAGTCACAACTCTAGGTTCAAAATAACCAGAGTGAGCACGGCCATAAAAGATGAGACCGGAGTGATATTTTCAACTTGTAGGTGGATTTTATCGTGGAATGTGTACGGATTGCATTTACGCTTGGCTAGTTGTGACTGAGATCTGGTTGAAATGTGAGTCACGCGGTCTAACAGTTTGAACTGCATTCTGATCATAATACGTTACTGTTCACCTTACATTAACGTGAGTTTTTCCTTATCGGACCACATATCAATATAGATATACAAGTAATTTGGTGCAATCTTCTAAAATCAGTGAATCTACAGTGGTCTCATCAGACATGGTGCATCATCATCCTTTCCTAACTCCACATAAAAGTGTTTGAGCCCACACATGCACCAAAGGGTGAGTGAGTCACCTTTGCCCCCACCAGTAGAACCTGTACTGTGCCAAAGACCAGTAAAGTGTTTCTTGGTATCTGCTTTAACTGCTTCATTTTTATTTCAGCTGCGTTTTTGAGTGAAGGATCTGAAGAAGGTCTATGACCAAAAACTTGGCAATAAATAGCTTTTACTTGCATTGGCTCCAAATGTGAAGCTTTTTGTATCTATGATTAGAGGATCTGGCACTGGAGTTGAGCTGCATTTACTGGTGATGTTGCTCCTAAAGGCTCTAATTAATCTATGCTGCCTCACCACCCAAGATTCCCAGTTTTATCATCATTAAGGATTTTCCTTGTCCTCAGAGCTTCCTCAAATAATTGCCACACAAATAAATCATTATTTATGAATTTTAGCTTATGCTGTCTGCATGTAATGTGCACAATTAAACAGTTTTCATGCAATCTAGGCAGAGTTTAATTGATGAAGGGCTTGGAGTCAGTGTTTGGACAGTTTGGGGAGCCGTGTACAGCTCATCTTCCACTGACATTCAGATAAAGAGGTTCATATTTCCCTTTCACTTAACTGTACGTTTCTCCACAGGGATAGCTAAAAGCCACTCACATGTGTCTGTATCCCTCTTACAGCAAAGCTTTTAGTGTATGCCTTAGGGTATGCAGGGCATGAGGAACGCTGACCTCAGAGCCCATGGAAAACAAAGTGTGACACCATGAATGTGTGTGTGTGTTTGTATGTGCATCTGCATGACTTTGCGTGTTTTGTGCGTGGAAATGGAAGGAGATCGATTTCCATTGTTGTACGAATTGGATCAATAAGGAGGGCAGTCAATCAATATCTAAAATGCCCTATGTACAGACAAAAACACACCTGCATGCACGCAGATGCACATGTACACTGACTCTCTCTCTCTCTCACACACACACACACACAGAGTGTGTGGTTATTGAAAATTTCTGGCCACTGAGAATACTGGAGTGTTTCAGAAAAACAGGGAGGTCAATGCTGCAGAGTGGCACAGTACAAGAGAACACTGTGTAGGTGGACCAACCCACACACACACGCACACACACACACACACACATCATTGTATACATAGCTGCACAAAAACAGCGAGAGAGATTCAGAGAGAGAGAGGGAGAGACACCCCTCTTTTTTAGTTCAATCCCAGGAAAATTACATATTGACATATTCTTTTACCCACTTCTTCCACTCTTTTTTTCTCTGCCTTTTATTCTCCCCTCCATTCAAGGCTTCATTCAGCAATTTTCTATTACCACAATGGAAGGATAACAAAACCAAAAAAATCAACCAAAAAACAGTGATATTCACAAAAATAGTCTACATCTCCTCTGTATTTCTCTCTCTCTCTTACTCTCTCTATATCTACCTACCTCTCTCTGTCTACCTACCTCTCTCCCCATCTACCTACCTATCTACCCCCTCTCTATCTATCCATCTGCTGTATCTATCTCAGCTTATATGTGCCGTGCTGTTCTCGTGGTAGGAAGCTGTCTCTTACTCATGCTGTATCTCTGCTGCCTCCTCTGCACTCACGTCCTTATCTAACTTGGCCTCGCTGGCACTGAGCTCCTGCAGATGCCAGATGAAGAGAAAACCATCTACTCTTTTTATAACAGCAGTGTGGGCAGGACACCCACCAGAAGTTTTATATAGCTATAATCACTGGTTTAAACAACTGTGAAGAACTGTTCAAACTTTTGTGAAGTAGAGTGTCAATGAATCAATTTTTTGACAAATTTAGCAACAAGCTTCTACTTTGATATCGTCGAACTCCTAAATGACGTGACATAACATGATGTAATACAGATGGATAGAGGCTGGAGATGTATGGTTTTTACATATTTTTTTAAAAAGATATTCAGCTGCTCATTGGTCTTCTTTGTGGGGGCTGTTCTTAAAGGGCAATACTGGTGACTTTACATGTCTGAGCCCAATATATACACGTTATATTACTAACAGTCATTTCCCAAAATATACTACTTTAGCAGTAAATTCTAGAATTTTTTCTTTCCACACTGCCATTGGTTTCAGTTCATTCCAGTATATTATTAAAATCATCTTGTAGAGACTTGAAATAGGTACATCACAGCAAACACGTCCACTAAGTTTTTTTTGGTCAATGTAACTTTATTAACTGATCCAACACAGAGCAGCACACGGAGCGGCATGGAAGACAATATAAGTTTCTGTCAGGGAATACAGTCCCAGGAAGAGATGGCTTTTACCGAGAAATTAAAATGCCTGGTGTCTTTTGCAATTGTGCAAAGTGTCAGCAGTCGAAATGCTGGAATTTAAGGTGTGTGTAAAACCTGGACATTTGATTTTGAAAGATCTGGCAAAATAACAAGAAACTAAAATATTTTATGTTTTGGAAATTGTCAGTAACGTAAAATATATATGGGAAGTATCTATTGAGTTTAAACACACAATTGCCGGTATGGTGCTTTCAGACACTGCCAAATTTATTTTAAAATTGTAACAGGTATAATATCAAGAACCCAAAAGCAGACACCACAAAGAAAAGCTTGGTAAGAACAATTTGTATTAAATACACTAAGTGAGAAACAGAAAAAACCAAGCAAAAACTAATACAGTCAAGCCAGACTAGAGAACTAATAACGATACAAAGAATGACACGCCCAGTCCGGAATTAACATAAATCAGCGTCTGACGTCATGCACAGATAAACATGAAACGATGCCTATGAATGTATGGCACACAAACATCAAACAATAAGGAAAAACAAACAACAAAAGGCAAAACCTACACGAGATTTGATTAAAGGAAAATAAAAAAAACTAGCAAGTCGAATAATTTTCGAGGGAGAGTTTCAACCAACAACGGAGAAAAAAGGTACTAACAAAAAACTGATTCACAGGGAAACAATGAGCAGAAAGACCAGCAAACAAACCAGACAGGTGGCGAAAGGATGGAGACGCTCAGAGTACAGAGAGGCACTGGAGAGCTGATCGGTGTCGGAATGACAATCAGGCACTGAACACCGGACAAACTGCCACTAAAATAGTGGAGCGCTAAATGACAGGATTAGCTACAGCTGAGAACTAACAACTCAGGAAGGGAGGGGGGAAAGCACACAGGAGCATCCACGAGGGAGAGAGCCTCTAGATCATAACAGAGCAGCTCTCGTGACATAAAATATCTACAAAAATTAATTTCTAAATAAATTAAATTTGGAAAAAAAAAAAGGACGTGCAGTTGTGAATCATGCTTTATGTCTGCAACACCTCCACGGTCAGAGCACAAAGAGCTGAATTGTGTGTGTGGTTGCGTTCAGACTTGATCCAGATCCAGGTACAATTGATTCTCAAATGGCATAAATCTGGTCTCACTGAAGTATTTTTAATGGAACAACTAGAAGTGATGTATTCTTAAGACCAAAAATGTATAAATGTAATTTTTAATAGTTGAAAAGTTTGGGGTTTAGAAAGATGGCAGATCATGGCTGCAATGGCTACATGTAGCCATGCAGAAAGACTTGCTAACTTTTTTTTTTTAACTTTATATGGGTGCAAATGTTTGGTCTAGTTTTCATATTCACGCTGCTGTCTGTCAAATATTTAATGTTCAGAGAAGAAATGTGATTTAGGCAAAAAAAAAAAAAAAAAAAAAAATATTTAACAGACAACAACATGGCAGAAAATTATAAGATAGTGCATCATGACATAACAGCCAAAACAAAAAGAAGCTAAAGCAAGATGCAGATTAACAAACATAAATGCCCGTGTGCTGCCTCTCAGTCTGTCCGCAAGCTCCTGCTTCCATATTCCTTTTATTTAAATAGATTAAATCAGCCCATAGACAGCCGATGTTTAATGTATATAGGATGTATAGCTATACAGCACCAAATGTCCACTCCTACTCCTTGGAGCTTGGCAAGTCAGAAGGACACTTACACTAACACAAATATACAGTATCACCGCATATTTACCTGCGCTAAGTACATATAGGGGAGTGAACTGTAGATAGGACACGTATGTGCACACACGCACACACATACACACACTGAAAGCGCTTGCTCAATACCCTGCAGGGATCCACTTGAGATAAAATTCAGCAGCAGTGAATAATACATTCCATTTATCAAAGAAAAAACACTGACACACGCACGCACACACGCACGCACGCACGCACACACGTGCGTATACACCACTCTCGCATGTTTGCTGTGAAGTGAAGGTGCCCTTGTGTTGGCGGTCATTTATCAGAATATGTGATTTGAAGTGGCAGGAGAAGCCCAGCAGGTTCTATATGTGTACATTTTTGCTCATTGCTTTGAACAATACAGCACACAATGCTGCACTACTGTAATGTAAAACACACTCTTCCCTGGTTTTGGATTTACATCATTCAGCCATGTAAGCCCTGAGCAAAAAACACCACAAAAGGAAACAAGCTAAAATAAATACTGTATTAGCTCCTATTAAGACATTTGGAGCAGCTATAAAGAATTAGTCATTTTAATCATAATGAAAAGATCTGAAGAAGATTCTTAATGAAGCAGCCCTGAAGTCAGTTAAAAGCAAAAAGCAGATTCAGCTTCAAAACCCATTGTCATGTTAAATCAGTAGCGACAGAACAGATTTTAAGTATTCTTAATTTGAGAGTATTCTTAATTTAATTTAATTCTTAATTTCAAATCATGAGTCTTTAAATGAATTTTAGAGAATGTTAAAAAATATATTCAGATCAAATGAGTGCATTTTTAACTGTGAGCTTTGGAATGGATACAACAGGGAGAAAAGATGAGAGAGAGGGTGAAGGGCATAGACTGTCATGACTAATGCAAAGCCTGAGTAATTAACTTTAAATCACTAAACTGAGAGTGGATAAAGTCCAGTAAGAAATTAAAATTCCAAATACCGTTTAAATGTTTTAAATCTTAACCAAACAGGCTGAATCCAGCCAGCTAAATTGCAAAAGCACATGCAAAGAAAATTATTTCATGTTTCACAAATCCATCAAATCATTGTCATAAATCATACACTTACGCTTCCAATGTGTATATTTTTTAAAGTTCTACACTATAATCATCTGGTTACTTTTATTTACCAAATAACTAAAGCAAAGCCTGCAAGCTTTTTCACACAGTCTATTCTGCTCTGGATCAGCGGATGCATCAGCTCAGCTTTAAGTATTAGCATCACCACCTCGGTGATCTGTTTCAGCTGTCAAGCTCACTGTTCACTGTCCTCTGCTACAGCTACTACATAATCCATATCACACCTCATCTCTTATTCTACCAACATCACATCCATTGATGTTTCATATAAGGATGCTGCTGGGGGAGAGATCTTGGTCTCAACAGTTGGATTCTTGCCTCCAGTGATCAATGCAATCAAACCAAAGAGGAAATTGTGACTCAGAGCTCACTTTATGGACACTGACTGCTTGACCTATCTGCCGTCCTAGAGATTTGAACGGGCCTGATGGGCTTAGTGCATTTTTAGTCCCATTTGTCTCTGTTTTTCTCTCTCTCCCTCATGGTGATCCTCCTCTTTGACAGATTTAAACTTACATATAAATAAACATGTTAGGGAACTCCTACAAAGAGGATGAGTGGTGGCTCATGAACACACACATACACTCACATACGCACAAGCATGCAACCTGTTTGTTGCAAGATTAAATTGTGTATGTACTCAATGTGTGCCAGTCTTGCATACACTACAACTATATATACAGACAGGTGGAAAAAAAAAATAAAACAGTTTGACCTGCAGAATTTTTGTAGCTCTGCATCACTGTGACATTACAGATCCAACCATTCTTGTTGCATATGAACAATGTTATTATTCTGCTGTGTGTTCTTCTTCGTCTTATGTCTTTTAAAGTACACTGAGGCCTTTTTGAATATGCATGCGATGTTGCACGCTGAAGGTTTTTACCTAAATGAAAAGTGCATTAATACAAATGCATTATGTGCACAAAATTCTGTTGTCACTGAATATTTCTTATCATCCATTTCAGTCTTCTTCTGCTGATGGATTTGCTGTTACACACTGTTGCCAAATGGGTTTCTGTCCATTTGGCCTGTGATGGGTGCTTTACTACTGTACACTAAAGTGGTTGGCTACCTACCAAACACACTGGGTCACTAGTCTGCTGACAGTGAGCATACATTGATTTAAAGTGTTGATGGCTCACAAACAATGGGCTCTAGTCTGTATATGCTTGGCTAAATGTCAGGTTTTGAATGTGACGCTGACTGCTGCACCTCCGGTAGACTGGAAGATATTCACACGGATGAAAAAGTAGAATAACTGAGTACATGGAAGGTCTCACATGTCAAAGCAATAGCTTTTCATTTCTTCATGACATCTTTCACCGATGAAAGGGTTGTTGCTGGTGCATGGCCTCTGGTTCAAGCAGTTTTTGAACAGTTGAAATTTTCCTACTCTCATTTTTTACTGACATTAAATGTTTATTTGCTGGGAGCCAAAACAGAATCTATTTACCTTTTTTTCTCTGTGACTGTGTTCCTGTTCAATTTTTCAAACAGTATTGGATCTTTTTTGACTCATTGACTTGTGTCTAATGTCTACTTAAGAGACAGCCATGTAATCAAAAGATCAATCAGGCTAAATCAGCTCAGCCATGTGTCCTGTTGTTGCACATATGAGCAAGTTAACACCAACCAGCTCAGGTACAATATATCTGATTAGATAAAAAGATAGAAGATAAATGTCACTTTTCTGTCTATATATGTCAGTTTTCAAGCTAAATCACAATCACATGGCAACTGAAAAGAGAAATACAAAACAAACATACATGGTAGCACCAACTGTGATTTGGCTTCAAAACTTCAAATCTTTTTTTGATCAGATCAGAATTTTAAAAAAAATCAGACAAAAGGACAGGCATGAAGCATGGGCAGGCAGAAACACACACTGTGCTTACATTTCCCCTCAGGCAAGGCAGGGCAAAGATCAGCAGTCTTGAAGGTGACAGATATTCAGCATTTTGCTCAAGGGTATATTAGCAGGGGGACTTCAACTATCTGTGGCATATGTGTTTCCTAGACGCACACGCATGTATGTACACATGCACATTTGGTAGGGAAAAGTTATTCTATGAACCCCAGTTGTTCAGGAAATCAAGACTAAGCTGCAAAAGCACAAAGAGTAGCCACACACACACACACACAAAGAATTAATTATTGTGCCGTTGTGTGTTTGTTGAAATGAACTCAAAAGGCATTTTTATGATCCAAGATTCTGCCCAGAATTTTCCTTTGCTTCACCAAGCCGACACATTATCATTACTGAATGACAAGAAAATGTGGAGACATCTGTGGTGTGGCTAAATGACAGGGAAGGAGTGAAAATGAGAGGGCCTGCAGAAGAATGTGAGGAGGCGATGTCAATTAAACACGCCCAATTAAACATATCCAAACATGCTGAAATCCTCACACCCGCACCTCACGTAGAGATACAGATTTCAAGGAATATACAAATAAATTTATGCAAAAATTCAAACGCATATCTATTTTTTTTGTTTGTTTGTTTCTTTCACAATCACAAATACACATGCATGTAAGCACAACCCCTGTTCCCTGACAACGTAATCCTCACATCTGTTCTACTGGAGACTGAGCGGAGCTTAACCTGATGCTTTCAGATGCATCATTGACTCACACACACATAAGAATGACAACACACACACATATTTGCATGCACTCCAACATACTGTGCAATCGTATCATTGCAATGGCAAAAGAAAATTACTTGAACACAAGTACAATTTCACACACACACACACACACACACACACACACACACACACACACAAAACTAAACAAATAAACAGAGAATAAGAATAAAGAGTTACATTAATGATGGATAATGGATAATCTGTGAACTTGTCCATCCAAGAAAATGAGTAAAATAAATGAGAAACATCTCAAAGAGTGTAAACCAACACCAAGGCTGCAAAATCCTCTAAATTGGTTATTTTAGTTTAGTAAAAGAAAGAGTTACAAGTTTATCATCTGCATTAAAATATACAGTGACAGGAAATTATGCTGATTGACTGGTGGTGAATATGATAATTTTTTAAATTTTTTTTTTTTTTTTTTAAGAAAAAATAGAAACTGTCCAGAAATATTAGGGCTTCATATAAGGACAAACTGTGGAAAAATCTTTAGGTAAGTCAGATTCATTACTACTAATTTGTCACTATATGTGGCGCCATCAAAAGACAAAAAGCTGTCAAGTTTGCAGGAATATCATGTACATTTGGCTACAAATGCACAATGTGTTCTTGACAACCGATTATGTGGTATGGAATACCCTAAACAGTAAATTAGGAGGTTTTTAGTCTCATCCAAATATCTATCAAATCTGATGGAGTGTGTAAAATCTGAAGAAAAGTGATGAAAACTGTTATGTAAAAATGTTGGAACATTTTTTTCGGCTTCAATGGACATGGTCCATACTGATAGATTGTCTTCAACCAAGAAATCCAGGAAAAAAATTTACTTTTCACAGTTTAAAAGTTATGCGTCAAACCATAAAGTACATTAACAATGGTGGTGAATTTGCTGCATTCTGCTAATGAACAAACAGTTAAAAACAGAAAAGAAACCATCATGTCCTCCACAGAGTTAATATAAAGGCCAAGATTATCTTCTAATTGTACCATCAAGACATATGCTGCATTCGACAGACCTCGGAATTTGGATTTTTCCAACTCCCGACTTGGAAAAATGTGTTGGAATGGCATTTGAAGTCGGAGCTCTGACTGGGAAACTTGGACCAAAATTATCTCCCTTGACTTCAAGAGTATGACGTCACTCAACATGGCGTCACCTGTGTAAGCGAGCTTTGTGAATGGAAATGATCAGCTAACAGGCGAATAAAGTATTTTTTCTTACGTGACATTGANGCGAGCTTTGTGAATGGAAATGATCAGCTAACAGGCGAATAAAGTATTTTTTCTTACGTGACATTGAAATAAAAAGATCAAAATATATCGGCAAGTTAACTATCTATAGTGTATAATAACTGTTTGCCATTGATACGTAAGTGTAAATAATTTCAGAATATTACTTCTCTGCACAAATGTTTGATACCCACTGTAAATAATATCATTGTAAAACAACACAACTAATCTAACTTTATTTTAGTTAACCATTTGTTACTAAGTTTATTTAATCTTACAGTATTTATTGGTGTTCAGCCATGCTGTTTTTGTTTACATTTGGCTGGAACATCCTGTTCCACAATACCATCGCCAATACAATACCAATATGATTTTCTCTTTTATTTATTTATTTATTTTTTGTTTATCCTGCTCTTGTTTTGTTTGTGTTATGTATATGGTTTGGAGGATTTAATTAAAAATTTGTAAAAATTAAAGAAAAAAAAAAAAACGTTTGGCTGGAATGGCTTTGATGTCGGAAGTCGGAACTTCCGACTGGGAAAACTCAGACTTCCAAGGTCTGTCAAATGCAGCATTAGTGTATTGTATAACTCCTGTAGGTGGCGCTGCACACTTTTCAGATTCAGATTCACCAGCAGTGGCATCACACACATTTTACAGCAATGGTGACATTATTACAAAGAGCTGTGAGCAATAACGTGTTCACTAAACACGTTAAGAAGAGGAATGTAGCTGGGCAGGTTTTTCAACAGCGTAACCTCATTGTGAAAACGCGTAAGAAGAAAGCTGACTAAGAACTATATTGACTCTCTAACGATGGCATTACAGAATTACACACACACATACACACGCACACATGCATGCACCAAAGACACCAACGCAATCAAACGCACAAAAGAACGTAATTAAGAAGGAGCACATTTGAAAAGCCTGCCTTGTCGCTCAAGTGGTGGAACTGTCCAATCCTATTCAGATACACACACAACCAAATCCACACACACACACATATAATACACACACATAATACATGCAGTATGTAATATGTAAAGTGATCTCAGTTCTTGCAAAACAGAGAAAATATTGATCAAGAATGTATTCATGTTTACGAGATGAGGAAATATGGTCCATGTGGTTGTTTATCTCTTCCATGTTTGAATGGCAAATTTGTGTGTGTGTGTTACTTGTCACCCATGTTAAGAGCACTTGTAGGCATTTCAATGAGCGTGTGTTATACATCATTTATGTGTGTTCACTCATGGGTGTTTCAGTGAGTGTGTGTGTGTGTTTGTGTGTGTGTGTGTGTGTGTGTGTGTCTATGCGTGCGCGTGCATCTATCAAGGTAATTGGATCAGTGCATAAAATGTCGACACTGGCAGCCAATCAAACATCATTCTGTTTTGCTGCCAAACAGCATTAAATCCCTCTGCATTATAAAACACACACACACACATGCACTCTCACACACACAAATGCTGCTGGCTGGCAGATGTGTGGATACAACAGACAAAACCGAAAAAGGCAGGAAGTGATTTAAAGCTGCATGACATAAGTCACAGAAACACCAAGAAGTTGAGAAAGAGAGAGTCAGAGCGACAGAACAAGATGGAGAAATGCAGACCGTACAAAATAAGCTTCCTCCTTCAGGGATTTCAACCACAAAATGCAAACTCAGTCGAAATGAGGAGAAAACACACATACAAACGAAAGCAACACATACACATGCAGACAGATGTGCACATGCACTCTTCTTCCATTCAAACAAAAATGTCCGTCTTTAATATCCTCCCTTTCATGTTTATGGCTGTTTCATGTTTTATGTTTCCGTCTTTTAATCTGAGCTCGCACTCACACACGCGCACGCACATTTAAGCATGCACGCACACAATGACACACACACGCTCACTGCCCTTAGGCACGTAATAAGTATCTCGCTTATTAAATCAACAGAGAGCTGCAGCAACAGGAGTTGAAACTTACCTCAGCAGAGAAAAGTTCATTGTTCCCAATATGAGAATGCAAGTGAAAAACAAGAGGACAGTGTGTGTGAGAGAGAGAAAGAAAGAAAGAAAGAAAGAAAGAAAGAAAGAAAGAAAGAAAGAAAGAAAGAAAGAAAGAAAGATGGAGACTTAATTCTTGTATTGTGTTCTACCTTTTTTTAAAAAAAAAAGGAAAAAGAGAAAAAAAAAGGAAAAAGAGAAAAAGAAAAGGAGAATAGAGAAAAAAGAGAAGTGAAAAAATAGGAAGAGTTGCAGAGGACATGATTTATCCTGTTTTTATACAGGGTGGAGAAGAGAAGAGAAGAGAAGAGAAGAGAAGAGAAGAGAAGAGAAGAGAAGAGAAGAGAAGAGAAGAGAGTCCTACCTGGAGATGTTCGAACAGCGTAGTTGACAGTCTGGTGCTCAGGGTTGGAGCTGAACTCTCCTCAGGATGCAGGAATACTTGCTGACCGCGTCTGAAGGCACGAAAAGCAACAGTCAAAACCTGTGTATGTGTTTGTTTCTGTCTGTGTTTGTGTGTTTGACCTGTCCACTGCACACACATGTAATCAGCTGTCATGTTCTCGGTGATAAGCTCTGTTCTGGTAAAACAGCATTCTCAAACACACACACACACACACACACACTCTTTTTCTCTCTCTCGCCAGCTTATCTTGGTGAATGAACTGAGGTATAATGGAATCTAAATGTGTGTGTGTGAGGGAATGCAGAGGAACAGCTGAGTGTTTGTGTGTGTGTATAAGCTCTTACAAGTCCTTCTCTTTCTTCTTCTCGAGCGCAGTCATGTCATCTCCACCTGTCGTATGCACAGAGAGAGCTGGAGTCTCACACACATTCACACACACGGGGACGCAGCACTGATACACACACTCGCACCGGCAGGCTGAGGCACACACACTGGTGCGCTAATGCCACGAGCTGCAACGCATAGAGCCGGANCTCTCTCTCTCTCTCTCTATCTCTCTCTCTCTCTCTCTCTCTCTCTCCCCCCCTCTGGGTCTTACTGCCTCTCTCAACCCTGCCTACTATCGTCGCACGTCAGCCGAATGCACTCACACAACACTCAACACTCTATGACAGGCATGAGATGAATTCTTAAACCACACTGGAAAACGGTATTCATGATGTATCAAAATATAAAAGATTTATAGAAAAACATCATCATAAACTACCGTATACACTCGACTATAAGCCGATCTCGACCATAAGCCAACCCCCGATTTTGACCTGCAAATTTAGATTTTTAGAGAAACCCGAAAATAAAGAAAATAAATTGTTCCAAAATTTTATTTATTTAGCAAATTACCTGTTTTTTTTCTGAGAATTGTCATAGTATTCCTTGATTTTCTGAAAATACTCCACCAGTACCAGTAAACAGCTGATTACCGTAACTGACATTAGCTAACATTAAGTTTTCCAGACTCCTCTTCCTCGTCTGAATCGCATTGATGAAGGTAAGGAAAGTTTTACAAATGAGCAATAATTATCAAGGTGCTTATTTAGCATATTTATTTGTGTAATTATGGTGAATTTTTTTTTTCTTTTTTCTTAAGAATCTCACCATTACGTGTTTTCAGTAATTATCCTGTACCTGAGTCGATGCGGGTCTGTCTANCTTAAGAATCTCACCATTACGTGTTTTCAGTAATTATCCTGTACCTGAGTCGATGCGGGTCTGTCTACGTGCTGGACATTCCTCCATATGGAGTTTTGGAATTCCCTCAGCCGACCCCCTGATGTTTTTCCATCAATTTATTTGTTTAGCAAATTACCTGATTTTCTGAAAATAATCCACGTACCGGTAAACATGATATTTATTTCAGCAGCTGATTACCTAACTGATGGATCGCCGCAAAATGTTCTGGATAAGACATTTAGTCAGGAAATATATCATTTTAAGGTATGATTTACACTATTTTCCATGGGGAGTGGTAATGGGTAGTATTTCCATCCCTGGAAATTTTGTTCTCTAGGATCCAATTTGAATTACTCATGTATAAGACGACCCCCCGATTTGCGTTGTGAAATTTGGTTAAAAAAAAAAAATAAAAATTTGGCCTATACTCCAGTATATACGGTATATGACAGATTCATCATGTCAGCCTTTTCCCTGCAAAGTGCACCCTTGCTGACTGCTGCGTCTTCGGGGTGACATTGGTAGTAATGGATCGTTTAGCTTGAAGCACACAACAGGTTGAACAGGCCTAATAAAAGCCATTATTCTGACACAAAACCACAGTCATTTACTGAGGAAAAGCACCTCCACACCCACACACTCATACACGTTTGGGAAAATGTCATTCTCAGCAGCAGAATCCAGGCAACGCCGGTGCCTCAAAGGTGCATTGTTGTGCACGCTGATTGATGAGTCATATAATTTCTGCTTTTTAGTTCCTGCATTATTAATCTCGCAGTTCTTATAAACGTGCTGCGGCTCAAGATGAGAATGATGTCCTCTGTGATGTTTTGCAAACAGATTTTGTTGAGAGGGTTTTTCTTGAATGTGGTTCAATAAAAAGCATATTGACAGCAGCTGCTGTAATTCACCTGAAGGCTGCAGCATGTGACATCATGAAGCATCAAAATGTGTCTGTAAAGGGAACAATGAAGACTCTCGATCCTTCCATACAACATGCACAATACAGCCAATGATGATGTTGTTTTCACATGCTGAATAGTGAACTCCACCTACACTGTAAAAAGTCCTTCAGTGTAGTAGTCCATATTCATTCAAAAAAATTAATTGTCCTGTTCAACTGGATTTATTTATATAGCATCTAAGTAAAAACAGTCAACATTCTTAAAACTAATTATTTTTTGTAATGAAAACATCTTTTATTAAAGCTTTTCACAACAACGTGAAAAGTTGAGTTAATGGAAATCAATTAAAGTTCTTAAATCTACTGTTAGTTTTTGTCATGACTCCACCCACTCGCACCTGTGCACAGTGACCTGATGACTTTATTTGGAGCAGCACATATCTCAGAGTCTCTTAAGAGAAGTAAGTACTCATTTTCAGTTTTTACTGAACTTTTAGCCAAAAGTTCAGGACAAAACAAAATACTCTGGTGTATATTAAACGTAAAAATAAAATGTTTTTTTGTTTGTTTGTTTTTTTTTTGGAGGGACAACAGGGCTGTTTGTGGTGGAGCCTCAGAGAAGAAAGTTTACATCTGATGTATTTAACATGGACTGTTTGTTGGCATGTTTATATTTGTGGAGTAATACCAGAATACAGATAAAGATTTATAAAACTGGCAAAAGTGCTGATGTAGCATGTCGGTAATGGGGCAGGGGTGGCTTAAGAGAAGCAAGCTTGTGACTGAAGGGTTGCAGAAATCAGGTTTGGGGAAGTGAATGAGTTTGAGTCAAACACACAAAACAAGAGTTTGTTGTAGGAAGTGCGTGAGTTCATGGAACTTAGTTTCTTTCTTTAATTTTAAATTTTTATATTGACTACTATCAAGTTGGTTCAACTCAATTTCTTGGCTGTTTCCACACAGGCTGTACATACTTTTATGTCTTGAAGTCAAATATATATTATTGAGTTTGTCTTACTCAGAAATACCAGTACTTTACCCAACTTGTAATAAATGATTGGAAAAGGTTGCCTCATTTTTTTAAGTTAAAGCAAAGAAAGATTTTTATAGTGCAAGACCAATAAATGGAATTTAATGTGTAAAATCAGTGGACTGAACTTAAAGGATCATACCGGTAATCGTACATCTTTGAGCCCAATATATAAATGTTTTTCCTACCTTCCAGACTGCCACTGGTTTAATTTCATTCCAGTACACTATAAAAATCAGGTTCTAGGACTTGAAACAGGCTTGAGATCAGTGGCGGGCCGTGTATTTTACACTTATGCTTTCAGTGCTATCCTCCAGCAATTAAACCACTTTCTAATAATCTCACCATGACACTAGGGCTATATGCTGCTGTTATTGACGTAACCAGCCCATATTCACAGTGACAGTAACCTTTATCGAGTGGAATAAAGTGATTTAACANATTGACGTAACCAGCCCATATTCACAGTGACAGTAACCTTTATCGAGTGGAATAAAGTGATTTAACAATAGGCTCAACGCCTATGACAGTTATAACACACTAACAGCAGAGACATGAATAGGATATAGCATTATTACGCATTATGACAGAATGCTGCATCACAAATAGATATGACATAGCCTAAATCAGTTTCATTATCAAAGAAACAAGAACAAACTCATAACAATCATTACATTTACTCATACGACCAGCAAGCAAGCAAAAATGCCTTAAAATACAAATAACACAATAAGATTCAACAGGCTTCCCCACATATTCCAGCCACATAAAAATCCATCAAACTTACCAAAGCTGCTCATCATCTGAAGATGAACTCCATCCTCCTTTCTTTATAAAGAGTTTAACGACACGGGTGTACAGTACATCGGTGCATTTCAGTTCCAAAATGTGAAAAAAGCATTGTAAATCCATTCTCCTCCTTCAGCCATTGTGCGTTAAAAAACAACAGGACTAAGTAAAACTCTAAAGCACTACATCTCAAAATCTAAACGTCAAGAAAGAAAGTTTAAATAAACATTAATGCTCCTTCACGTGCTAGCTAGGTTTACTTGAGTTAGCTAAGCTAACTGGTTCTCTTCTTCTTCTCATGAATTTCTGGCGGGCTGTAGCTGCGCATAATGCTGTGCTCCGATGACGTAGCCAAGTCCAGCTAGAAGGCCCTGACGTGTAAAAGAATACACCCAACACGGCAAACTCGAAATCTGATTGGTTAAAATATATGACAATCAACAACATCGTCCCATTTGCTTGAAAAGCAGAGGGGATTCACTCAAGATTCTGAAAGCCTCAGGCTAGTTTTTTTTTTACCCGGAGACAGCACAAGGGGAAAATCTGATTGGATAAAAACTCTAATTTATATGAGCTGTGCTGGAAGCAGCGCAACTGAGGGAGAGAGTACCACAGCGATGAAATGACATTAATAACAAAACTGATGGGAACAAACTTTGTAAAATACATATAGTATTAATTAAAATATATATAAAATTATTAAAATATAATTTGATGATTGTGACAATCTCTAAGCCAGCAGAGAAGGCTTTGCTGGCCCTGACGGCCCGCCACTGCTTGAGATGCATAGTCCATCACAGCAAACAAGATGTCTATTAGGTGTATTCTTGAAGAAACTTTATCTAACCGTTGCAACACAGAGCTGCATGGAAGAAATGTATGCCTCCGCCAGGGAATATAGTCCCAGAAGAGGGCCACTTTTACTGAGAAATTAAAATGACTGTGCTTTCTACAATCGTGCGTAAGTGTTAGAAGGTGAAACATTGAATTTTAAGGTGGGTGTATCACCTGAACATTTGATTTAGAAAGATTAAAGGATTTGACAAAATAATAGGAAATATAGTTTTATGTTTTGGAAACTTGTTGTCAGTCATGTAACATGTATGAGGGGTGGATATATTGGGCTCAAACTTGCACGGTCATTGGTGTGGTCCTTTAAAAGCCATTTTTAGCACTAGCACTGTGTATTATCAATGCTAATAGGTAGGAAAGCAGGACATACATGTACAGTACATACACACACTGGAAAATATACAAGCAGGCAGAAAGGTACAAATACACATACACAGGCAAACCAAAACAGGAACACACACACACACACCTGAAATAGGTTAGTTCAAAGTTAGTTCACCTCAAAGACTGTCTTACCTTGTTTACTGTGGACTGTGTGATCTAGATTACCTTTTAAACACACACGCAGAAACACACACACACACACGCACACACACACACACGGGTGTTGAATTGAGTATTGATCCCAAGTTTGTGATTAAAGCAGAGATTTTGTTCTTGCTCAAATGGAATTAACACACAAACACAGCCTATGATCACTCACTCACTTGGGTGCTCTTTCGCACACATACACAGACACAGACACACGCACATACAGAGTGAGGCATCGTGAATAATTTCAGCACAGAGGAACACAATTAGCAATTAAGATCCATGGACCTGGAATGATGGGATATAGTCCATAACCTTGGTCGTTGGTTCTGCTCTGTCTGTCTGCCTGACATCAACAGCAATAGCCAAATATTGAGGGAAAGTGTGTGTGTGTGTGTGTGTGTGTGTGTGTGTGTGAGTGCACACATATATGGATGAAGTATGTCAACATGTATGTGTGACTCCATCAAAGTGATAGAAACGTACTATAGTACATATACATACACTTATATATGTGTATACGTACATATACTGTATGTGTGTTTGTATATGTACAAAATCTGAGTCAATGTGTGAACATGGTTGTGTGTGTGTGTGTGTGTGTGTGTGTGTGTGCACGCGCGCGTGTGTGTGTGTACCTGACTCCTGTAAAGCAGTAGTGATTGAAAGCTCTAAATGGTAAAGATGCACTCAGGGGAATAGGGCTAATCTACATAATGGTGGAGCTATATTAACTCTATCCTGATGCATTCATGGACACACACACACAAACACACACACACACACACACACACACACACACACACATCTTGGTGTCAATTGAACAGGAACTACTCTCATTCCCTGCAGAGAGCCACTTTTCTTTCCCGCTGCTATGAGGCAGTGAAAAAGGATCGACAAATAGAAAAAGACAGAAGAAACAAAATAGTCTAAACAGTGAAAGATAAATAAATATACAGTAAAAGCTGAAGTATTACAAGGGAAAATAATGGTTTATTCTAGTTTTTGGGATTGTACAAGCACTTCATTCATTTATTTCACACACTGCAAGTACTACATATTGTGTATTGACTGATTATTGTAGCATGAACTATCAGGTGAGAGATGACACTTATTCTTTTCCAACTCAAAAGTAAGTTTGTGTGTCAATAAAATCAGCTGATTTTCTAAACCCCATGTGGCATGACATTAATATCTGTGAGAATCCTTCATATCAGTGCCTCTACTGACTAACAGGTAGTGAAAGAGGCACTAATATGAAGGACTCTCAGATATTCCTACCGACCCACCTATCCACATTCACTGTAAGCCCTGATAAGTTCATTCAAACTTAAAAAAAAAAAAAAAAAAAAAGCAGGGTAACTCGTTGCCCTAATAAATTTAAGTTATGCATTGTTGAACAAACAAAAAAGTATATGTTCAATGAACATAGAATTCTCAATAGAAAAGTCTCAGATTTTTAGGTACAATGAACTAATATTGCATGGTTAACTCGCCCTAAAAAAGTTGTAGAAAACTCAACTGAATTCAAGTTTTTTAATTCCATCCATCCAAATGGCTTCATCAGTCAAAAATGAAAGCACAGAAGGATGTTAAACCTCCAGTAACTACAGTAATTATGGAGTCAAATCACAACTAACCTTCAATTCAAATTAAATAGATATTATTCAAATTTTTTGAATAATGCATNAAATCACAACTAACCTTCAATTCAAATTAAATAGATATTATTCAAATTTTTTGAATAATGCATGATGTAAAAAAATTGTATTATTCAAATTTAAAACAATGAAAAACTTGAATTCAGTTGAGTTTTCTACAACTTTTTTAGGGCGAGTTAACCATGCAATATTAGTTCATTGTACCTAAAAATTTGAGACTTTTCTATTGAGAATTCTACGTTTTTTGTTTGTTCAACAATGCATAACTTAAATTTATTAGGGCAACGAGTTACCCTGCTTTTTTTCAAATAATAAATGTCAAATTGTAATTTTTAATGGTCCCCTGGTTGGATGCAGGACCTGTCCCCAAATTTCTTTGGAAGGGAGAACAGCAGCACACTATAGGTGGTGGGTAGACTGTATCTGAGATCTCCATTTCTGTTGAGGGAACATCTACATGAACATAAATGGCATCCTTCACTCCTCTCTCAAACCAACGATCTTCTCAAACGAAGCCATTTGGATGGATGGTGAAACGTTTCAGAATTAAAAACCTGAATCCAGTTGATCTGACTGAGTTTTCATACAACAAAAAAGTATATGTTCAGCACAGGGAGAACACACAAACTCCACACAGAAAGGAACTGGTCAGCCTCAAATCCGGGATCTTCTTGTTGTGAGGCAACAGAGAACCACTGAGCCACCA
Source organism: Lucifuga dentata (assembly GCA_014773175.1). Lineage (NCBI taxonomy): Eukaryota > Metazoa > Chordata > Actinopteri > Ophidiiformes > Bythitidae > Lucifuga > Lucifuga dentata. The sequence continues at coordinate 624,797 of VXCM01000503.1, read as the reverse complement.
TACCGATCACCAAGAGTCTGTTTTAAGCAATAAGTTTGTACTTTGCTAATAGCAATGGGCAAAACTAAACTTACTTAAGTTGATTCAACTCAAAAACTCTAACTGAATAAAAAATATCCAAAAAGTACAACTAACATAATATGGAATACATTGGGTACAATTTACTAAATTGGGTACAATTAACTCATTTCTTTAAGTTAAAACATCATCTGGGATTACAGTGTTGGAGCATCATCACATCAACATGCCATCAAAGTCTATAGGGGTGAGTCAATAAAGAAAGCTCCCCTCTACTGTGACTGTAAGGTTCATAATTCATATACAATTAATTTATTAGCCAGAACTTTAAATAACACTGCAATATAACACTGCCACTACAGCTTTAAAAATGTCCACAGTGTTGAATCAGTGCCTTTCTGAGTGAACCTTAAGAGCTTCACAATGATAGAAATTTATTGCAGGGCTCATGTATTGGATTGCATTATACTGCAAATGTTATAACTTGGTAACTTTTTGGAAATTTCAATGACGATTTCATTTGTTTAAAAAGAACACTGCAGTGAAATTGAACTAGTCTGCAGTGGATTATTCTGAAAGTAATTATTCTCCTGCATAACTCAATGAAGATCTGAACAAAGTGAGAGTTATTGGTTTTGACTCCTGCTGGAGAAAATCATAGAACTGCAGAGTGATCAGATTAAATTACCTACCACATTTTGCATGACTATCAGCTGAGAAAAGTGTGTGAGTGTGAGTGCGTGTGAATCATTTTTCTTAACCTTGAAGTAACTCATAACCAATTTCCTTAAACAACACGAGCAGTAAAACAACAGCAGGAAAGCGACAATGACACACCCAACTTTGCAAAGTCACACAGATGTACACACTCACACACACTTCCAGGGAGCTGTACTGTTTGTATTGATAACCTGTGTCAATAGCACAGTGGGTTTGCTAAGCTGACTTTGCTCCAAAAGGTACGGAGCTCTGAAACAATGACATTTGAATGCAACAAGCATCAACTTTGTAAACAGAGCACTGAAAAACAAGTCAGTGCACTAAAGCAAGCAGCATAAAAGCCATTTTTACAAACTTTCCTTTTTAAAATTCATGGATCACCACACACACACTATATACTGTACATGTATGACACCTCTTATTTAAAATGTACAGCAGTACACGTTGACAACTACTGCGAGATATGGCTATTATATGTTAAATTGAACAGGATAATGTGTTCCATATGACTGCATTTTCTAGAGGTGAAAATGTCTGAACTGTGCAGAAATGAAATGAAAATCCTTGAAAATCGCTCCATGCAGAAAACTGCACCTCTGACTCCACTCCACACAAAAACAGAAGACACATTTGAAGGTGTTTCGCTTAAAGTCTAGGTATCCATTTGGTGTTCACTGGTTTAAGCATTAAATCAAGCATTGAAAGCAGAAGCAGTTTTTATGTAAAGGTTTTAAGATGACTCATAACTTTTAAAGTGCTGCAGATTGTGGTTCATTTTACCAGTAGAATGTGAGTGGGTGTCATTCTTTTCAAATGATGGACACTTCTTATTTAAAATCAAGGACTTTCTGTAAACTGCACATACAGTAAAGGTCTATATACTGTGTCATGGCTGGAGTTGCATAACAAAATAATAAAAATGTTTGACTTGTATTCATCAGAAAGCTGATTCACTTCCACATTTTGAAAGGCTGGTTGGTTCTGGTTGCTATGTGACTTAGGACATTAGCAACCCGAACAGTTTATAAACCAGTTTCCATACCAACATGCGCTGTCTTCTAACTATAGTCCATCTTAGCAGCATGACAAACAAAATAGAGGAGGATCTGAGGATCGAAATGGAAAGCAGAGGAGAGGAGAGGAGAGGAGGAGACAGAGAAGAGGAGACAGGAGAGGAGAGGAGAGGAGAGGAGA
>VXCM01000503.1:587380-622728 GCA_014773175.1 Lucifuga dentata | reverse complement strand
GAGAGGAGAGGAGAGGAGAGGAGAGGGGAGGAGAGGAGAGGAGAGGAGAGGAGTGGAGACAGAGGAGAGGAGAGGAGGAGAGTGGAGACAGGAGAGGAGAGGAGAACCTGCTAGTGTTCTACAGAAATTTCTATGTAATCTACTGCTGTTTTCTCCTGCTAGGCGTGTGAGAGCTCTTCCCCGTCATCGTTTGCTGCTTCCTTCCTGATGGGTTGCTCCACAATGTTCACACACACGCACGCACGCACGCACGCACACACGCACGCACACACACACACACACACATACACACACATTTCCTTCCCTCAGTATTTGGCTATTGCTGTGGATGTCAGAGGTGAGTGGGACACAGGGAGCAGCTTGAGGAACAGACAGGAGTTACTGATAAAATCCAGAGGGCAGGAAAGTGAATGAGAGATAATGAGATGGAGAAATGGAGCGAGAGATGGAAGGAAGGTGACAGACATGCTAAAAGGAGGTCAAAGTTTGAACAGGAGGAACCTGACCCTGTCAATCATTATCAGTGTAGCCTCTCCCTGCTGGTCATGTCTGGGACAGCTGTCAGGTGGCTGCGGGGACACAGTTGGGATTTCATGAGCACATGCATGCCAACATCCTTAAGGAAGAGTAAAAAACACACACACACACCAAATCTCCAGCAGGGAGAAGGGTGGAAACATATACAGCCTAAGCAAGGTTGAAAGATGGAGAGACAGAAAAGAATCAGACTGAGAGAGAGGGAGAGAGAGAGAGAAGAAAAGGATGATAACTCTGAGAGCTACAGAGCAAGAGAAGAAGAATGCTGCTGGAGAAAAAGGAAATGCAGCAGTAACAACAGCATCATGTAGAGAAAAGAAGGAAGAAAATAATAGATGGAGTCATGCATGAGTGGCAGGAGAAACACTGCAGCAAACCAGAATAACATCTTTCTTTCTTTCTTTCTTTCTTCTGACTTGTTTTTTTTGCACAAACTAGTCAACAACTAACAAGGTATGACAACACAGTTAACCAGCAATGTGTGATACTATGTCTTTATTGAATGTTTCAGAATGCGAAATATGTTGAAAAGTGCATGTGTATGTATGTGTGTGTTGCATGTAATCAGATGGAGAAAGTCTGTACTTATTATTACTTGTATGGCCTTTTCTTCTCTTCATTGTTCGAATCTAATTGATTCCTCACTCAGACCAATCACAACACAGTATAGCCTATCTGCTGCAAGCCAGTGTTAGTAGGCTGAACTGATGCTACAAGTGGTAATGACAATAAGTGTGTGTGTGTATGTGTTCCATTCATGTTGTGTGTGTGTGTGTGTGTGTGTGTGTGTGTGTGTGTGTGGAATAACCACACTGGCTCTGATTTGTTGCTATGGCACCCCATCTTCCTGAGGTGCAAAACTCACACAACAATTTATGCCCACAATTTCCTCTCTATAATGAAGCAGTTAAAGAGCTTACCCTCGTGCGTGCACACACACACACACACACACACACACACACACACACACACACACATAAATGCATGGGCTGACATACACAGAAGCACTTCTCTCAAAGAAAACCTCCACCCATTCAAACAGATGGTGGATGAAAACTAAAAGCAGAGTGAATGAAGTTATAATAGAGAATAACAATGTTTTGAGAAGGAAAACATACTGCAGTACATTGTGTTTGGATATTAACCCAAATAAACAAATAAATATCCTACAATACCACACATTCAGCTATCAGCTATGAGTGGAAATCAGCTGTCGGTGGCTTAAGGAGAAAATTATTCATGGTCTCCAAACTGACTGAAGTGCATGACCACAGAACGGTTACATGGAAATTCAATAGAGTTAATTCTCTGACACAAGTGAAAGAATTATCTACATGACAGCAAAGACAGGGACAGGAAGAAGACAGATAAGAACCACAGGTGCAGTAGTACCTCACCGGGATGTTGTTAATCCTACAGATTGTAGGCCTTTTCATATCTGTTAATTAGTGCTGAAACAACAGTAACGAGAAAAAAACACTCAGAGTGCATAACTCCACTAAGGCTGACTAAGCCAAGACAAAATTGTCCTGTTCTGATAAAATACTGGCCAAAAGAGAAAGAAATGACTATATAAAAATATATTTTTTTCTAGATCTATCTAGGTAACTATTAAAGATACATTTAAACTGTTTCTCATCTCAGCAATGCATTAATGGTTGTTGCATGTTTCAATGAATGCAGCAATTCAATTAATGTGCCCACTGTCGTTTAAGTCCCCAATTTGCTCCTATTGATTGTTTAGCATGAGACAAATATGCCTATTTTTTAAATTCATTTATTGTTTTTCTTAAGAGATTGCTGTATTACAGGGTCAGCAACCCGCGACATGGGTGCCACAGCAGGCACGTGAGGCTATTTATGTTGGCACCAGAGGAGAATTACAATGAAGCAGAGGAGAAAAAAATACAATAAAATTAATATTTTATTGTATTTTATTTAAACACTTCACAAGAAATATAGCATACTATAAATGTTCTTACATAAAAATTTCGTGAGCACGTCCCTGATTCAGCGTGTCACCGTGAAAACAGCCTCTGCACTTGGTAGTTCAGTCAGGTATGTCAGCTAATTAGCGTAGCATTCAGCAGCGCTACTATGGTCGAGCCTTCCAACCTAATCGGATAAAGGAGTATGGATTTATTGCCAGAGGAGATCAGGCAATATGCACCCTTTGCTGTGAAAGTGTGGTATGTAGGACATCAAGTGTGCGGCGTCATTTTGAGACTAAACACAAAAAAAAAGCTTCAGAGACGAAGCTAAACACGGAAAAAACTTCAGAGATGAGGCGGATAAGTGGAGTCAGTAAAAACAGCGTTAGCAAAGTATGCTAAACAGAGTAGCACCTTCAAAACATTTTGTACTGTTAAAAATCAGGCAACTGAGGCAAGCTATAAAATTTCTCACCGCATTGCGAAACTTGGAAAACCCTTCACTGATGGAGAATGCATAAAGGAGGCTTTCCTATCGACAGCCAAAGTTTTACTTGAGGGATTGCCAAATTGCCTGGACGATTAAATCCAGAGTCAAAGAGATGCCCCTTTCAGCAAGAACTGTGGAAAGGCGTGTTACTGAAATGGCAGAAAATGTGTCTCAACAGCAAACTTCTGCTCTTAAAGATGCTCCTGTGTTTAGCATGGCTGTGGATGAAAGCATGGACATTAATGATGTCCTACACTTGGCCATTGTCGCGAGATACAGTGATGGAAGACAGATGAGAGAGGAACTCTGCTGTCTGGCACCAATGCATGGCAACACAAGAGGAGAAGATGTGGCGACAGCCTTCACCAGTCATTTTGAAGCCAGAGCTGGATGTTAATAAGATTTTTGTTGTTACTACAGATGGAGCACCAGCCATGGTGGGTAAGCACAGGGGATTTGCAAACATTCTTCTTGAAAATCAGATAGGTCATCCCATCATGAAACTTCATTGCATCATTCACCAGAAGAATTTGTGCACAAAAATCTCAAAGTGTGATCTGAACGTCATCATGAATACAGTAGTGAAGGTGTCGCTCGCTCCTCATTAACTCACCGGCAGTTCAGGTGTCTTCTGGAGGAAATGAATGGTGCTTACAAGGACTTGCCTCTTCACTGATCTGTTTGATGGCTTAGTGGTGGAAAGCTTTTGGAGCGGTTTGTGGAGTGTATTGACGTGATCAAAGCCTTTTTGGCAGAGAAGCAGCTGAACTACTCTGACCTGACAGATGAGACATGGCTTGTGAAACTAATGTTCCTCACTGACATCACAGGACATCTCAACACTTTCAACCTTCAGCTGCAAGGTGCAGGCCAAACAGTCCTGCCCTGTTTGATGCATGGAAATGCATGGATACATTCAGAGGCATGTGTGCAACTGAAACTATCCACCTACAGACCAGTAGCACAGTAGCACAGCTGAGCCATGACAGACAAGGACAGGGATCACCCTAAACTGCTGCTACTTTTTCATGCCTGTAAGTATTTTGTGTGTATGTGTGTGTGTCCTATACAACATTGAGTAATAGACAGTGCATTATTTCAAATAAGGGTCAAATAAGGCAACTGGTAGTAGCGTGAGCATGATTAAATATTGTAAAAACACAATTTCCAAATTATTTTTTTTGAAAGAAGTAAGTATTGGTACTTCAGGCATGAGTCTATTGTAAAGTGGCACAAGTCATGGAAAACGTTGCCCACCTCTGCTGGGAATGCAGTATCATTCCACCAAGTTTCATAAAAATCGGTTCAGAACTTTTGGAGTAATCCTGCTAACATTAACATAACCTCCTTGGTGGAGGTAATGATCATTAGCTGCAGCGCTAATGTTGGAACCTTGATGAACCTTCAGATTATAACTACTCTAAAAGTTATAAAGAATTTTCCAATTACTCAACCAATTGTCTTTATTTTGATTGTCAGCAATTAAATCATAAAAAAATAACAGTCATTAAAAGTTAACAGTTTTTGTGTAAAGAAATCTCACTTAAATCGAAACCAAACTAACAATAAAAAAAAAAGCTCCAAGTGATTTTATATTGTTTTTTATAACAAACAAATGGTATAGTTTTTTCTTGATAATCACTTGACTTGAAGACTGTTCTCTTTTCTACTGCTTTTAATTAACTGGTTTTTATGTGTTTTTTAAATTTTACTCTATCTTAACTTGTCTGTATATGTATAAACTTGCTCTGTACTTAAATCATTTATTTATTTATTTATTTATTTATTTATTTATTATTATTATTATTATTATTATTATTATTATTANTTTATTTATTTATTTATTTATTTATTTATTTATTATTATTATTATTATTATTATTATTATTATTATTCATTTTTGCTCTTCTTCTTGAATTTTCTATCTGTAAAGCACTTTGTGTATAAGAAGGTGCTGTATAATAAAATTTGCTTTGCTTTGACTGTAATAAAAATTACATTGGCTAAGTTTCTGTAATGAAAAAGTCAAGTGAAGTTTATTTGTAGCCCAGCATCACATACAATACCTCAAAGGGCTTTACAGACATTAGCAGTTCCTGACCCAGCCCAGGTTCTCTAAGAAGATGAGGAAAAACTCCCTAAAAACCTTACTGTATAAGGAAAATGGGGAAAAAAAAACCTTGGGAGAGGCTCTTCAAAGAGAGATTCTCCTCAAATGACCGGGTGTGACATGGGAGCTGCAAGTGTAGAACGAGGTAAATTACAAAGCTCAAAAACAAGAAAATATTACAGAATAATATGAGCAGCAAATAATCAATGATCCAGTGTCAGTTTAGTTAGTATGAAATCATTATGATGGCTCCATATTGATGAAAACGATGATTTCAGCACAGAGGGGTGGCCTGAGTAAAGGTTTGTGTCTTCTGCTGTGAGACAGAGGACAGAAAATCATGAGGACACACTGAGAAGATAAACGGTCAGCTCATTTGTTTTTGCACCACAGAAATGGAGCGAGTGACGCACACACAGTCAACAGGTCAACACAAAGACACACTCTGAATACACACTGACAATTATGTGTGCAAGAATACAAACTGCCACAGTGCACAATGCTGCAGGCTGCAACACACCCTTAATACATGTCTGTAATCTCATCTAAATAAACCACACACACAAGCACGCACACACACACACACACACACACACACACACACCAAGNAAATAAACCACACACACAAGCACGCACACACACACACACACACACACACACACACACCAAGCTTGATCTTGCACATTTTTTCTTTGCCTCTTTTTATCTCTTCTTTTCTGTTTTCTGTCTTCCTTTGCTCCTCCACTTTCTTTAGTTCCTAAAATCTTTTCATTTATTTTCTTTCCCTTTATTCTGCATCTCCCCATGTTTTCAAATCCTGTTTTTTTTTAAGCAATGTCAAACAGACAGTAATGTCATAAGAGCACCCCCGAGTGGACATGTAAACTACAGCCTCCTTTAGACAGTAATTGGACTTAAAACAAATCAAATCATTTGCAGGCAATCAAAAGATTACAAAACACAATCATTTAAACACTCTGGGTTCATCTTAGGTGCAAACTTGTGTTTTAGCTTTTATCTCTTTATTTCTACTATCTGCTTCTACTATCTATTCACATGTATCTGGGATAAAATAAAGCTGTAATCTTCTGTAATAGTCAACATTGAGGTTCCCAGCTACACATCAATAAACATCAATTCTGCAACAACCTCTAAACCTCATTCTGCTTCATGAAGACAGAAAAGGAAAAAGAAATGAATTTTTGTGTTTTCTTGACAGCTCGCTCAGGAGAACAGCAATATTAGCAGCTCAGATGAAGAGGAAGTTGTGCAATGACTTCATCTGAATAAACAACAGCAATTACAACTTCAAAGTATACAAATGCCATCTCTCTCTCTCTCTCTCTCTCTCTCTCTCTCTCTCTAATAGACACACACATACACACTCTCATACACATCTCTATAAGGAATACCAATGAGTATGTTGTTTCCATTTCAAAGGAAGCTCCCAAAAACAGACTAAACCAAACAAAGAACGAAAGAATTCTATCTGTCAAGAGGCAGGAAACATCGCCAAGTAGGGCAAAGAGCTGCAATATAGGATGTTGGCACATGCAAGCATCGTCTTTCTTTCTTTCTTTCTTTCTTTCTTTCTTTCTTTCTTTCTTTCTTTCTAACCCCCCACGTTTTCCATGCGACATTCTGTTTGCCTTAGTGGCATTTTCCCTAGGGTGACTCTGATTGATTATGACATAAGTACTGTAGCGTAAGATATGGTGTGTGTGTGTGTGTGTGTGTGTGCGCGCACCTTACAAACATTCTCTGAGCAGGAGGAAACTGCAGCAGGGAATCGTAAGTGTCTGACACATGGCTGGTATCAACAAGAAGGCCATATGTATTGCATTTGTCTGTGTGTGTGTGTGTGTGTGTGTGTGTGTGTGTGTGTATTTAAATATTCCAATGGATTTAGTAGGTAATCAGTAGTCTGTAACAGATTTTATTTTCAAAGTCCCAGTCCTGCACAGCTCAGAGATTAAAGGATGAGAGAAGTGATTCAGCTCCATAATTAAAGCACTTAAATCACTGTGTGTCTGTTGTGATGCCTTTACAACTCTATCAGGATCTATAACACGATTACGACACACATTTCACTCATAGCATTCAGTGTTAAAGTACAGAGAGGCGAGAGTGGATGAGTTTGTGTGCGCGCACCTGTGTGTGTTACAGTGTGTAGTACTCTCTCAGGGAGGCTGTGCTCGCTGTTCAATCTCCTCAGGAAATCAGAAATCATTTTCTCTCCAATTTGCCTCACGTCTTCTCTCTCTCTCTGCCCCCCCCCCNCACACACACACACACACACACTGTAAGTAGAGCCGATTCTGTTTTCTGTTGTTAACACAGTTTACACTTAAATGCCTTTTTGGTCCTTGATGGAATTGGCAGAAAATGATTTGTCTTTGCTTTTTGTGACCTTCTGCAGTATCAGTCTCAATCACAACAGTTGTTTCAGGAAACACACACACACACACACACACACACACGCACACACACACACAAGCAGTCTGATTAGCCACATAGTCTGTATACACTAAGAATGAGAGACATGTATTCACATACATACACAAAAATATACATCTATAAACTCACATACTCTACACACACACACACACACACACACACACACACACACACACACACACACTCCATGTGTACTGCATGCAGCAATAGGCACAACCCTCATGGCTGACTAGTTCTAATCACATGGGAAGTGCTACCATTATCAGCCCAGAGGACATATATTGGGACTGACAGCTTGATTACAGTGACACACACACACACACACATACACACACACACACACACACACACACACACACACACACACAACACACAACACACACAGTACAGATGCAAACATATCTGTACAATCAATACACCACACAAAGGCCAGCTTTTACTCTGTCACACAAACATAAAATACTCACAAATAAAACTATAAGAAACATGAACAACAGCAAAAAGAAATATAAGCTCAACACACGCACACACACACACACACACACACACACACACACTCACAAACACACACACTCACACAAAAACCCCATCTTCATCACAGTCACTGATGAAGGGGATGAGAAATGCTGGAAACCTGCTGTCACCATGGTAACATAACAACCTCCTCATTTCCTTTTCACTCCAGAATTCTTGCTCACCCTCTGGGTTCCTCTTTCCTTGTCTCCTCCACTTACTCCTCTCTTCCAGTCTTTTTTCCTCCCATCTCTTCCTCTCTCTCCCCAATTCTATTTTCTCATCAAGTCTTCTTTATCTCTCATCTCAGCTTTTCAAACATTCCCACTCAACACCTTTCAACACTCTTACAGTCCTTTTCCCTTTCCTTTTCTTCCTTCTACTGTCTTTTTTTTTTTTTTTTTTTNTTTTTTTTTTTTTTTTTTTTAGGAAAAGATAAAGAACTTTCAAATCTAAGAAAAAAGTGATCGGAGATGGAGACAAAAGTGAGATTAAACTGTCAGACAGACAGATCATCTGCTGTCCCATCGTGTCAGCATTGCAACAGCACAATACAGTGTATACAAATACAGATATCAATTCAGATTTATAATTGGCGGCTGCACACAAGAATAATGATTTATAAATTCTCAATAAAGAAAAGATAACAGATCAGTCTGCTTTGGGGGGAGCTGACACTGTCAAAACCCTTTGAGCAGGTACACTTGGTCTGATACACAGAGCTAAGCCTGCAATTTCTTTGAGAAGGATGACATGTGGCATATACGTGAAACTGAGTGTGTGGAGGGAGATAACACAAGAGAGAAACACAATGTCAGAGGAGTTGCCGTGTTTTAGATGCTAAAAAAAAAAAAAAAAANAAAAAAAAAAAAAAAAAAGAAAGGAAGATGCACTTGTCATACTGGGTTTATCAATATACAGAGGCCTGCACATATTTTTCAAAGATTCTCTCCCTGAATATTGTCTAACAGCTGTTTGACTGAATGTTGCTGAGTCTTAACCATTAAGCAGTTAGAATCGGTGAATCATCACACCCTGGGCCGTTTGACCGCACCAGGCAGCAGCACAACATCATAGTCGACAGGATAACACTTCACAGCAGGTCAAATCCAATGGATTTCACTCTGCTCTCAGTTTGATTTTACATGCAAGGGATACAAACTGCCAAAACTGAGTGTGTGCAACTTTGAAGATAGCAGCCAAGGATCCCCTGCTGCTCAACTCTAATCTTGTAGGTTCGGAATATCTATTAAGCTCATGATTCTGGTCTAGTCTGCTCCCAAAACGTATTTCTTGTAATAAATATGTCCCTGTGTGCTTTCATGTCAGAACTGATTACCTCTTAAATATGTTTTGGACTCACTAAATAGTTTAGTTTTGAAGGAATTCCACAGACAGATAAACAAGGAGAGGATATTGACAAAGGATGGCAGGAGGAAATAATTCAAGTGAAGTTGGGGATGATTTAAACTGAGTTTTCATGGAGTTTTCCTGTGTGTGTGTGGGTATGTCAGGGGATTGTGTATGAATGTGTATGCAAGTCTATATGTAGATGTGTGCGTTTGTGTATGAGTGTGTAGGAGCAGGGTTTAAGCCAATAAAAGTGTTCTCCTAAACTCCTCAAACCCAGAGAAACTTTCTTTCAGCTTATCTTCTCTCTCTCTCTCTCTCTTGATTGCTCTTTCCTCCCTATACCTTCTCCCCCTCTCCCCTTGCCACCCTCATCCCCTCATCCACCTCTCTCCTATATGAGCATTTACCTTTTAATTATTTAGCCGACATTCTTATCCAGGGCGACTTACATTAAAGCAAACAGTGGAATGAGTGTGACCTGATCTGCAAACATCGAGGCAGCTTCTACATGCTCCTGAAGACACCATGATTTCTTTACAGACAAACGAAGGCATATTTCCATATTCAAAGCATTGGATTAGCACAATGCCACGTCTTGAAATTCACTGTCTGCCCTTCACTGTTCAGAGACTTCCAAATAAGAATGAGTTGCCGTTTCCGTCAATGATTAAACTGACAAAATAATAATGGCCTCTTGGAATTATGCCAAGTGGCCACTCAAGGCTTTCTGAGGCTGATGAAGATGTGTGGTTAATGGGGCTGAACTTCTGCTCTATGTCATGCACACGCAAACACACACGTGCATGTGGCATGCACAAGAGTGTGTGTGTGTGAGTGAGAGAGAGAGACGTGACATCGTCTTTGCCACAGTGAAAGCAGAAGATGAGGAGACTATACACCCAGTACTTTTTTTCTGTTGCTATTTTCAGCATTTCAACATATAAATTCAACAAGGAAACAACATCTTTGATTTGACTTACATGTATAAAAAAACAAAATTCACCGCACACTGCAGGTTGTATTTTTGGCAGCAGGACAGAACAGTCTTTGAGGATGATAGATGTCTCTAAAAACACAAGGTTTGTTTGCCTGGACAGTCTATCACAAGGTACATACACACACACACACACACACACACACACACACACACACAGATATATTCACACTTCTCTCACCTACAGGCAACTTAGAGGTTTCAGTTTCTCTAAACTGCATGTCTTTGGACTGTGGGTGGAAAACTGAACACAAGAAGAACATGCACACTGTCCACACAGCTAGATTTTTTGTGAGGTAGCAGTGCTGACGACGGTGCCACGCTTAAGCAAGAGCAGGGCACAATCCAATAATAAATCTCTGCAATCTCAGTATTCATATAAATTGTCTAGATAATGATGTCTGAAGCGGGGACTTGCATTTACATGTGATTAAAAACTGTTCTCATTATCTGAATTCTGCCTGCATGGTGATAGATTTCAATAGGCAGGTCATTATTAAAGCCTATCCTTGTTTTATGGATGGGCTTAATTCATTTTCTCATTTTCTTTTTTTAAATACTAATGACAGCATTGTGTGGGCTGTCACATGTGTTCCAGGTGCTGGTATCCATTTATGGTAAGACACAACTCCCAATTCAGAATAACTTTATTAACAAGAGCGAGCGGAGACAAGAAGACAAAGTGTGATAACGTCTTCAACTTGTGGATGGATTTTACTCACAAATGCTTAATTTACTTTGTTGATTGTTTTTGTTTATATTTGTAATTGCATTTGTTTTCTTAAAATATGAAATAAATAAAAAGTTACCAAAAAAATGCTTAACTTACAGATTCCATGTACACCTGGCTGTGACTGACATTTAATCACAAAGCAAGATTGGACTGTATTCTGATTATAATCCTCTGTGTATTTACACCTTACATTAACATCTATTTTGTACTTATCTGGATGACATATCTAAATACAGATCACATTTTAACACAAGGTTTAAATGGGGCACAAGTTAAAAGTCTCAGTAACAAGCAGGCAACATGGAAATTATAGACAATCACCCAGTCACCCAAAGGTTCCACCCATGGGTGACATTAGATGCATTCATGGGTTAATATGTGACAGCTCAGTGAATAAAATGCATGAATGTTCAGATCAATTTTTTTCTTTTTTTTTTTTTTTTTNTTTTTTCTTTTTTTTTTTTGCATCATAGGAATTTTCAAATGTGTTTTATGTTGAAAGTTCACTGAGGATGCTGGCTTCCTCCCTACATATTACATCACCATCATCACTCTTTCATTTTTTTTCAAGGAAACACCACACATACTGTTTCTATACTCTTGACTCATTGACTTTGCCTTGTATCTTACAAATTAAATAAGTAGAAATTAAAGACTCCACATATTTATGTGCATGTAAACATACACACCATCCGTGTAATCTTCTTCAAAGTTGTAATTACGTCTACACACATTGAATCCAACCTTAAACCAATTACGTGTATGAACTGCCCGCACATTGTATTATTACTCAGCCTGTTCTCACACTGTTGACAATATAGTCACACAAACCCATGTGCACGAGCGCACACATGCACACACATTGTACAATAAATGCCACGCTTCCTCTCATTACACCAAATGAATATACCAGAAAGGAAAGTTGAAGTTGTGCGTGTGTTTGTTTGTCTGTGTAAACAGTGTGGTGGTGTTCAGAGCGATAAGGCTTCCAGTCTGCTGTTGGTTCAGTTCCCTTGTGACGCTGGAGATAAGAGAGAACCCACTGTGTGCAGATACACATTAATAAATTTCCACGCATATAACACACTTGCACACATAAACACATACACAAAACCCAGTTAAATCCGAATGCTGTTTATAGCATGATACATTCTCTCTCTTTGTCTTCTTCTGTCTTGCACAAAAACAACACAGGCACAATAAAGCACAATGTGTATTATCCCCTGATGTTCACTAACCAACATTTACACATCAGTGAGTGTGTGAGCTGTATCCTGAGTGGAAGTGACCTAAGAGATAGAGCAGCTCAGGATGCAAATCCAGGACATGGAGAGGGAGAGAGAGCAAGAGTGAGGCCAGGCAACAGAATATTATCAATTATAAATTGTATTGTGACAAAATTCTCTTCTCTTGTCTAGATAAAGAGATTGTATTATATTATATCATGAGAAAATTAAAAGAATGAGTTTCCAGGGAAAGTGAAGGTGATCTTGGCTCACCTTAAAAGCTGCCATCGCGACAGATACCTTGAGGCCTACTGACCTTTTGAAAAAAGCATGTAGTCTTTGCTTACTGGACAGTAAAATCAGGATGGCGGAGAGACAAAAGGGCAGACAGACGGGGAGGCGGGCAGAGAAGTTATGATAAACAGAGGATAAAAACAAAATCTAAAAATACCAGACAAATCTAGAAGAAAAGAAAAGAAAAAGGCAAGAGAAAGTCAAATGGGAAAGAGATATGAGGCAGAAAGTGAAAAGAACAGGAGGTGAAGGGAGAGAGATGACAGAAAAGAGGGAAAGAAAACTATCAAGGGAGGGAGAGAAAGAAGAAGGCAGCAACAGCAACAGCCACAAGCAAGTTTAATATGAGAGTAACAGCAACTGCAGGATGATAAAACAAGGCAGATAATGATCCTCTTAAAGAAACACACATACATGATGTAGTGTAGGAAATGGAGGAGCGAACAGGGCTCCCAAAAAAAGCCAGAGATGAGGGTGACAGACTGTACATATAAACACACACATATTCATAGAAATGTACCCCAAAACACACACACACACACACACACACACACACACTGATTATACACTGGATATGCTGNATGTACCCCAAAACACACACACACACACACACACACACACACACTGATTATACACTGGATATGCTGACATTTAATCTGGTGCCCCTTACAGTGCTAACATGATTTTCCACAGCAAGATAATTAAGCACCTCTGCAACCTGTAGACTCTCTCTCTCTCTCTGTCTGTCTGGCTCTCTCTCTCTCTCTCTCTCTCTCTCTCTCTCTCTCTCTCTTCACTTCAGTCCTGCTGACTCTTCTGCTCTCAGAAAATGTGATATTCTTGTGATTTAATGAGCCCAGTTTTGAGTTATCTCTTTTACCATTAATTAACAATGACAGGGCTAACTTATCTTATTTTGTTGACTCACTGGTCGAACATGGAGTCTGGGCTGTGTATGTGTGTGTGTATACGTGTGTGTGTGTGTCAGTGTGTATGAGCTACAGCACCTGACATTATCGCTCTGATGTCTGACGGCATCTGAATAGGAAGCAACTAGAATGGCAAGTCTGAAATATAATGAAGGCCAATGAAGGTTAATAGCAGCCCAGAATGAGTCCAATAACATTTAACAGACACATACAAAAAACAAATGTTCTCTCTCTCTCTCTCTCTCTCTCACACACACACACACACACACACACACACACACTGTCTCTCTGTCTGACAGACACACAAACACACAATGACATTTCAGAGGTTAATAGTTTGTTCAAATGCCTTGTGCTCCCAGTCATTTGTCAACATTAGCGTTGTAAAAGGGACAGCTGATATGCATGGGACCGGCATTTTACACAGTTACAGGCATTTATTATTAATAGCTGTCATGGAATTATGGAGAAAAGAAGGATATTATGGCGGGGGGTGGCAGAGACATGGGAGGAGGGGGTCATAATAAAAGTTCGATGACATCAGATCCTGAAGTCAGCATGTCAAAACTCACTAATCACTACTTCAGTCAATCAAACTTTATATATATAGCACCTTTCATACAAGTCAATGCAACTCAAAATGCTTTACAGGCGATCGATTTCAGAAGTGCTAGAATGTGAGACTAATGTACATCAAACTAATAGTAAATAAAAGCAGTGATAGCACATAAGACAATAAAAAATAAGCAGTAAGAGAAAAAAAAAACATTAAAAGTGATTAATTTAAAAACAATAAAATTATAAAATGCTACATGAAAGCCAGGCTGAACAAACGGGTTTTAAGTCTACTTGTGTTGTGTGCCATGGCATCCTCATGGCGTTTTAAAATATTCCCATTAGGAGATGCTAGAGGAGCAAAATGGCTTCTGACTTATTGACACAGAGAGAAAACAGCACATTTCCACACTTTGGGATTCATTTGGAAATAGTTTCTTATTTTCATCTCTTATTTTTGTTAATAAAAATTACAAAATAAGAATAATAAAAAAAATGTAGCTCTGAGTCATGAAATGTGCACAGATTAATTATTTATTCTTATCCACATGAAAGTCCTGGTGATTCAGGGTTGATTTTAGACCACACAAACTGTCCTTAGCATAACTAAATGCCAAAATTATCAGGCCGGAAGGTGAGAACCCAGAAGCAGATACCGACTCACGGGTAAGATGACAAGAAACTAACTGTTTATTCTGTGCAAGGAGGTATATCCACAGGCAGCAGCGAAGTTCCAAAAAAACAGGCGAAGATAATACACAAGAAGCAGGTAAACCAGCTAACAAAAACCAAGGCGGGATAGGCAAGGTCAGAGTCCGTAAACAGGCAGAACAAGTCCGGTACACAAACTAACAGATCAGAGAAACACGATAACAGCGGGACTGACAGTGACAAGCACAGTACAATCTGGCAAACACTAACTGCAGAATCAGGATTTAAATAGTGCAGGGAAGAACAGGGGAAGGAAGGCGCCGAAGCTGAAGGCAGAGAACGGGTGCCCCTAGTGTACGGGAGGAGAGAGTGCAGAAGTGGATGGAGTAGTGACAAAAATAATCCTACTGACAGACAGGAAGTCCATAGTTCACCACCAGCAGCTACAGGGAGGAACTGAGACACAAATCTGCACAATTAATGCAAACCTGAATATTTTTTAAAAGTAAATTACATTCAGGGGAGTGGACACAACAGTTCACAAACAACTGAGAGGGATAAGCACTGGTTCCAAAAATGCTGGTGACATTTACATAATGCTCCATCTAATATCAAGCAAATTACTAGGTTATTTTTTCTATTACTCTAGACTTCTAATAAAAAAAATGTTTTGCACAGTTACTCTTTTGGAATATTTCATGTTGTATGTGTCATCCTAGTACCACATACATGGATTTGCACGTCAATGTACAACTGATGACTTAAAATTCTACTTATGAAGACTAAAAATAAGTAAATAAATTTCATAAAATAGAATTGTGGAAATAACCTGTAAATATGGAGATATGAACATTTAATGAACAGAGTTGATACGGTATAACTCATATCAAAAATGCTTGTTTTCATGGCAGGATTGAAGGATGACTGATTCAGGATGGAACCCACTGTGTGTGTGTGTGNGTGTGTGTGTGTGTGTGTGTGTGTGTGTGTGTGTGTGTGTGTGTGTGTGTGTGTGTGTGCGTGTGTCCTGTTGTCGGTCAATTAGGTTTCTCTTCTCCCCTTTTCTCTAATGACCCTGCATATCCTTCCTGTTGGGAAGTTGATGGAAGGCACACCTAGCAGCTGGCTTCACCAGATCAACACAGCCATCGTTCATTCACATGCACACAGAGAGACACGCATGTGTGTATGTGTGTGTGCGCTTCCATTGTCAGGAAACAATCTGGCAGCTCACTGGGTAAACTGTGGCACTTATAGGACAGTATAATAGTATAATGCAATGGTCAATTAACACACCCAGATCAGATGGAACAAGCACGCCCTTTTCCACATTACATCTGTTGTAAAACCATAAACATTCATAAGAAACAGACTAAAAGATATCATATTTGAAAAAAGCTGCTTTTATGCAAAAAAGAAACAAAAACAAAACATATTTTGAGTTTTGACGAATATTCCTAATCCCGTTTTCCTCCCACCTTCTTCTCACCCACCACTAACTTTAACTTTAATTACTATATCCTTCAACAAAGAAATGTTCATAATACTTGCCTTTAAGTCAGAGATTTGATGAGGATGGGGGCCAATCAAAATTCATTCTCACAGTCAAAGGCCACACAATGAATAACACAACATGTTAACATGATATGCTGGATGTTAATGTGCAGCGCTGAACCTTTCTGATTTCTCTCAGTGCAAAGACATGAACATTAGGTAAAGTGGAACTTAAAATTGCCTGTGAGTGTGAGAGAGTGAATGAGGTCGCTCTTTTTTTTTTTTTTTTTTNTTTTTTTTTAACAGATTGAGAACCTATTCAGGGTGCGCCTGCCTCTCACTCAATGCATGCTGAGATATAATATACTGGAGATGAACGGGTATCAGACAGATATTAAACGAAAGAAGATATGCTTTTGTTAATTCCACATTTTAAAAAAAAATGTCTACAGATATACTGTAATGTGACCATTCTTTAATATAATTTACTGGAGCACATTCAAAATATCTCACGGCTCTGTAATTGGCTAATAGATCAACTTAACACTTTCAACCTGCTGAGAATTGAACAAAAATGAAATTTAGAGAAAGCTCTGTGGTTTGGGGCAGAAGACAAAAAGCATTCATTAATAAGTGTGATTTCTTTCTGCACATAAAACAAGATGCTGGCAGATTAAATCTGCAGTGCCTGCCATACACCTCTCTCTCTCTCTCTCTTTCCTTACTGTCTCTATTTATGTTCAGCTCCCAGTTGTCCACACCTCCCTTTTCATCCCTCCATTCTGGGGAAGGCCAAGCAGTGCCAGTCAATGAATAAATTACTGCTCTAACCTAACAATACAGTGCATTAAAAGATGGAGATAGAAAGGGAGTGAGAGACAAGCAGTGGGGGGAGGATGAGAAAGAAAACTGTATCACTGGGAGTAAAAGTAGGTGAGGAAGAAAGAGAAAAAATGGGATGACAGGAGAGAGAGAGAGAGAGAGAGCACTTGGTCTCAGCTGTAATGCATTATGTATCAGAATGGGCAGACCAACAGGAAAAAGCATATGGAGAGTGTATTCTTACATTCCCAGTCTATGTACTGTATGTGTTGCTGTGTGTGCATATATAAAACTTTGCATTAGTTACTGTTTATATTCAAAGCTTTATGTTACATAAGCACAAATACAACCAGTTTAAAGGGTACAACGAAGTAGAATGTTGATGTAAAGTCAGCTGGAGAGTAACTTCCACCCCCACATTTTCAAGAAAGCAGAAATGTGGTTTCTCAGTCAGTCAAATTGTGTCTAAAAGGAGAAGCATAATGTTCTGAAGAAGAAAGACAGTGGAGATGTGAGGGGAGATGGAGAAAGAAAAGATGGAAGAGGAAATGACAAGCAGGAGGAAAAAGGAGATTTTGCTTTTTGATGTTCTGTACTGACATATAACATCAAAACAACTGATAAAATAAAAGTTAAAGTTTCGAGTTTGTGCACTTACCCTTACCCCTTGTAACAAAAACGCATGCGTGCACACACACACTCACACTCGCAGAAAAAGTTTAAACCAGAGAAACAGTACAAGATAGAGGGGAAACAATAAAAGATATACAAAGACAGGAAATGATGCAAAACAGGAGAACAGGAGGAAGAACAACAAACAAGAAATACTGGACAAAATAGGAAAAGGAGCGTTGTGGGGAGGACAGTAAAAGATTTTTTTTTTCTTTTTTGACTCTTGATTACATGAATGAAAAAAATGATGCTGGCAATACATATGCACATATGCATGTACACACACACACACACACACACACACACACACACATTTTGATTAATTATTTGAATCAGTCTTTTCCTCCTTATTCCAGCCATCCTTTCATCTAATCTCTGCAGAGAGATCGAGCACAAAATGATTCTGCAAGTTATTAAAGCCATCTGCCTTCTAAACACATGAATGTTGTAAAGTTGGACATGTCAGAGCCATTCATGTCATATTCCATAACACAATTAATACTGTAATCACAGATCAGGCTGTATTTGGTCGAAAATGTGACATCTTGCTTACAATGAGAGCAGTAGTCTCATTATGTTGCCCTTAATTTAATTCTCTGCACAGACAAGAGTGAGCAATGAGAAATGTAGAGCAACTTCTAAATACAAAATGCTAAATCAGTTTATATCTGTGTTCTTCTCTTTCATCTCTTCTTTTATCTATCTTTTCTTTCATCTCTTCTTTTATGTCTTTTTCATTAAATCCATCTGTTTAAAGAAAAATTTGAAAACATAGGGCAGGATGCAGTTTAATAGCATCTTCAGACATGTAGTTTGTTTGGTCACAATCAGGGACTCAACTGTGACAATGGTGAGTTTATTGTTTGGTTCAGTTTGATCTCACACAGAAAATAAACCTAGATAACTAAAATTATATCAACAAACATGTGAGAATGCTCCTTCCACTCACTGATCAGAAAAAACACAATAGGAACAGAAATCAAAACAGGAAGACTTTTACGATGTTGGGAAAGTTAAACAAGGAATAACAAAGGAATTGGGATACGTTTTTAGCCTTAGTCATCATTTTGGTTATACACCACCAAAACTATGTCAGCAGAATGCTAAATCTGACTTCAAGGCAACATCTGGAAAACCGCATATTGTAGATTAGGATTTGTTTCCTGCCGATGGGGGGAAACAAATCCTTGTCCGATTGAACCGGACTAAGAAACATTAAATCACAGCCACTGCTTTGTTTAACATTCAGATCTGTCCCTTCCATTTGAGACTGGGAAATGATCCTGTAATGACAGCCAGGTTGATGAGTAGGATCTAACTCAGGGGTGTCAAACTCAATCACAGAGGGGGCCAAAATTAAAAATTGGGTCCACGTCGAGGGCCAAACAGGGTCAAACTTTGTTGAAAACAGACTTACATTGGCCTTGATTTCATCAGAGGTGCTTTGACAAATTATCCATACTCATATGAACTTCACTTTAACTGCTGTTCCCAAGACATCTTATAGAATTCAGAACAAACCAGAGGTATAGAAAAAACAGACAAATGAGGATCAAACTCAAAACAAATAACATCAGCATCAATCCTTTTTTTTAATGTCTTCCTCTCTATCAGCAGCGTTTCACTGACTCATTTCCAATGAAAATGTTTTATCACAGGAATCAAAAATAGCCAGAAAACTGTAATTTTTCTCAAGGGAAATCTAAAATCACTCTTTGTTTTTTATTAACACCAACAAGCAAAATGAGAACAATATTTTAAACGTAATCATGCCTTCTTATGTTATAATCTTTAATTACAGCCACGTCAGCTCTGCAAACAGTTTTATCTCTAATGACAGCAAACAGCTTCTCTAACTCCACCTGTGCTGAAAGCCAGATTTCAGAGTTCATCTTTCCTTTGGCCAATTCTTCCGCAGGCTAGCTTAAAGTTCATTAAAAGTGACTGTAGGGCACGGAGGGTAGCTGGCACTTGAAGATGTCGATTGATTTGCCTGCTGTTGTAGTGCATTCTGGGATTTATAGTATCCATGATGTGCGTGCTATATACCGGCAGGCCAGTTACTATAGAAATTAGATATTAGATATTATCTCGCGGGGCTGGATATAATGGTACCACAGGCCGGATGTGACCCGCAGAACTTGAGTTTGACACGTGATTTAACTTGTCATATGATGAACTGGCTGGTAGGAAAATCATTTGATACACAGTTAATGTGCCAGTAGTAAAAGAGCCAAAGCACAGGAGTATTAATAAACATGAGCTGTAACTGCATGAGTCAAAATGGGTCAGCTCCAATCAGAGCTAAATCCACCTCCTCATTACTGACTTCAAAATTGTTGGTGACATCAAAGTAGCCTCCCCGACTCTTTGATAAAGGAGGCTAGTTGGGACCAGACGAGTTCAACGAAGACACAATCTCATGTGGCGAAAATGGACAATAGCACAACAGACAACCATCAGCCTTATCAAAAGGCAAATGACAAAGATGAAAGAGACAGAGTTGGGAAGAAAGGCAGACAGGGACAAACTGACTGGTGCAGATGCAAAGAGAGAGGCAAAAACAGACGGTTTAAAGACAGGCACAGGATTAAGATGGAAAGAGACAAAACAGATAAAAGCAAGCATGCTTCCTCTGAGACATCAATCCATTCCACCAGGAGAAAGTTTCTCACACAACACCTGAAAAAGGTGCAACATGGCGTATCAAAGAAACTCTGAAAACACAGAAGTTAGAGCTATCAAAGACATGCTCTCTCCTTATTGATTTTGATGCTAAAAAAAGGAAGTTGCACCAGGAGACATTGCCAGAAATACAACATGTACAGCAGTTAGCTAAATGTGTATGAAAACACACTAGAGTTGAGAACATCCTCAAAAATAATACAACACAGATACCGATACACTCTGTGGAGTACATGTGTTCTCCTGCAGACTAGCACAGGCACACAGCTGCATCATGAATATACAGTATATTTATGCTTCTTCAGACATGCATAACTACATGCACACACACACACACACACACACACACACACACACACACACACACACACACACAAAAGCCCTGCCAGGCCTCTTGCTGGCAGCAAAAATGGTTTTATTTTTGAGTTGAAAGGGAAAATTTTAAAAAGTAAAGAGAAAAACAGAAATGACTAGAACAGGAAAAAGAATGCGATAGTCAGGGAGAGGAAATACTTCAGGACAATTATGAGTGTGTGTGTGTGTGTGTGTGTGTAGGCCAGAGGCATGATGGAACTGGTGTAAAGGGTNTTATGAGTGTGTGTGTGTGTGTGTGTGTGTAGGCCAGAGGCATGATGGAACTGGTGTAAAGGGTGACCAGTTGGGGTCATTAATGACACAGAGAAGAAAATGGAGAAAGACATACTGACAGATACATATAGAATGAAAAAACAATCTTACAGAGATAAAGCTGCACACAGACACACATTCACACATATACAGGTACACACCTACATATAAATTTACATTATCTGCACATACACAGCAAAGACTCTTAACAGCAATGCAGCAGGATGAGCATAAATTGAAAGAACTTATGAGCATAAATTGTAAGAACTTAGGTTCCACACTGCAGAATAGTGCATCTGTGTGGGTATGCTTCTGTCTGCCTGTGAGCATGCATGTGCATATGTGTGAATATGTGCATTTACTGGTGTGTGTTATCACTAAAAGGAGTTTGAGAGATGGAAATTGTCAGTGGGGTAGGCCACTTAGCATGTAATTAGCATATCATAGAGCTGCTTCAGCAACCAATCAAATGGAGAAAATTTGCTATGAATGCAAATTACTTCCACCCCATCATAACAGACGACGCTTCTGCAAGACTTTTTTTTTTTTTTTTTACCAATTNNNNTTTTTTTTTTTTTTTTTAGCACAGATACAGTATGAGGCTCAGGGCAGAAAGTGTTCCTGCTAGAAAACAAGTAAGGGCCAAGGACAAACTAACTTTGTGTGTGTATGTGTGTGTGTGTGCGTGCGTGTGTGCGTGCGTGCGTGCATGCGTGTGTGTGTGTGTCTATCAGAAGTGTGATATCATTACCACAGTAACATTCTTCTGTAACCAAATGAAACATCGTAGGTCAAAAAAGTAAAACCCTCTGCAGTGTTAAATGTCCAAATCTTCTCCTGGAGAGTTAATACTCAATCATCACTGCAGAATAGTGTATTACACTGAATTAATTCAATAACAAATGCATCTGGATCATGTTTTTAAGAAAACGATTTCTGCAATCTGGAGAGGTCAGAGGTCATAAGAGTGTTTATGAAGAAGGAAGAGGAGATGGGTCAACCCAAAGCCTCCAAAACATGCTGGATGTGTAGTACTTGTAGAATGCATCACACTTTGGTAAAATGCAATTTTCATTTATGTTTCTAGTTGGCACTCAGAATAGGCTAAAAGTTTCTGGCACTTGTATATGAATGTTGCAGTATCTTGTGGTGTGGTACTGTATTTATACATCAACTATGTAATGGTTATTCCTGAGCTTAGATAATATTAGTTGTAGCTTTTTGGGACACACTGTGGATATTAGAGGTTTTTGGATAACTGACATAGTTTGGTGACATAATGCCAGGTCTCAGTTTTGGGATAGAAATTCTACTATTGGTTGATTTGTTTTTTTTGTTTGTTTGTTTGTTTGTTTTTTATTAAAATCCAGGAAATATTAATCAGATAAAGTAGGCCTGAAGAGAGTTGAGACACTGGAATGGTTACCATTTATTTTTCGTACCCCTAAGTAGTCATCCTGTAAAATAAGTGTCAGTCATCCATCCTCGTTCAATTAACATGACTGAAGAAATCTCATTTAGAAGCAACTTAAAAGGCTGTAATGATGAACATTTCTATGAAATTAGCTGTGAAAAAGACTGAACTGAAGATCACAGTGTGATATTTTCACTCAGAGTTTACATAATCTCTCTGTCTGTGAGGACAAGGACCTCTAGACTTTCTCGTTTCCCAGACAGGATAAGACCCATCACCAATGAAGGAGCAATGCAAAGCACAATCACCCTGCTGGTTTACAAAGGTTCACCTGTCTCCCAGGTGTAAATTAATCTCTGTTAGAAATGAAAACCAGCAGGGACCAGGATTAAGAATGGCTAGTCTAAAGGACTTGCCAGTTATAGATAAGCTATGAAGCTAATAACTTATCAATATGCAAAACTCAAACATTAATTCACCTGACATATAGATAATGCAAAATCAAGCCATTTAACATTTTACCATCAGTCACCATATGGAAAGCTGAAGTGAATAAAAGATGCCTTTAAGGGCCCTGCACATCCACAGAACACCTACGCATGTCTTCAAATGTTTTGGCTGATTAGACCTCTCTCTTAGGATTTGTAGCTGCATATAGGTAATGCAGACATGCTTGACTGACACGACTCCAACCTGTTAGAGTGGAATAACGTAAACATCCTTAAGGTGGATAGATGATTGGTGAAGACGATTTTATCACAACTGTGAGGGTGTTCAGGGCCTTTAATAGAATTAATCTCTAGAAACAAAGCCAGCAGTGTTAGGAAATGGAAAAAAGAAAAAAATACATATATACCAACATTTTTATTTAAAAACATATTATTTACTGGTAAGGGGAACATTTATGTCAACGTATGTAACTGTTTGAATTAAGCCATATTGCTCCCAAGGAAAAAAAAAAAATCTCTCCACAAAGAATCACATATTACATTGTCAGAAAGAGACATGCTCTCTCTCTCTCTCNCTCTCTCTCTCTCTCTCTCTCTCTCTCTCTCACTCGAAATTCAATTCAAAGGCTTTATTGGCATGAACGTTTCAAAAAAAGAACAATTTTGCCAAAATATCAAAGGACAAATTCATAAAATATTTGGAAAATATAATATACAAAGCAGTAATAAACACAAACTCTCTCTCTCTCTCTCTCTCTCTCTCTCACACACACACACACACACACACACACACACACACGCACACACACAGGTCACAGACATGGTCACTCAAACGTGCTGATTCATGTTCATAAGACAGTGAAAAGACAGATTCAGACAGATCAAAAGAGGAAACTATATCTCGGGATAATAGAATATAATGCCCCTATATGCAGGGTAACCTGTGACACCATTAGTTGCCAAGCAACTGGAGCTATTCTTTGTATAAAACACCTGCTCATCATCTGTTTCCTATTGGATAAGAGTCATGCCAATCACATTCAATGACTATAAAAAACATAATCAGATATGAGTTTTTCTCTAAAATGGATTACTAGAGACAAAAAATAATCATGGGATCTATTTTGGGGATCTATTTTTGATTTTATCATCTAAACAAAATTAAGGTTGCAACTTTATTGCACATTTTAGCTACAGCTAAAATGTGCAATAAAGTTGCTTTACACAAACAGCATGCTTTACACATGCTTTACAGTGTGTTGAAAGCTTTATTTACATGTATTCAGGGTTTACATTGTTTCGTCTTATGTCCATGCTAGTAAATTATTTTTTTGGCATGAAAGGAAATATTCAGACAGTTTTGAAATGTCTTAAAATGTATTTTTTCCAAACAGGGTGTAGTTCTGCACCATGCTAGCAGGACTGTGGTGTAATCATTTTTATTAATTACATAAATAACCATGGCAGGCATAAACTTGTGGCCTTTCACATGTGTTTTTTTTTTTTTTTTTTTNTTTTTTTTTTTTTTTTTTTGCGTGGTGCTGATCATTTTAAGGCCAGAGTTTTGATGTTTGAGTTGTTGGATTCCTTTGTTAATCACATTTTCTGGGGCGTGTACAGGAACCAGGTTGACGTCAGTACCACTAGGTGGCCAGAATGGTCAAGCTAAAAATGACAAATGATATTTAGTATTCCACAAATATTTAACCAAGCCAGTGTTTTTATTTACTATTATTATTATTTACTTATTTCTACTTAGCTTGATAGCATTCACACCGAAAATACCATCTCCCGTGCCTCTAGATGGCGGGGGCCCCCCCAGTACAAATCTTGCCTTGGGCCCCAGAAAGGCTAGGGCCGGCACTGTGTGAGTCCATCAATAGAGCCAGTCAATAAGAAAAAGCCCTGCAGCAGGAGCTTAAGCAGGGGACACATTCTGTTCTGCTACTGTAGAGACCAACACAACAATGGCAACAAAAACAGCAACAATACTACAGTACACCAGTATCGACAAACACTGATTTTTTTTAATGCTTAATCTACAGATAAATCTGACAAAAATGAAAATAAAACAATAAAAACAGGAGATAGAATAATAGTAGTGCTACACAGCATATTGCAAAAAAAAAAAAAAANAAAAAAAAAAAAAAAAGTGCAATCAATAGCAATAATAGAAACAACTTCATCGACAACAGCAACAATATAGTCAACAGCTGCATTTGGCACAACAGCAACAGAAACAACAATAGCAGGTATTGTCAGATACAGATCAGTATAATATCAGTAGAACAGTGAAGAAGACTAATTAATAACTTACTGCAAAATAATGGCAAATAAGAACAAAATTAGACTAATCAGTGCAAATAAACAAAATCGTGCAGGATTAACCAAAGACACAGACTTAGTTTCACTAAATGAACTTAACCAAAAAAACTGACATGAGAGAAGTAATCCCTCCTTGATACACGTGAACTCTTTTCCTGCGAACTTAGAACTATGTGAAGTGTTTTGGTGGGTGAATTTGAGCTTCATAACTAATTTACTCCAGTCATCTTCTGTCATTTTAAGTTCCCATTTATTTTCAGCAGCATCATCGGAGAGTTACTGTATTCCACCACTACGCTTGCCAGTGTTCTTAATTATAAGAACCAAGCAGCAGCTAATTGTTCTGCACATGTATAAACCCAGCTGTGGCCCCCTTCACACCTTGAATTAAAATAATATCTCTGTATCCAGATAAAAACATCTGATGTCAAGACTTGCCACATTAAAGGACCATACCAGTGGCTTTGCATGTTTGAGCCCAATAAACACCACCCACATACATGTTACATTACTGCCAACCATTTTCCAAACCTTTCAGCCTGCCATGAGTTTCAGTTCATTCTAGAATGCTGCAAAACTGGGATTATATTCCCTGACAACTGCTTTTACAGAGAAATTAAAATGGCTGGGTCTTCTACAAAGGCTATTTATTACACACCAGAGGCCAATAAT
This sequence comes from Lucifuga dentata, assembly GCA_014773175.1. Lineage (NCBI taxonomy): Eukaryota > Metazoa > Chordata > Actinopteri > Ophidiiformes > Bythitidae > Lucifuga > Lucifuga dentata. Next base: position 596,795 of record VXCM01000503.1, on the reverse strand, counting down.
TTCTGCAAATTTTTTTCACATTAATAATATTTTTCAAACTCACATCATGTTACTGGAGCCTTTCACATCAACGGTGGAGTTTGCTTGAAGAAACTGCAGCATTTATTTTTGGATCAAGCTCAGTTTTTCCAACTTTTCACCTGTGAATACAATGCATCGGACCAGTCAAAACTCAAAAAGTCTAAACATTCAGCATGGATTGTCTGGTTGGTTTTGTGTCATAGAACACTGTCCTGTATGATAAAAGGGACACAAATGATAAAGACATCGATTATAAAGACAATGTGTGTAGGAGGATATAAGCACTTCATTATGACAATGATCAAAATGAATATCTACCTACGACGACCTGTCAGAAAGCAGATATGCTTCAATTCCTGTATCAAGCAATGAAATAAGTATTGGATGCACCCAGAATCTCAGTTTTCTTCATTTGTTTTTCCTTTTTTTTTTTTTTAAGGAGAATCAGGAACAGGTCATCATCACTTGACATGATTCCATTTTTTCTCTTAGTACATTTTTTTGGCATGAACCCATGTAAATATTTGCAAAAATCACGTAACATTTGATGTAAATAAACTTACTGTGAAAAATTCAGCTTCTAAAAATTTGCACTTTCGTGTCACTTACTTGCGTTGGTTTTGGTGTGTAGGGCCTTCAGTGTTAGCAGGCACTATTAGTAACCTCTATACAAGTAGTCTTTATTGCGCTTAAACAAGAAAAACTACTGGTATGGTCCTTTAAAAAGAGTTCATGATATCTGACTGAATTGTGATCACATCTCAGTAAGTGGGTCATTGTGGTATTAAAACCATCATTTCTTCTTTTGTCACTGGCAGGCTTCATTCTTCATTTTTTTTAATAACTAATGAGTTTGCCACTACAGGCAGTCCCCGACTTACGAACATCTGACTTATGAACCGACTGCCATAAAGCTTATTAAATAAAAAATTCGAGCTACATATAATGATTTGTAATAACGAACAGCACATTGCTTCATGACACACATCAAAACATTGTGCACTGTCAGCGGTTCAGCGGTATTATTATGTTTAAGATTTTTTACTATATCTGTGTTTCTTTAATGTTTCTTATGCATAGAAAGGTAAAATATATACACTAGATACGCACCTTACATAACTGTTCCGACTTACGTACAAATTCGACTTAAAGACAGCCGCAGGAACGGAACTCGTTTGTAACCCGGGGACTGCCTGTATTTTCAGTTCAAAACTTTATTGATGTGAGTGAGCAGACCCAGGAAGATGAGGCAGGGCGACGTTTTCAGCTTCTGGCAGATTTTATCTCACAAACATATCCCAGCTGTATGGATTGTAGTTACACCTGGCTCGTTGTGACTGAGATCCAATCACAATGCAAACCTGATGACATCACATATGGTCAGGAAGATCCAATACTGTGCCAATCAAATGTGTTTTTCTCACATTTACATGTTGCGTTACCATGTATTTTTCCTTTTAACATAATGGTTGCAGCTCATATTTTAATGTAAGGTGTAAATGGAGGCTGTATGACTGAGAGTTAAGTCAACATTTCTGTGATCATACAAGCCTCTCTGCTCTAGAAAATGTGATCCCTGTGTGACCCTGGCATCTTTCTCAAGTCTAAAGAAAGACAAAAATACACACCAGCTGCCTGTGAAACCATATCTAAAGCATTCATTACTTAAGCTAAGTTAGACAGACGTAGCCTTTGATTCACACTCTCAACATGAGATGTCCACAGTGTAACAAAAAACTTCAAACCTCATCACAAGCCCAGAAACCTAATTTGCTGTGTGTCGTTGCTTTGGTAGGATATGCCACATTTTTATTTAAGGTCATTTACTCCCCAGACTACAAGTAAAGATGCCACACACACACACACACACACACACACACACACACACACACACACACTCCACTGCATTTCAATGAGGTACTGATACTGCTTCCTCATTAAGCAAATCTCTGTGTCCCAAACACAGCTGCTTCACCTCCCACCTTAATCTCCCAAAGGAACACACAGAACACACACGTACACACACACAGTGCAGTGTAGACACACTTTACAGCTGTAGATGCTGAAAAAAACATCTCCAAAAACACAAATGTTCACACACAGTTGCAGGTGTCCATCAGATTACTGACAGAAACACAACCACACATACACCCACACACATATCTGCTCGCACACTCACATACACCCACACATACACACACAAACATACAAAACATAACAGCTGTCTGTGGCAGCCGTCCATAGAGATAAGAAGGCTGACAGGGACTGCTGAAGCCAAAGCTGAGAACCATGGGAGCTGTCAGGCTCACTTCCCCAGGACACCTTCCAGCTTACACACAAAGTGACAAACACACATGCACACACACTTTGATTTTTGCTGTGCTTGTGAGGACACCGTTTTAGTTTTACCTGGAGGTAAATTTTCCCCTAAACCTAAAAACAGTTCCAAGTTTAAGCCTAACTTTAAACAAGTTTACTAGACTAACTCACTTCCTATCTTAAAAATAGCTCCTCCTTATAAGGTGTGAAAGAAAACGTCTTCACAAGTGACCAACTGGCGAGGATTTCTGTTCTAATGCAGACCTGACAATAGAAACAACAGAGAACCTGTTCTTGGACACGAGAGCCTATAATGTGACACTCACACACACTCATCCCTCCTATCAGCCAAAGATGTGCTATACCTAAATATACTGTATGAAAGCCCACAAAACAATTATGGTGAAATAAAATGCACATCTTCATCATCAGGTCAAAAAAAGGTTTTCTTGTATTTACGTATGTACTTGATATGCGCTTCCTAATTTCTAATTTTTAACCACAGAAAGCTGAGCTAGTTGTTAAAATGTAATTGTTTTCCTCTGTTCTACCTGTATTAAACCAATTCAATTAATATTAAAGATGATGGATAGATGGATGGATAGATAGATAGATAGATAGATAGATAGATAGATAGATAGATAGATTGATTGATTGATTGATTGATTGATTGATTGATTGATTGATTGCTTGATTGATTGAATTAATCCCCAGAGGGAAATTAAATCATTATAGCAGCCAGATACATTAAATTAAATTACATTACATTACACTAAAATGTGCAAAAGAGCAAGTTGATCAGAAGAATAAGTGATAAGTGAAGATGGTAACTACAAGTCATTTGTGTCAGAGTGACACGTATTCAGCAGTCTGGTCACGGCTGTGGACAGAGTGCATGTGTAATCCAAAGGCAGTCTGAGTGGTCACCGACTGAAAGCATAAAATTGTACCTCACTGTATTCTGAGCCAATCTCTGCTGTGCTTTTTAATCTGAATATAACACATCTACCTCATCTAACTCTCATCTAACCTGCATAATAAATGGCATTTCTGCACCTGCTTCACAGCACAAGCCTTTCACCGGAACTGTTGGCTGTCATCACATTTCTGAGCTTTTATGTTTTGGTCTCGCACGTCACTGCTGCCGAAAGTGCATATTGTTGATTCACAGTATCTGAGTAATTCATGAAATCTAACAGGACCAAAACGCTGCCAGCAAGCTGACAAAAAAGCATGGAGCACCACTAGAAGGTATTTCACACCACCATCTGACTTTATTACAGCTCCAACAAAGCGCAGCAAATGTTTTGGGGCGATTCAGCTGATGAAACACAATGCAACCTCATGGAGAACAAAACCAGGCAGGCCCACCCCAAAATTCTGAGTGGACTGTTGGCTTTTCAACAAAATAGGAAATGTGATAGGAATGTTCAGTTTTTTATGTTTCTGACTTATGATGCAGCATAAAGAATTCATGTCACAATGTAAACCAAGACATTTAAAATGGAAAATAAAAATCAGATGACTCCAGAGCTACTTGTGTGTGTGTGTGTGTGTGTGTGTGTGTGTGTGCGTGTGCGTGTGGGTGTAACAAGTCATCCCCTCATCGTCACCTTCAACTTGTCATCTTTATGTGACTACCTGATTTGTCACTTTGTGTTTGTGTGTGTGTGTGATGCAGCAAGCAAAGTTTCTCTTGCTCTGACTTAATGGAATATAAAAAATTTAACAGCTGGAGGAATTTAAAGTAATTGCACACAGAAGGTAAGAAAAATATACACTTTCTTCCTTCTCACAAAGTCTTCCTGGAGTCTATGAGCAGCCTAATAGTCTTTCAGTTCAACATTTCAAAACTATTTCCTTATTTAATGTACATTTGGAATACAAGATATTTATATCTGTGGATGTGCCCAACTCCCATTTTTATGGTAAAATAGCTGCTGGAGGATCAAATAAATCATGTTAGCAGCATGAAATTAGATTATGAGCCAAATCATGGCAAACTAAACAAAAATGTTTAGCTACCATATTAAAACAGTAATAGATTTTCATTCTGACATTCATAGGCAGTTAAGCTTATGTCTTTAAGCTTTATGTGTGTTAATTAAAAGCTAAACCAACTGATGTCACTTTTGTTGTGTTACTTAATTGCAGTTATGCACAGATTTAATATCTGGACAAACCAGAAATTAATTATTGTAATGCCTACATATCTGTTTTTAATGTTTTCATATGATCGTACGTTGGACTGTGTTATCCTCGCTTTATCTCACTGTCATATGGGTTAGGAAATTGATTATGAAATGCAGTTATAAAACTAAAATTTCTTTTGCATACATGTTAGCCATGAGTGAAGTTGAAATGTTTTTGTGATTTGATCCTTTTACATTCAAAGTACGTCATTAACTTTGGGTCAAATGTGCCATTAGTACATGCTATTTTCAATATGTTCAAATTTAATCCAAGCAGGTGTGTGTGTGTGTCTTTTCAGCTTAATCATACAGCTTAAATACCAAAACCAATATCACCATGATGGACTGACTACGTTTATATTTTTCCAAAAACTACCATTCAGTGAATAAAGAGTTTGAGTCTCAGGTTATGATCCTCTTTAAGTTTTTCAAAAACAAAAAACACTTTTGCATAAACTGACAATGCATATTGTTATCACCCAACTCAGGATATGTACATAAAGTAAATGAATGACACATACAACTCACTATATCTGGAATTCCAGAGGTTTCAGGTTTCAGGTAGATTCCATGGCGTTGAATATACCAGTCATTTATGTACGCTTTGTAATTTAGGGAAATTGGGTGATGAGTTTCATTATTTGTTTGAATGTAGTTACTTTAATTTGAAAAGAAATAAATACCTGCCTGTACATACTAGGGTGGGACCAAATGTATATAAGATGGATAAGTTATAATGATAAATATAGGATAACTCTAAAGGCAGCTTAATTCAAAGTAACTTAGCAAAATTTTGTAAAGAGATTATAATGATTTAGACATGTAATATTTATTTACTTATTGTCTGTTTTATGTTTTATGTGAAGATGTGTGTTCTTGGTTGTTTTGTTTAATTTTATTTTGTGTTCTCTGCCACTTGAATTCTGTGTGTTGGCCTTTTGGCCTTTCTTACTTACCCAAGTGGGGTCTTATGAGAATAAACTTATATTATTATATCTGATAGTCTGTCTGCTTTTTAAATGTGAATGTTGATGTGTTTACTTCTCTGTTAGATCAGCTAAGCATGGAAATATTTTGTATCCATATATGGGAAAAATGGATAACCAATGGAACAAACTATGTGTCTGTATCTACAGTGGGGTCCAGAAGTCTGAGACCACTGTGAAAATGCTTCTGTTTTGCATTCTTTTTTAATTTAATGCAAGATTTTTCATTCCAAATGATAATATCATCTCAACAATTTGAGTGAAAAGTTGAATCTTTGAAAAATGTACATGAATTTCAGAATATCTTAGTATTTGGTACGCGATCCTTTTGCTTTAATGACAGCATACACCGAGCTGACATGGACTCCACAGGTTTGTGCAAAACCTGATGAGCCAAGTTATCCCAGCATGATTTGACAGGTTTCCAAAGAGATTCTTGTGATGTCAGACTTTCTGATTATTTCGAGATTTATATGGAAAATTATGTGGTCTCAGATTTTTGGACCCCACTGTATGTATGTACTATGTATTTACTATGTATGTATGTGTGTGTGCATGTCACTCAGGATGACACTTTAAGGCAGAGTATGCTGCACATAATTTGATTCACATTAACGTTGAGATCTTTTGTCAGCTTACTACTCATTCTAAATCTATGTTGGAAAAGTAATTCAATATTTCTATCTAATCTACAGGACATTGATTGATGCGAACAGCTTCCATCACCATGGTTTTTAGGGTGTGTGAATGAATAATCAAATATTCAGTTTTTGCCTACACTCAGAAAACATACATATTGATCATATGCTAAATATTACATGTGATCTTGAATGCAAAAAATCTGTACAATAAAAAAAATTTCTTCAAGTCACGTTCAACTATCTATTAATTAAGTTAAATCTACAAAAAAATCCAAAGAAAGCAAAGTGAATTGAGGATCAGTAGATGAGTGTTAACTGGACCAGACCACACGCGATACTTACAAAGAGTTGCTGTTAGAGGCGGAGGCGATTCCCTCTGGTGAGATGGATGAGCCAACTTGCGGCTTCAAATGAATCATTCTTACTATTAGTTACTTCCAGTTTTACTTTGAAATGAAAAAGTTTCAATTAAATGATTTCGCTTTCTTTTACACACACCCCACCGTCAAACTAGCAGCTGTGGAGGCACAGCAACATACTGTTTGGCCTTCATAATATCCTTGAGGTGCTGTTTAGAATTTCTACATGGGTGGGTGTTATGGGTGAAGCAGACAGTGCAGAAATACCACATTCAGGTACTTTAGTGTATGACATCACCTATAAGTCATGGAGGTGGGGCAGGGAGGGTTTGGGTTAAAACTTTTCATTTTTGTCAGTGTCTGCTAACATGTATCTGGCTAATTTTGGCTTAGTCTGCTTTAAATCGAGCCCAGCTGCTGGATTAGCTTCGATTTTCTGTTGTCAGGTCAGAGGTTAAATGCTGTTTGCTGTTGCTGTTTACAGTGATGTTAAATCTCTTTCACCCTCATTACCGCTCCACATCAGGATGAGAAAAGTGGCAGCAGTACTTAATAATTTGAATTATTTCCAAAAACAGTCAAAGTAATTTAACAAAATTTTGTAAAGAAATTATAGTGACATTTAGATATATGTAATATTTATTTTTCTTATTGCCTGTATTATGTGAATAAGTGAAGATATATGTTTTTGGTTGTCTTTTTTTTTTTTTTTTTTTNCCTCTGCCATATGAATTTGTGTGTGTGTGTGTGTGTGTGTGTGTGTTGGCTTTCTCACTTGCCCCAAGTGGGTCTAAAGAGAATAAAAATTATTATTATTATTATTATTATTAGTAGTAGTAGTAGTAGTAGTAGTACCACATTTTTAAAAAATTATTTATGACAATTGTGAGCAAATATAAACAAATATTCTGGCCCATTCCTGGCATTTACAACTCTGACATATCATGATAATCATGAACACATATATTCTGGACTCCTGAATGTGGGAAGGGAAACTAAATTTAGTGAATCGTAAGCCAATTATTTTGCTCCAACACACACACACATTGTAGGTACACACAAACACATGCAAACGCATGCAAACACACGACACAATGGATTCTCTCTGCTCTATCTCCCTCTTCCCTCTCTGTCTGTTTCCTCTCTCTCTCTCTCTCTCTCTCTCTCTCTCTCTCTCTCTCTCTCTCTCTCGCTTTGAATATTTTAGTATTGATGAGCCCATTACTGATGATAACACAGTGCAACGTCAGCATCCTCTCTCCCTCTCCCTCTCTCTCTCTCTCTCTCTCTCTCTCTCTCTCTCTCACACACACACACACACTCACACACACACACACACACACACACACACACACACACACACATATACACATGCACGCACATGCTCACTCATCAGGAAGGAGTCAAATTACAACTCTGCTGCTGGGTACTTTTGTGCATTTGCAAGTGTGTGTGTGTGTGTGTGTGTGTGTGTGTGTTTTGCAGGAGGATGGGATATATGGGGTATCTGGCTTCCTGGCATCAATCCAGTATATTACAATATTTCTCAGACTGAAGACAGTTCACATGCACCCACAGGCACATGAAAACACACACAAACACACACACACACACTCAGATACTCAGTACATGGCTGATGCCTGTTGGCTCATTAAATACCACAAGATGATAATACCAAATAAATATTCAATATGAAAATTTGAACATTTCCACCTTAAAGGACCATACCGGCCATTTTGCATGTTTGAGCCTAATATGTTCCATTTTCATACATTTTACTTTACTGACAATCTTTTTCCAAAGGTTAAAACTGTATTTCAGCTTTCCTGTTATTTTTGCAAAATCTCTTAATCTTTCAAAATCAAATATGGTATTCAAGCAATGCACCCATGTTAAAAATTGATATTTTGCCTGCGAAGCTGCGCAGTCTTAAGAAGTCACAGTTTTTAAATGCAGATCTTTTTTGGAAGTATATTCCCTGCTGGAGACATACATTCACGCTGTGCTTTTTATTGTGCTTAAATGCTAAAATTACATAACTTCTAAACAATAAATAAATAAATAAAACATGAATACACGTCTTGTTTGTGATGATGGATTACCTATCCCAAGAACGTTTCAAGTATCAACAAGTTGATTTTAATAGTGTACCAGAATGAACTGAAACCAATAGCGGTCTGGAAGGTAGGGAAAAGAAATCTTCAATTCATTGTTCCAGTACTATGCTTTGGGAAATGATTGTCAGTGAATGTTACATGTATGAAAATTTAATATATTCGGCTCAAATATGCAAAATGGCCAGTATGATCCTTTAACAGCATGTTTATTAATGCACACAGATACAGAAACACACACAGACACACAGAGTATTAGTCCTTACAAGCTGCAGATAAATAGGAGATCCAAGTTTAAACAGATTTCATGTATGACATCCTGACACTGGAAAGCTTAACATTTATGATCATGAACAACTGTCTCTGAAAGGCACAGTCCAGGAAGTAACACTGTAGTCTGTGATAATATAAAGCAACGCTTTCTGAAAATGCAAAAGAAAAAAAAAAAAAANAAAAAAAAAAAAAAACAACTCTCAGTTCTGCAACATCCAGCATTGGAACAATATCACTATAATGGAGCCTTAGGATCTTGACAGTATAGAGTGTTTTCACTGACAAAGCCATGCATTTTAATATATTATGGTATAGGTCATAGACTAAAGGTGACCAAAAGCCTTTGCTGTCAGGGCTCTGAGGCTCTGATGATCTGTCAGAGGAGATCTGCTTAGTTAGAGTCATTATCTTCTAATAAATCCCTTGTACAATCATATTTTTAATTGGAAGGATGACACTGTTTTAATCGAACATGTTCTTCCATTATCTATTAATTCTAGTAGCTTTTTT